>SSNR01000469.1:188098-261475 GCA_006937965.1 Callopanchax toddi
TTTGCACCTCATATATGTTAGAATACAAACAACAGGAAGATAGAGTTGTTAAAGAAAAACAAGTTTTATTTGACAACTGATTCAGTTAAAACAATATCTGACTAAGATATAGCTACTAAAGCTTAATCAATGATTCTTGTACTTCCTGGACTCCTTTCTCATTGAGAGTTCTCCATAAGATTAAAACGAGGAAGCCCGACGGAACTTGAAATGTTTTGATAAATAAAAGATGAGTAGTTGGTAAGGTTTTATTTCATTAAAATGTATACTTTGTACTGGCGTGAATAACTTCTGTTTCTGGCAATTTATTTGTATTTGCATTTTAAACTTATTTAAATATCCCCGTGTCTGTTAGTTATAATCTGACTTGACCTATAAAGTTTGAAAAGCATTACGAAAAATAACCCTTTGTTTGTGATTAAAAGGAAACATTCAAAAGTCCGGGTTAGCTTACTTTTGAATCATTCAGAGAGAAAAACTCTGCGGAGAAACGAGAAAAAGAAACTCCATTTACCTCTACTCATATGCTACGATTATAAAATCCATCTTTAAAAAGATATAACTTATATAAGCTACTTACGCTCATTTTGTCTCCACAGCAAAGATTTCGGATAGAAAAACTTTCGGACGCGCTTTATTGGCTACTACGGTCACGGGACTTCCGGGTCACGGGACTTCCGGGTCAAACGATCACTTCCGGTAATTGACGTCATGGAGGTTCATGCGACGTCATGGAGCTCCGTGCGCCATTTTGATGCAGCTGGGTGCCTCTCAAGTTTTCCGGCACGGAACTAAAATAAAAAAAAAATTAAAAACAAATCTTGGAACGTCACTTCCGCTACGGATCCAGGTGACTTAAATTCGATTACGTCACTTCCTGTGTGGATTGCGTCACTTCCTGTATTGAGGTCATGTGGTTTCGGGAATACAACTTCCGGTACGGTGTACGGAGGTTTCTGTCCGCCATCTTGTGACTGCAGCCAGGTACTATTGGATTCAGTGGTTAAATAACCTGTCTTTAAGTTCTTCAGAAGCCTGAAATCACCCACTGAGTCAGATCAGTTGTGTTGGAGGGAGCAGAGAAACATCTAGTGGACCTCAGAGACCAGGACGGGACACCACTGAACCAGAGGATAAAAGTCAAGCACACACCTGTGGCCTGTATCTGACTGGCTAGTTGAATACTCAATCCTGAAGGAAAATTTAGATAGGATCACACTGAATTAGTTTAGCAAATGTTGAAGCTGTGAATAAATCATAACATTCAGGTGACATTCCTTCCAGATGTGCACATTTTGTTGTCATTTTAATCTCAAAGTGTCTTAATTATGTCATAATTTCTTTTGCAATTTGTCATCCGTTTATTTCCAATCATCACACTTGGAAAACCCTTGCACTTTATAAATTCTGGAAACTAAATTGAGGATTGACACCTTCAATGATTCTGTGAGAAAATGTGTTCAATGTATTTTTTAAAACCTCTTCCTGCCTCATGAGAATGAAGCCTTGAGACTCACGATAGGAAATGTAGAACCCTCGTAAACCTCTGGAGACATTTTGAATCTCCCTCATCAACAGCTGCAGCCCAGTTAAAGGCATACTATACAGTTTTGCTTGTTTTGGCTCCCCCTGGTGTTCGTTTTGAATCACTGCAGTAAAAACGTTAGCACCATTGTTTCTGCTCAGAAACACCTAAATCTAACTGTTGAAATGTCTCCTCGGCCTTCATTGCTTTATACATGAGTGGTTATTTACTCCTTCAAATAAATGAGCTGTGTTCAAGCAGGGAGAGATAAAAAAAAATGCAGGAATCATGAACTAAAACACTCCAGCGCTAGCATAACAACTAGCCACATTGGGTTACCTTAACCCTCGTGAGATACTTTGTGAGACTTCCGGGGCACCGGACAGGAGAATTAGAAGTTGCAAACGTGGTATTCTGGATCTAAGCAGCAGATGGGGCTGAGTGACTTTTCATTAACCTGTAAAGGGTCATATTAGCACAGACTGGCTCAAGAAAAAGATTTAAAAATATAAAAAAGTTGCTAAGTATGCCTTTAATACTGGTCTATATCTAAATCAATGCCATAATAATAGAGGAATAATATAAGCTATTTTTTCATCATATTAAAGAAAATAGATAACATGCAAGTTTTACATTACACAGGTCTTTATGTAAAATGTTATGGGTTTTTGCAGCATTAGTTGGCAGCAGCTAGTGGTAGCACTTTCAGTTCAGCGTGCAACACTTCTGGTTGGAGTTTTAGAAATTCTCTGCTGGAATAATCATGTAATAAATGAATGAATGAGTAAAACAAGTGTGTATCCTTAGGAAATTAAAGTATAAATAATGACAGATTATTTCTCAAGTAGGAAAAAGTCTGACAAATGATCTAAGAAGGGACATACAATGCAAGATATAAACAATGGTTAAAAACCATTTAGAAATGACTTTCTCAACAAGTGAAATAAGTGACTCTGATGTAAAGGTTTATAAAGCAGTGTTTGTGCAAACTGCAATAAAAAAAATCTGAACATTTTAGGATTAGAATGATTTAAAGGTGGCAGAAATCCACTCTGATTTTAACTAGCCATTAGCTTGCCAATGCAAACAGAATTGCCCTCTATTTCTCCAAACTGAGGCTGTCCTAAGAGCGGTTTTCAACATTTCCAGAGAAGATCTGACCTATGCTTTTAATCCACTGCCTCCATCGTCTCAGTAATAATCATTAACTGTGGTGGTTAGTGTAGCATCATTAGCATATGGTGCTGAGTGGGTGAGGGGAGACTTTGGTTTGTTTGTGTTGCTTATAACCTTGTTATTGTGAGTCAAAACTATTGTTACATGGGAAATCTAAATGGTCTGATGAAAAAGGCTAAAAAAGTCAACAGAAAAGTGAAAGTGTTGTTCAGATTTACTCTTTGATTATTTCCTGATAGAGCTGCAGCACAAAGAGGTGAACACATGAAATGTGGATTATTTTGAGTGAAAATTTGTAAAAAATATAATTGAAAGCTGTGCAGAGAGACTAAAGCTTTAGCATAGTGAGATGTAGCTGAATCAAGTGCATGATGGCGTGACAAATCCTGGTGCTTTTGAGAGGATTATGTTTCATTAACAGATAAGAGGGGATGCAGGTCTTTGTTCTTTTCCACTCACTTCAACCTGCTTCAGGGAGCTGTATTAGATCTCATGACCTTTAAGATGAAGCATAGTGGATAAAAAATGAGCGCACATATCCAAAAATATGCTGATTTGTGCTTCGTCCTTTACTAGGATGTTTTTCTCATCACATCCAGACCTCCAGGTGAGACGGAGAGATGGTGAGAAAGGCATCTGCAACTAGTTATACATTGAAGAAACAAATCACACTTAAAAGATCTGTACCACTAGAGTGGTGCTTCTGAAGACAAGTGTGCAAAACTTTGTCTTCATTTCTTCCATTTGCTCCTTTTCAGAGAGTCACAATGTCACGTTTTGGTGTGGTAGAGAGGACCCAGGCGCAGATGTAAAGCCAAAGTGCATTTATTTCCAAACACAAGGAACACGAAGACACGACTCAGGACTCACACGACTAGGAACAGACAAACACAGACGAGACAGGCATGCTTATATACACACAGAGGGAGGTGATGACAAGACGAGGCACAGGTGGCTGGATTACAATGAGGATCACCTGTGTGAGACAAAGGGGAGAAACATTAGTACAAAGCACAAGACAGGACACTAGAGGGAGACATACGACCACAGGAAGGTGACATATGACACCCAACGCAAACAGGTAATTAAGTGCTGCTGCAAACAAACCTGCAAAGTGCAGCAGATTAGAGCAACGAGCACTTGCTAGTGTCCGACGGCTCTGCACAAACTATAAATGGACACAGTTAATAATAATAATAATAATAACTTTACTTATATAGCACCTTTTTCAGGCCAATGGCCACAAAGTGCTTTACAATAAAAACAATTATAAAAACACAAAGGATAAAACTTGATAAGAACATAATAAAACACAAAATAAAAACTTGATAAGAACATGATAAAACGCAAAATAAAAGCATGATATGAACATGATAAAATGCAAAATAAAAACATGATAAAACAAAAACATCATGCAACCTAAAATCAGTTAAAAGCGAGCAGTTGTTGGACCTTTCTGCAGCTTTTGACACTGTTGATCACAGCACCTTAATGAACAGACTCCGTGACTTGGTGGGGATCTCTGGAACAGTTTTAGACTGGTTCAGATCGTACCTCTCAAACAGAAGTTTCAGTGTCCATATAAACAACATCATGTCAGATCTGTTCTGTGGGGTACCCCAAGGCTCTGTTCTGGGTCCACTCCTGTTTTTACTATATATCCATCCTCTTGGACAGATCATTAATGATCTGTCTAAGATCACAAGATTTGTCTAAGATTCACAATGTCTCCTACCACCTTTATGCAGATGACATTCAGCTGTACTTCCTTCAGTTTGGAAATATTTCTCAGATGATAAAAACGGTTTCTGACCAGCTGTTTTGAGTGACCTTCAAGAGACATTGATTGGTCGAAAATAACACCCAGATTCCTCATGTTAGACTTTACAACAGAACTTAAATGTCCAATATGTTGACTGATCAGAGGGACCATCCTATCAGGGGCAACAATCAGACATTCAGTCTTTTCAGGCTTTAACTGAAGGAAGTTATTTTCTAACCAGTTAGTAATAGCTGACAGACACTCCAGTAGTTCAGACAGTTTGTAGAACTCTGAGTCCTTGAAGGAGCAGTACAGCTGAATGTCATCTGCATAAAGGTGGTAGGAGACATTGTGACATCTACTAATGATCTGTCCAAGAGGATGGATATATAGTAAAAACAGGAGTGGACCCAGAACAGAGCCTTGGGGTACCCCACAGAACAGATCTGTAGTATCTGACATGATGTTGTTTATATGGACACTGAAACTTCTGTTTGAGAGGTACGATCTGAACCAGTCTAAAACTGTTCCAGAGATCCCCACCAAGAGATGCATCTCAGATGCCTGCAAGTTCCTAAAAATCAACCAAAACCAGCTTGAAAATCCTGTCCATCCCTTCAGATTCAGGCATATCCTGCCGACGTTTACATAGGAGAAGTGTTAGAACAGCAGCCCTTGACTCTCTTGGGAATCCTGCAAGAAGTCAAAGGTCAGGGCTTTAGACGGAGCAGCCCAGACATGACCACTGACAATAAAATCCAAACAGTTGTCCAATAATCTATGTGGCTGCTGGCCATGAGCTCTGAACTCATCCCAAAGCTGAAAAACTCTGGAAAAACATCACAGCATTCATAAAACTTGGAGTCTGTGTTAACTATAAATTGCAGCACTTCATTTGATTATAGAGTTTTATTTCCAGCATGAAGTCGAGCAGCAGCTTCTTATTAAAGAAAATGAAACAAACAATCACAGTGAGGGCGCTGCTGAGCGTACAAAGGAGTGTTTTCATCTCGTGGCCCAAGGAGCAGGGAGGGTGTTAGAGGATAATGAAGAAGGTGGCGTTTAAAAACCACAGATCAATAACCATTACAATTTTAATTTTACAGCAACAGCGGTTCTGTGGCGTGCCTCTTAAAGGGACGAGCGTGAGAATATTCAGGCTATAATTTCCTTCAGACATTATTCTAATGATGAATAAAAAGGTCTTTCTATTAAATCATTTCACTCATCTGATGAAATACGAGCTCCTTAGAGAAACTTAGATTGATATTCCTGCATGTCAACATGAATGCAATTACACAGCAGTGTTGGGTTCAGCGTGTTGCACGTGGACGTTTTAACACATGTAGAAAACCAGGGATTTGATCCTCTCTGCTCCATGAGGCAGACTCAAATTTAATGTTCATGTCCCAATCAGAAACACTGTCAGTGATCATGGTTTCTGTCCTCTGTTTATGTGAGGTTGATTTTTTTTAAGTGAACCTAACTTCCTGTTTTATTTTGTTAAAGTATTACCCATAGTGCTTTAAGTTTCTTATATTATTATATTACCAAGGATCATTAGAGCCATGCCAGAAAAAGATACAAGCAAAACAAGGACACAGTTAAGATTAAAGTCAAAATGCTGAGAAAAAAGAGAGCAAACTATCTCCAGAGAAAAGTCACAATGAAATAATATGAGGCATTTTATCAAAACAAGGCGCTGTATTAAAACATCAGCAGCAGAACTTCAGTCCTTCATAAAAGTCTCAACAACAAACAAGATATCTAAGATTTATAAACAGTTTATTATTACCGTTCTCTGATTAAAATATATATGTTGTATTGTTATAAGTTTCAGATGCTTAGAGGTACATTGTACAATTGAGACTCTTATTTTGAAGAATTAGAGGAAGTCCAGAGTTATTCTATGGACGGTCCTAGTAGCATTATTTTTTAAACAAACCCAGAACTCTCATTTAAAATAAAAATAATAAATGAAAAATAAAATCAAGAGAACAATGAGGTTTTCTTCTTCCGTCTCTTCTAGGAATAGCCTACACTTTCAACTTTGTTTTTTCCAGAAAGTATTATTTCAAATTTTTTCTGTCAACATTTTGATCTGTTGTCCCTGAAGAATGTCAAAGCAAGGTTGTATTCATCTGAAAACCTGAAAAATAAGACTTTTTGTCTCAAAAAGTTTTTCTTAACAGAATTAAATAGGAGAGCACTTAAGAAAAGCAAAAAATTAAATAAATAAATAAAAATTCACAGAATGAAAGCAGAGTGGCTCTGCTACACTCAATCCACCCAGAGGTAAGAGTACACTGTAAACTTTCATGTTACACAGTTAATCCAGTAGAAACTGTTTTATATTCCTGCAGACTGCACCAGGGTCAGCCAACATTAAAGTGATAATATGCAACTTTTTCATATTTTTAAATCTTTTCCTTGAGCCAGTATGTGCTAATATGACCCTTTACAAAGTTAATGAAAATTCACTTAGCCCCATCTGGTGATTACAGCCGGAAAACCACGATTGCAAGATCTCCGTCGCCGTCACGGTGTCCAGGAAGTCACGTGTCTCACAAGGGTTAGGCTAACCCAAAGTGGCTAGCTGTTATGCTAGCACTGGAGTGTTTTTAGCTCATGATTCCTGCTTTTTTTTTCTCCCAATCTCTCCCTGCTTGAACACAGCTGATTTCTTTGAAAGAGTAAATAACCGCTCCTGTAGAAAGCTATGAAGGCTGAGGAGACATTTCAACAGGTAGATATTGGCGTTTAGAAGCTGAAACGATCTGGTAACTTGTTTAATGCAGTAATTTAAAACGGACACCAGAGGGAGCCCAAAACAAGCAAAAATGCATATTATCACTTTAAGATTCTTAAAACATCATCAGGTCTCTCTCAAATCAAAAGCGCACAGATTCTCAAATCAAGTATACCTCAGCCCCTCCAGCCATGATGTCCTGTGTATTTAGAAACCCCGACACACTGAAGACTTGAGTGGGCAGTGGGTAAACTGTCATTTCACCACATAATGGTGTGTGCATGGCAACCAACTCTTTATTGCAATGTTTCAAACCTTTTATCCAAAGTTGCAGAGGTGATTGTAACAAAAAGTTTGTAAATCCCCCCCAGCGAGTTTGGAAATGTGTGGAAAACACCTGAAAGTCACGGCCGTGAAACCTGATATGGACGGAGGAGGTGGCGGTTCGGTTGCAGCTCTGCCTTTCCCCAGCTCACTCTGTTCCTGATCGAACATTAACATCACAGAGGGGACTGACGGGCTCACGCTGAGCCCACCTGCTCTCTCCTCTGTTTGTGTACGCTGGAAGGAGGCTGAATTATCAGTCAATTCAAGATGGCGTCAAACAACTTCCAGTCAGAAACCCTCTGTCCGGTTACCTGGAGGCCAATAAATCTGCACTCTGACACAAACGGAGGATGGAGAGGAGGATTACAGCCTATTCTTCTCCAACACCCCCCACCCCACCCCCCTGCATCCAGCTGTGATGAGCTCTGTTCTGTTCACATTCCTATCTCGTAGCCGCAGCCCCACAGGCTCATCCATCTCCATTTCCCGGTCGCTGTCACTGTGTCTGCAGCTCCAGCTCAGCCTTAATCAATCTAATTAACTGCAGAATGAAGCACGGAGTCATCTACCTGTCCACGGGTAAACCTTACAGACCCTACCACAGCTTAGAATCTGGATTAAGCTCTTCATGCTCTGGCTTCATCAAATAATGCAGGAGTATTTAGTGATAAGAGGTGAAAAAACACATCTCACCATAAAGATTAGCTTGTGTTATTGTAAGCATTTCAAAAGTAAGGTAGAACATGTATAATTAAACTACAAATACTGTACATCTTTAATAACACCTCATCTCTTCTTGACCAAAGGGGAATTTGTGGCCACTTCTTGCATATACCTCAATACAATGTAGTGGAATTTTTTCTCTGCATTTGACCCATCCCTGAAGGAGCAGAAGGCAGACATTTTTGATCTTCACCGGGTTTTGAACCCTACTCTCCTGCATGGAGGGCATTCTCTTTGCCATGTTGTATTTTTGAGTCTGCTCACTCAAGATGTGGAGCTGAAAATCCCACCTATCAGAAACAAACTGCTTTTAGGCATCAAATAATTCATTACAACAACAAAAGTTAGGACAACATCTCATCTATTTACATTGTGGGGGGCGGGACTTAAAAGTTCATTCTGCAGCCAGCCACTAGGGGGAGTTTCAGTTTGTTTTTGGTTCTTCTTCCATGTTACACCCTAGTGGTTTAACACAAAACAGATGGTAGAGATGCACCGAAAGTCATAGTTTATAAAAGAACTGATCCTAGAGGACAAAGACGAGAACTCATTTTTACTCTTGGCTTTTAACTCAGCATGAACATTGTGCGTTCCTTGTTTGTCTTTATTGTTTCTCTGTGATTTTATATCTCTTCTCTCCACTACTTTTAATTCTTTTGGTGTTCAGTGATCTTTTAAACATTAAGCTGTGTTTGTGTTTTTTAAATAATTTGATTGGTGATCTGAATTTGTGATAGTTTTCTTAACGATGTGCAGCATTTTGGCAACCCATTCAAACCATTAAACTCTTGTAGACTATTGCTGCAAATGAGCCTCAAACCTCTTCAAGTGGAGTATCAGGATTAGTACTTTCATCAATAACCTGCCAGATCCAGTCCTTTACACGTCTGCTGCCCTCTAGTGGAGGATCTATAGGTGGAAAGTAACAGATTTAGTTTACTTTTAATGTTATGTAGTTACATAATTGCATAATAAAATAGATGAGTCATATCAATATTTGGCTATGATTTGTTAAATTTAAATAAACTAGATTAAAATATATTGATATTTGACATTTCAGGATTAAAAGGTTAAAGTTCACACCAAGAAATAAAGCATTAGGGTGATAACTTTTTCACATAAAGACAGGTTAGTTTGGATAACATTTGTCTTTTTAAAGAATTAAATTATAATTTGAAAACTGACTTTTCAGTTTACTCATGTTATCTTTGTCTGATACTTAAATATATTTAATTATTTGGTTTAAACGCCCAGATTTCCATTCAATCTTAAATAGAGTTTATGGTTTAGCTGAGTCCATAATGTAGATAATAAAACATTATACCGGTATTTGCTCATGATGTCTCTTTAAAAAGTATGGGATGTAGAGTCTGCTAAATAAAAAGACTCCTTATTAAATGTTAACATAAATCTGAAATGCACTTTGTTAAACACACAGCGAGGGAGTGACGATGAGCTCGTGTTTTCTCACCTCGAACCTACAAACAATTTCAGAGGAATCAAATCAAATTTCTGCCGAGGTCATGTGATCTAAAGTGTGGCCAAGCGAGGCGAGAAAATGAGCCTGATGTTTCTCCCTCTCCGACAATGGCAAGCTAATTAAAAAGCTGGCATTTCATATTCATGACTAATTAGCTAAATGAGATGGCAGCTCAAAAGTGGCTCGCCCTTAATTAAGTTGGAGAATTTGAGTTGCACCTTGGTGTGTGTGTGTCCCTCATCTCAGCAGAGGCAGAAGGTGGAGATCATCACACTTTAAAACACACAGTAAAGTAAACATCACCCATGTTTTTATTTCATCTGCAGACTCGTTTAACGCCTGGCTAATTATGGATGAAGTTACTGAAGAGTGAATCGTTTTACATGACAGCTGTGGGGCAGGATGTGGAACGCCTTTTTTTGCATCTGTTATCCTGAAATAGCATTCTTAAAATGTTGATTAATTAGCAGTTACTTGACTCATAAAAGAGATTTAAAAGTGTTTTTTCTTGCAGGAAGAATAAAAATCATCATTAGGAGTTTTTGCTTCTTTTCAAGTCTTAAATTTAAAACATCACTGAAGACTTGAAGAAATTATATTTTAGCAACTTTTACAAATATTACTTTGTAATGAGTGTGGATTAACTCCTTGTAAACTATTGCTGTAAATTAGCATCAAACGGCCTTAAAGCAGCCAAATTAAGTATCAGTATTTTCATCAAAATCTGCCACATCCAGTCCATCTTCAGGTGGAAAGCGCCAATTTTATTTAATATTACTACGATTACATTAAAACCCCTAAAACTGATTATTATATAGTTGTTATATTAACTTTATCCAATAAACAGTTCAGATTTAAAAACTAGATTTTTGAAACCCACCCACAGGAATGATTATGTTGTCGGTACAGTATATGAAATGATTAATAATTTAACAATTATGCTTAAAATAATGATGTACGCCTCACATTAAAATGAGAAGTTCAGAGGGAAGTCGTTGACTCAAGATGCTTTGGCTTTTTGCAACAAAAAGTGAAACTTGAAGCAATTATCTGAAGCTTTTTCTTAATCAAACTTATTATTTTTCCTCCCTCTGAACACAAAGCTTTATTATTAAAAAGCAGGGGGAATGTTGTGTGTGGGCATTAAGGAAACAAAGCCTCATCAAGCAGCAGGCTGGAACAGGATGTAGATGTTCAACAAACATGGGAAAAAACAGGTCACTAAAACCGTTCATATGCAAGCAGCTCATCGGTTCCAGCAGCCTTGAAAGCATAATGCAGTCTCACCTCCCTTTAGACCAGGGGTGCCCAAACTTTTTCCCTCAGAGGGCCAAAATGAAAATCTATCAGAGAGCTGTGGGCCGAATGTAGCATTTATAAAATACAAATACTAATGATAAAGTATAGAACACTACTTTTTATTCATTTTAAAATTATTTAACCATCCTTTTTGTTTAAAGAACATTAATCAAAACATGACACATATAGGTATTTAGAACAAACAACTGACTTTGTTATTTGTAATCATATGTAATGCTAGCAGCTCCCTGGTCTTTTTCTTTCGGGCATCACCTTTGCATTGTGAAAATCCTGTGTACTCCTTGAGTACAGCAACAGACTGGTTACAAATAAGGCAGACCGCTTTACCATTGATATCTGTAAAAAATAGTCTTCCTCCCAGCATTTTTTAAATCCCTTTTGTCTGTGTGCCACTGACGACGACGCTCCATGTTGATAATAGCTGCTTAGGCTCGTGGCCAGAGGGTTACCCGCAAACTTGGAGCAAGTTTGATCCGGTCTGGTCCAGCAGCAAAGGCTCATGGAAGATTACATACATTGACAAAATATAACTATTTGTGGATTAATAAAGTGTGCAAAAGTACATGCATGCATAAATCTACTCAAAATGTCCCTTGTAGTTACTTGTATTTCAATTTTGATTTTAAATTGTGACATTTCTAAGATTTTGTTGGCACCATGAGTGAGGGCTATATGAAGCCCAATATAGAGTCATTGGGTCTGTTCTCATAATGCTGAATTGGCTGACTGTGGGTTTCTGGATTACTGGTCCATGTTCACCCAGCATCCAGGGTACCCCACAGAGGGCCAGGAGGGCCAAATTAAATAATCGGTGGGCCAACTTTGGCCCGCGGGCCCCACTTTGGGCACCCCTGCTTAGACCCAAACGCCCCTCTTCTCTTAATGAATTAAACCTTCCAGTGGTCCTCTGTAGTGAATAGATCCTCCATCCGAGAGCTGCAGGTTGGATGAATACTTCTTTAATGAAGCAGATGTTTACCAGAACCACAGCCATGGGTCTTAGCGTGTCTCTAAAAGCTTTTTTCCGAGAAACAAAATGACAAATGAGGTGGTGTTTTTCAGCTGCGAAATGAAATGATGGAAACATTTTGTGTTTTTTGTTTTCCAAGCAGCCGACACTGCTGGAATGAGGTGTCGTTGTGACGCACAATAATAGGTTTCCCAGATTTACACAGAACCTCAGCCCTAAACCGGATTCAGTCAGTTTTTACCTCAACGAGTTAATACGGGGGTTTGTTTTCAGAATTACAGAAGCACCTGTTTAAATGGCACACCTACAGGTTAACCAGGGTAAATCTGCACTAACATGACCGCTTACTGTTAGAGGAAAGAATGAATTAAAAGGCCAGTTTCATTATTGCTGTTCCCAGACCTTCTGTGACTTCAACCATTTGAACCTTTTAATTCAGATCCACTCTGATCTAAACCAGCTGAACAAACTTTAGGCCAAAATTTAAAAGTTGAAAGAACTCAGTCAAATTTAAATTTTTTCATATTTAAAAACAAATCATTTTACTGTGATTTTCATCTGCTCAACAATACAATAAACATTCAATATTTCCACAAAAAGAACAAAGTATGGCAACTTTTAGTTCTGGAACCCGAGGTACCACAGGGTTCAGTTATAGGACTTATAGACATTTCCTGATGCATATTTCTAGGCTGGTGATATTCAGCTCTGCTGTTCTTTTTTTTTTTTTTATTAACAATTTTATAACAAACTTAGACACACACACAAGCAAAAACAAAACACCTGCCAGATTACAAATAAACAACAAAAAAACCAACATATCAGCTCTTACACAACTGAAAGTGTATAGCAAATACAGTAACGAATCATGAGACAACGCTCGAGGCGTCAGGCTGAGGCCTCTTTTTGATGTAGTCCATGAAAGGTCCCAAAATCTGTAAAAACTTATAATGATCGTCCGACAGTTTATAACGTATCTCTTCAAGGTACAAGCAAGACACCATATCATTCAACCATTTATGAAAACAGGGAGGTGTTACAGACTTCCACTCTCTCAAAATAACTCTTTTTGTAATCGTCATGCCAAACATGATTGCTTGTTGGATTGAATGTGAGCAAGACAATGTCTGGTCAGAGCATCCAAATATCACAGTAAGCCTCTGGTATTATCATTTTCTTATATATGGTACTGTACAACCGAAAAATGTCAGACCAAAAGTTTTTAAGCACGGGCCAAAAATAAAATAGATCAGCCAATGATCCGTCACATATTTAACATCTGTCACATTTTGTAGAAACAGAGGAGAAAAGTCTATGTAGCTTGGTTTTGAAGTAATGCAATCGATGTATAACTTTAAACTGAATGAGCTGCAGTCTAGCATTAATTGAACATGTTTTGATCCCACCCAAAGCTTTCTCCCATAAAACATCTGTGATAGCAGCATTCGTGTCTTTTATCCAAGCCTCTTTGATATGAACAGAAGGAGGTGACATAAAGAAAAGATCAACAAATTGTGAAATTAAATGTTTTGATGTGGGAGAGTTACTCAAAATCTCATAAAAATCATGTTGTATAGGTAAACTTTCAAATTGGGTTAAAGATTGTTTGACAAAATGCCTGACCTGCAGATACCTGAAAAAAATGACCTGTTGGGAGATTGAACCTCGTTTGTAACTGAGAAAATGATATGAACTTGTTATCAATATAAAGATCCACTTTTTTGACTAAACTTTTATTCGACCACTGCAAAAACACAGAGTCTATCGTAGCTGGTGTAAATGCAGGGTGATAACATATAGGGGAGTAAACTGACATTTTCAAAGGGCCTAAAACTCTTTTAATCTGTTTCAAAATCTTAATAGAGTTGCACAAAATAAAATCATGTTTAAGCTTCTAATTGGTATATCAACTTCAGAAAATAGTAGCATGGACAAAGAAACACCAGTATGATATAAAAAACTCTGAGCCTCTGTATTTCAGACCAACATGGCTTGTGGATTTCATTATTGTTCCAAAATACCCAGACCCTTGCGTTACAAGCCCAATAGTAATGCCTTAAGACAGGCAAGCTAAATCCACCTTCTGATGTGGGCTTCTGCAGATGTAGTTTAGTTTGTCAGCCCAAATAAATGAGATAAGAATCGAGTCAACCAACTTAAAAAAAGATGAAGAAAGAAATAAAGGAATATTTTGAAAAAGATAAAGAAACTTAGGAAGAATAACCATTTTTACAATATTGACTCGACCAATTAACGAGATTGGAATAATTTCCACCTATCAATCATAATTTTAATTTCATCAATTAAATTCAAGAAATTGAGTTTGAAGAGAAACTTAGGATTCTGAGGAATACAGATTCTCAAATATTCAAAGTGCTCAGTGGTGACCCTAAACGGTAAACTATTAAGAAAACCAGTATCTGGATCGTCAGAAAGTGCCATCAATATACTCTTCTCCCAGTTAATGTTGAAACCAGAAAACCTACCAAAGATTTTAATCAACTCAAGAAGAGGCAAAACAGACTTTGTAATATCAGACAGTGTCAAAATGACATCATCAGCATATAAACCAATCTTGCATTCTAATGTATTAATTCTAATTCTAGCAATGTCGGTATTTGCTCTGATGGCGATATCTAATGGCTCGAGAGCCAAGACGGAGCGCAGGCGAGAGACAACAGCCCTGCCTGGTACCACGGTGTAACAAAAATGGCAAAGACCGATCATTGTTGGTTAATGATCTAGGCCGAGCATACAGCATTCTTATCATTGTTATAAACTTTGCACCAAAACCAAATTTCTCAAGGGCAATGAACAAATACTTCCACTCAATTTGGTCAAAGGCCTGCTGAGCGTCAAGTGAGACAACAGCAGAGTCCTGTAGGAGTGCATAATGTTTAAAAGTCTTCGAGTATTTGAAAAAGGGAATCTATTTGGAATGAACCCTGTTTGGTCATTATGAACTATGTTGGTCATATGCTTATTCAAACGACTAGAACCAGAACTTTAGCAGCGATCTTCTGGTCACAGTTCAGGAGACTTAGTGGGCGATAAGATGTTACATTAATATCATCCCTACCATTTTTTAGTAAAAGATAAATGTTTGCTTCATAGAAAGTACCTGGAAATAAACCCTCCTTCACTGAGGAATTAATCATACGCAGCAAAAGAGGAGATCATTTATCTATATATGCTTTATAAAATTTTATGCTGAATCCATCAGGTCCACAAGCCTTGCCATTTGGAAATGAACGGATGGCGGATTTAATCTCCTCCTGTGTAAAGTCTGCATCTAGCTCCTGTCTCGCCGTTTCACCAAGAGTCGATATATCCAGGTCTTTTAGAAAACATAAGATGTCCTCCTTTGTTGACACAGATTTAGAGGCATTAAGGTCACTGTAATATTTATAAAACCTGTCATTTATCCTTAAAGGATCAGTTATTAATTCACTGTCAGGTGCAGAAATCTTAAATATTTCTCTGTCGGCCTGAACACCTTTCAACTGTCTGGCGAGTACGCTGTCTGCTTTATCCCCAAGCTCAAACTGTTTCTGCTTAAGTTTACAAATCTGGTTGTAAACCTGCTCTCCAAGACTTGTATTATACTCCGGTTTTATTCCCAAGATTTTTCTTAGGACATCATCTGACCTACAAGTACAATACAACTCCTCCAGTAAGGGAAGTTGTGCCTCTATTTCGGACATGCGCTTCAGCCTAGCTCTGTTCTTGTAAGCTTGGCATGAGATAACATTACCTCTAATCACAACTTTAAAAGTCTCCCAAAGTGTGGAGTCTGAAACCACTCCATTATCATTAAAATGTAAGAAATCTGAAATCTTGTTTGTTATGTACTCATCAAATGCCTTATCAGAATTTAAAGACGAGTTATATTTCCAATTGTAAGAATGCAAATTAAAATTAATTTTAAGACAAAGTGGGGTGTGGTCTGAGACTAAAATATTATGGTACTCTGAGCTAACAACATTTGTGGTCAAATTAGCACTAATCAAGAAATAGTCAATCCCAGAGAAACTGCCATGTACTTGAGAGAAAAATGAATATTTCTTCTCTAGAGGATGCTGAAGCCTCCAAATATCAACCAGATGCAAAGATTTCATAAGATTATTTAGGACTTGCCAGATTTTAACAATGGGGCAACTGTTAAAGAGGATCTGTCCATTACAGGGTCAAGAAAACAATTGAGATCACCCGCAATGATAAGATTTTGATATTTTTGTTCTGCAACAAGGTGGAAAACTTTGCGAAAAAAACATCAGGGTCATCAAAATTAGGGGCGTATATATTCAATAAAGCCAAAGGCATCAAGTTTATGGTACCCGACCCGTTACAAGAACATATCTCCCACCTGGATCTGACATCACAGATTTGAATAAACGGTATGATTAGAATGGCAACTCCTCTCGCCTTTGAAGAAAAAGTGGACTGATACACCTGGGAAACCCAAATTGACCTTAAACATCTCTGTTCTGTGGGATGGATATGGGTTTCCTGTAAAAAAAAAAAAGATATCAGATGACAAAGATTTCAAATGTGAAAATACCTTCCCCCTCTTAAGAGCCTTACCCATACCTCTACAATTCCAAGATGTCAAAGTATGAGGACTCAAACCAGAATTATGTGTATTACCAGTTAACATTTATAAGGAAATGTGCTGAATGTAGGCTGACATTAACAAATATACATAAACACAGTGGCAGGTAACAAACAAGAACAAAAAAACCCCAAACCCTTAAAGCCGCAAAAAAACAAGAACAGAGCGGCCAACCCCATTTACTACTCTGTTGTTTTTTTTAAGCCAATTGAATGACTACAGTGGTATTTTAAAAATAAATAAATGTACAAGTATAGCTCAAAAAATTAGAATATTGTGAAAAGGTTGAAACTTTTTCAGAAAGTGAAACTTATCTAGAATAGAACTAGCCTTTATTGTCCCTCAGCAGCAAAGTGACAGGTCAGTATAAATATAGATTAATTAGTGAAACATTTCAAACCTTTATTTCTTGTAATTTTGATGATTGACTTAGATAATAAACTCAAAAATCTGCATTGCAGAAAAATAGAATATTGTGAAAAAGTTTAATTTTAGAAACTCGTGGTAATTAACCTAAACACCTGTTTCCTGAGCCGTTAAATGAGTGGATGCAGGTTCCATTATTTACAGTCTGGAGCATCAAGAGCTGAAACTAGCCTGAGAAACTGGTGGAAACCAATCTACTTATAATAAAAAAACAACTAAATGAACACAAGAAAGCATCACCTCACACAGAACATTAGACTTACAGTGATGAGGACTGGGACGTGAAGCAGAGGGAGAAAAGATCTGTGGATTAGAATGTACTCAAAACCCTCAGAGCCAACATTTCTCCTCTAATAGAACCTGGTTTTCTTCAGCATCTAAATGGAAAGAAAGCAGCTTTATTGGCTATCTGACTGAAAGACTGCCCTAACCCAACGTGTGTGTGTGTGTGTGTGTTCACACAATACGTATTAAACCTTCACTAAATCAAACCTTTCAGGATAGGCAAGTTAATAAGAGGAAGGAAAATCCCAGAGGACAGGTGTGCTCCTGATGATAGAAGAGTTCATTTTTTTTCATCATCATCATCATCCTTGACATAATTAAAGTCTAAGATCTGAAAGTGACTTGTTTCATGGTTTACAAATGTCAGCGTATATCTCCAGCCACTGTGAGTGACAGACAGCTTCATGAGGATCTGTTGAGGATGTTTATCAACTCGACTGTGATGAGTGACGACGTGCGGAGGGAAAACCCCCATTTCAGCCTCACGTAGACACAGATACTTACCTGTCTGGGTCTGGGATGAGCTCGTCTCCTGGTGGCAGCTCCATAACCTGAGTGAGATCATCATGTTCTAGAAACCAGTTAGAGATGGTCTGATTGTTGTGACATGGAGCTTTATCCTGCTGGACATCCACTGTGGTCATACAAGGATGGACCTGCAACAATACTCAGGAAGTTAAACCAGGATCAGTTAAAGGACCCAAAGTGAGACAACAGAACACCTGAGAGCACCAGCAGAGCCTCAGTGGGAAAAAGTAGTTTCTCATTTCACTTCAGGTCTTTATCTGCAAACAAAAAGGAAATGAATCATTCCCACTCTGTCCTCCTCCTGCTTTAATACATCTGCTCATCTAAATCCCTATCAGACATTCTTTATCATTCCTCACATCCTCCCCTTTTCTCTCTTCATTCCAAACTCACCTTCATCCATTTCCTCTGCTTACTCCTGGCAGAGTGATGTTCCTACAGTTTCTGGATAAACATGTCTCAAAGTAAGTGTAGTGTTTCAGCGCTGCTGCAGCTGGCTCTGCCAAGTGTTCATTCTGTCGCCTTGTGATGGTTAAACACCAGCATGTTGATGGATTTAACATCATAGATATATATTTTTCTAAAAACTGATTCAAATACAACCTTTAGAAGGGGATTTTAGAGCCACTGAGAACACAAAAAGAAAGAGGAAGTGTCAAGATTCACTTTAAATGTTTAAATGTTGAGGGAAAAGTTTTTTTAAGAATAGCCTGAGAGCTCTACAAAACCAAGGATGAGTGTTTTTACTGAGTAAACTACAAAAACGTGGTATTTTATCAAATACCTGTCCACAGTGGAATTCAAAGAACTCCTTCAATCCTTCACAATAAGAGTCCAAAATTTACAAATATTGATTTCTTATCCAATACTATATATTGATATATTTCTATAAGCTTCAGATGTTTTGAGGTATGTGTGAGACTCTTATTGTGAAGGATTACTTGAGTTCCTCTGCAGAAGTAGCCGAAACACTGTTTACATCAATAAGATCCCTAATTTTTATAGTTTACTTTGTAAAAACACACCAAGAATGATAAAACAGAACAAATACAGTCAGGTTCACAACAGGGTTTGTCTCCTCTGGCTTTTCTTTTTCTGAATGAAGAATGTCGACTTTTTTCTTCAACACTTTGACTTTAATCTCCACACTTCCTTGATTTCTTTCCTTATCGGTGGCACAAATATGCCGTCACAAACATTGGATTTGATTTGGTTACTCAACCAAAAGCCTAGCATTCCTTTTATGCCAGAGTTTTAAACTAGGATGGATGTGTATTTGTTTAAAGTGATAATATGCAACTTTTTCATATTTTTAAATCTTTTCCTTGAGCCAGTATGTGCTAATATGACCCTTTACAAAGTTAAGGAAAAGTCTCTCAGCCCCATCTGGTGATTACAGCCGGAAAACCACGATTGCAAGATCTCCGTCGCCGTCACGGTACCCAGGAAGTCACGTGTCTCACGAGGGTTAGGCTAACCCAAAGTGGCTAGCTGTTATGCTAGCGCTGGAGTGTTTTTAGCTCATGATTCCTGCTTTTTTTTTTTTCAATCTCTCCCTGCTTGAACACAGCTGATTTCTTTGAAAGAGTAAATAACCGCTCCTGTAGAAAGCTATGAAGGCTGAGGAGACATTTCAACAGGTAGATATTGGCGTTTAGAAGCTGAAACGATCTGGTAACTTGTTTAATGCAGTAATTTAAAACGGACACCAGAGGGAGCCCAAAACAAGCAAAACTGCATATTATCACTTTAAGACAAATGTTGAGAATAACTATGCATGATCTTATGCAATATTCCAAAATATTTCACAATTTGTTAGTCATGAGAGGATGTGCTGGGGGTGTTTCTCAGCTACTACATCACGTTTAGCTCTAAGACCGGATGAGTTTGAGCCTTTTTTGTGTTTGCCGATGCCAAGTTATAGCTCTGGTGGCCATCTTGAATTGGGTTGACTCCAACAGTTCACCAGCTGTAGGTGAACATCTGATGATTAGTTTCTGATAAATTCATAAAAATTCATCCTGTGGTTGTTGAGATAGTTTGATGTTACTACAGAGAAACGAACACATGCACAGACAGACAAATACATCATGGTGGACATGAAGCCAGAGCTGAAACGCTTTGGTTGTTTGAAGGATAAACGGACTGATTTCATAGATGTTTTCAGAATGAGGCAGGTGCATTGCTGAGGATCTCCTCCCCTCCGTCTGTCTCGACTGCATTCCTGCACTTTAAATATTCAACCAAGCATCACATTCCATACATCCATTATGACCAGTAACAGATCACATGCACAGATTACCACTTTACTCTGAAGTTATACGAGCCTTTGAACCTGTCATCTAACCCATTTTAATTCCACTCTCCTCTCCCAGCCACCATTTCTTTGTTTTCTGAAATCGCTCCACTTTGGGAATTCTCCTCTCAGATCCGCACTGCATCCATACACATAGACCCATTTCCACCCGCTCTTAGCAGACGGCTAATTGAATTTGCAGCTGACTGTTAATTAACAGCAGATCCCATTTGCATAAAGTTGGATCATTTGCATATGGACACACACCTTCCCCCCACCTCTCCATCCCCCATCTGCATGTCTGAGAGCCTGGCACAGAGCCAAAAGGCAAAGTGGAAACCGACTGAGGGGGTGGAGGGTCGGGTCGAGGAAGAGGTGGTGAGGTGGCTGCCAACAAAGGAGAGGAGAGAACGGACGATCGGGGGAGGGGAGGAGGCAAACGGGGGTGACAACACCTCAATCCACGACGAGATGCTGAAGCTAATATATGCACAGCACAGCAGCACAGATAACTCCACAGATTCTGCAATCAAGTTTGCTAATTAACAAATCAGAGGGAAAACAAGTGATGCCATATCTCATCATACAAACAGGTGTTAATTGGTGGCAAATTGGCTCTATGCAGATAAGCTGGGCAGATTGTTAACTAGATGTGGCAATGAGGCATTTGTCAAAGAAAAAATTAAAGTAGAGTCTGCAAACTAATGGCATCTGTTGGAAAAAAGCCAAGAACTGCATAATAATTAACATTTACTTCTAAAAATTATAATTAGAATCACTTTTTTAGATTTGTGTAAGAGGGGGTAGATTTGCAAAAAGAGAGGTCTGACCAATCAGAGAGTTTTTGTTGCATGTTGTGTGAAAGTGGATGACATTCATGCATCTGTGCTGAAATCTGGCAGCGGAGTGGTAAAGTTGTTGAGTCGTCACCAAGCCTGGAAACAGCTGGAGTGGAGCAGTCTGCAGTACACACCAGCTGATAAACTCTGAGTGTAGCTCAATGAAACTCCACGTGTGCCCTGCCCATCAAACTAACTGGTCCTGTCTCTCAGGATGATGCCAACTTCATTAGTATCCGTAAAGCATGCAGCTCATTAATGAAAGTCATTAAAACAGGCGGCGGAGCGCTGGGTGGGTGCCAGAGAGTCACGGCTGCAGACAGCAGAGCTGCAGCTGCACCCAGACGACGGGAAGAGGGGGTTCAAGTTTGTACAACACTGACGGGCGGGGCGAAGCAAACGCCATTTTGAGGAGTTAAGGTGCAAGCCGACATTTTGATGTCACTGCATTATGAAAAACGTCAAGTTGTGACTCAGGAGGATGAACATCTTGTCAGGATTTAACATTTTAACGTCACTTAAAGAATAAAACATCAGCAGTTCTCCTCAGCATCAAAACAAACTTTTAATTATTTACTACCAATAATGATTTCATACTAGAGGTTAAAACTAAGATGATTTTATGTTGAAAAATGGTTACAAAAAACATCATGTGATCTGTTAGAATGTGTATCTGTATCTGTAGAAGTGACTGAGCTGTAGACATTTTTGTATTTTCTAAGTTAGTTGTGGTAGACATCTTGAATGGGATTGACTCCAACTTTTAATCAGTTGTAGGTAAAAATAAAGATGTTCTTATTGTTTTATTAAAAGTCACCCAGTGGTTCTTAAGTTATTTTGACAGACATACAGAGTTGATTGATTTTGTATAGTAGCTCCTGGAGTACGTTGGAGATGGTACATAACTACTACAAAACTAAATTATAGATCAGTCTCTGTGCTGTGACTTATACTTCATATTAACTTCATATCATCTATTTTAGGAAAATTGTGCATTGAACACATCTTTGTTTTTTAGAAGTAAACCTCAGTGTTTGGGGTTCAGTATCTTGCCTAAGGATACTTTAACACGTGGTCTGTTGGAACTGGGAATTGAGCCACTGAACCTCCAATCAGTAGATGACCATCCTTATCCGCTGAACCACAGCCGCCCCACTAAAAGTCACTGAAGATCCAATCTGTCGATTCGTCTCTGGCTCCCTTCTACCATCACTCAGGAACATGAACTCCCCAACGTGAGGCAGAAACTCATTCTCAACTATTGGGAGCATTCCATCTTTTTCTGGTCAAAAATAGATGGATGGATCTGTCAAATTATAACAGTTTTTGTGTTTGTTAATATCAATTTGCTCTGGCGGCCATCTTGAACTGAACTGAGTCCAATCATCTGTAGATGGCTATTTTTTGAGAGTTTTGTTAAAATCCATCAAGTTGTATTAAATGAATTTAGCTACAAATACATCAGATTTAAGCTCAGCACCTGTAAAACTGACTGTGTTGAAAAGTGTTCTGAACCCCTTTCAGCACAGAAATCTATCAAATGAACTTCCAAGTTGTAACAGTAGACATTAGTTAACCCTGTTCGTCTTCAGTACCTCCGGACGCCGAGTCCTCTGATGTCCTTCTCCCTAAAAGAAAAGATGCACTCATGCGTTCAAGTAATTAGTGCTAATCAGCTGTGCACTGACCAAGACAGGCGGCCATATTGATTTCAGAAGCTAATCAAGAAAAGGCTTAACGACAGCATAAGTGCTCCGCTAAGTGAATTACACCTGCAGTTAAAAGCCGTGGGGATCCAGAGCAGCAGAGTGATCTAAACTGGAGTCCACAGCCAGACCAGAGCGGGTCGGCCTGGGAGGGAAGTCCACACAAACCAACAGTTTATACAAGAACCTTAAAGAGAATCTGCTTATTTACATCTTTAATCTTTATTTCTTTAAAATAAGATAAAGGAAAATTTGTTATCAATAATACAAGTACAAAGAGCAAAGACAAAATATAAAAGCTTTGGGAATTAGATACGTTTAAAAGAGAAAGATTCTTGGTACATTAGGGTGAATAAAATAATGTGGGCTGATCGATGACAGACTAGATGTTCCTCCAGATAAATGAAACAAAAAGATCTAACGTCTAAATGAATTTCAGGTGGAATCGACCTGCTCTCGTTCCAGTTCGCTAGCAAAACATTCTCCAATAAATAAGGCACTACAGGTGGGCCTAAAGCAGGAAAAGCCTCTGTGTGAGCAGGTTAGTGTTCAGGATCTGAACCAGTGGACCTCACAACGGATGAAAAACATTCACATTTTAAAACGTGCATAAATACTTTTTTCCATCTTAAATCACACTTAAGATATTTCTATTAATAAACATTTATAAAAGGGAGTTTAAAAGGCCTGATGTGGATATTCAACAGGAAGTGAACATTTAAAGCTAAAAACACAGGATGTGGTGAAAAAACATAAAAAGTCAAACATTTGTAATTTAGTTTGAGCTGAATGATGCTTCATTTAAAAAAAAAAAACTCTTAAATTTAATGTGTTGCATGTTGGGAAAGGGCTAATCGGCCCTTTACAAACATCAAAGACAGGTCATGTAGTGATCAGATAGTGTGTGTGTGACACAAATCCCCAAAACAAAAACAAAAAAGTTAAACTAGAATAACAAAGTGGATGATTAATATTTTCCTGACCAGAGTTAATCAGGCACTGAGTGAAAGTCCATTCTGTTTAGTAGAAAAACACATTTTGGCACCAGAAATCTAAACAGTGAGACGCGTCAGCTGATGGCTTCTCTTCACTGTCCTTGTCAGCAATAAAAGGAGGATAAGGTTGTTAAAGAGACCATACATTGACGAGTAGAGTCCTTAAAGATGCAGAAAGTCATTAAAAATAAAGTCCCTCGGGCGTGTTTCTGTCCCACCTGTGAGATGGGAGTGCTGAGAAGACGTTACTGAACATCAAAAGGCTTTAAGCTGCAGATGGGGATGTTTACATCTCGTGGGCAGCCAGGTGGTGTTCTGGGATACCGTTAGCCACAGCGGTGTTGTTCTCGTTGAGGCGCCTGACGCGGTACATTTCGTAGTGGATGCTGCTGGTGATGTCCTTAATGTTCTGCATGTGGGTCCTAACAACAGGCGCACGTCAACATAAAACCTTTTTTTGTTTCTACAAATTAAACATTTTGATTCTAGACAATCCAATGAAATTGGTCTGAATAACGGAAACACTGTGCGATTCTCACAGAAAACCATAAAACAACCTCTTTCTGAGCCTGACAGAATTCAGGCTCACATATTCCAACAAACATGCTCTGGATTTACACCTAAAGTCTGTGATGCAATTAAAATGAATAAATAAAATCCACTCACCTGATGAGGAGATCCCGTAGATAGGCAAACTCACAGTGGGCAATGTTCTCAACTACACAGGAGACAGAAGGGTGGAGACAGTTAAAGGAGTTCATCTGTTTGTAACTCATCAAATAAATTAAAAGGTATTTTCCAGAAAAACTACTGAGCTAACTGTTAGTACCATTATTTTGATTGTATTTGTATTTTTGTGTGTATTTTAACTAATTTTTCTATTTTTTAAAGAGTTATGTGAGCAAATGATTATAACCATGTGGATTAATAAAGTATCTGAGTCAGATCTTTGCTTTAGGAATGTTTTGTGTAGTTTCCTAAACATTCCACTAGATGGAGCCACTGCACACTTTTCCTAAAAACCCACTGACGCTACAGTCCTCTCTAATCTCAGCTCCCACTTCCTGCATTGATCTCTGAAGCTATGTAGAGAAGAAAATCACTTCACAAACCCAGCACGCTGCAGGAAATGAAACTTCCTTAATGAGACACTGGTTGGAGGTGTTTGCAGTGGCTAACATTATTAAATATTGAGTCTAAAGCTGCAGAAAAAACACGAACTACTAGAGGGAGTCATCTGAGATAAAACAGATTTGTATCTACAAGATGTTTTACTGAGTTTTATAATTCAGAGCAACAAAGTCAACATGCAATAAGTTTATTATTATATTGACTGTTATGTCAGCACCAGCCACAGTGCTCATTTCTTTGTGTCTTTAGGACATTAGGTAAACTAATTTGAGCTCCTCAGACTGCTGCTGAAGCAGTCAGAAAACTAAAAATGAAAAAGTGTTTACACTGTTTCCCACTTCTTTATCTTATATAATACAGAAACATTTACCTTCAATAGTTCCCCACTTGGTCTTCCTCCCCAGCAGCCTCCTACCGTTGACCTGGTACTCCTGATCGCTGCCCACTACAGCAAATGGGATCATCTCCTGCACCAGGTTAAAGTTAGGAACCAGTAGAAAAAATACCTGCAAGTCATTTCATACATCTGTTAAACATTAAGCCCTTACTCTGATCTTCTCATTAATCATCCTGTCATCTGCATCCTCGTCAAATTCCTTCTGAGGGTAAACATCAATCCCATTGGCTCGCAGCTCTTCCCTGATCTGATGAGGAAAGAAAAAAAACATATGACAGAATAAACCTCTTACCATCACAGTTTGTAAATAACACAGCCTGAGGTCTTTAAATCCAGAAGTAATTAAGCAAACAAGCTTCATTTAGTCCTCAGAGGCACCAGATAAACACTTGATTCTGTAAAGTGAACAAATTAATTTGGATTAACTTTAATCAGCTCCGGAATTTTGAGATTAGTCATTAATCTCAGTCTGTAAATGACAAGATGGATGTTTGGGTATTAACCTGGGAACACTCTGAGGGCAAACTAAATTCTAAGAGGAAATCTTGAAATGCTTCAGGACAAATCCAATAAAACATATTTACAAGTGCAAACTTGTATAAACAATAATTTTTAAAAATGAGTAAAAATAGTGCAAGAAAACATAGAAAAGCAGTAGAATCTAACCTTCTTTTTGAAGAAATCCCTCTCCTCCAGTGTGAGCGTGTCCGCCTTGGCAATGACCGGGACGATGTTGACCACCTTACTGAGGCGTCTCATGAACTCGACATCAAGAGGTCGCAGACTGAAAAGGAAGGAGACGAAATGAGATTCAAAATACAATCATAAACCGAATGCAAAAGTCAGCCACCAGAGGGCAGATTTCCCCAACAATTCCCCCATAGGAAGTAACAGTAACAGATCTACAAGTGTTCAATAGGAAAAGACCTGGGTTCCTGTAGGAGTCAGTGTAAGAATCTGCATGTTTTCAGAGCAGTGCAATCTGGGAAAATCAGCAAGTCTTTGTGCACTTAAGCAAGAGCGCGATCAAAAAACAGGTGAAAGTCCTGAACTGTTTGCATGTACCCAGACACACACAGACTCTTCCTGCCTCTCTGCCATTTGTTTTCTTCAGGTCAAAACCCCGAGCAGCTGCTGCTCAGGCTAAGTGACATCTGCAGTGCTGGATCAACATGAAACAGAACCGATTGGAGATGTGGGGGGGGGTTCACACCAGCCCCCTGCCTGAGTAAAGACAGACCATGACACAGAAATTAATAGAGGTGCAGCCCTTGAACGGTACTCTGTTATCAATGTGTCTTTGTGTGTGTGGCCACAAGAAAAAGAGACAGCTGCTTCAAGATTTTTCCTGAAACCCAGGAATTTCAACTTTAAGTTAAAAAGAGAACTATGAAATGCGTGGCAAATCGCTGGATGTGTGTGTGTGTGTGTGTGTGTGTGTGTGTATAAACTCCCTCTAATTCTCTCTGCAAGTAAACCCCAGTCCCCTGAGCTGCAGTAACCGAGCCAGCAGAAAGAGGCAGAGAAGATTAGGCTGTTCGATCAGAGCCAGATGTTCGAATCTGTCAGAAATCCAGGGAGAAACTTGGGACACTGCTGTTTCAAGGCCTGGCAGGAGAAATCTGTCTTTTCAATGTGTGTGATGGTGTTCTAGGATATGCTGAAGGGGAAAGGTGTGTGTGTTCAGTTTGAAGAGAAACAAAGAGCTGTTTCATATTTTAAAACCTGAGAATAAACAATCCTTAAAATGTTTTATGAAATTAACCCACTCAAACATTTATAGATCAATAACTATGTGTGTGTTGTTACCAGTGTCCGGTTGGAGGGATGAAGTATATGCAGCAGTGGACTCTGGAGTCTGGAATCCTTTTCTTTCTGTTGATGTTGATTTCCTCCTGCAGGTATGCTTCGTACTGGTCGTTAATGAACTTCATGATGGGCTGCCAGCTGAGTTACAGCAACGACCAGGTGATCGTCGATAGAAAGGACATGAAAGTAAGAGGAGAAGCATTTGATTAGATGCTGCTGTGACTAAAACCCTCAGTGCTGTTATGTATGCAGTGATGGGGGTTCGTACCAGTTCTCATTGTTGATCTGGTCTCCAAATCCTGGAGTGTCAATGACCGTCAGCTTCATTCTTACTCCTTTCTCCTCGATGTCTGCACACAAAAACCACAAGTGAGGCCAATCAGACACAGTACACATGATTAAAACCACTCAAAACAGTTTTTAGTTTGTTAATTGGCTGTTTAGAGCATCTAGAGGACAAACCAAACCTCCCATTTCATCAGTCCCCCCCACCACCAATCGACCCAGAACGAAGGTCTAAATGAATTCATCAACTCCTGCTGATTGCTGAGCTTGCTGAAGTGAGAACTCTCACCTCCTCTTTGTTTAGATACAACTCTGATTGTTGCTCCAGTCAATTGTGAAATTTAAAACACAAGTCAATTAAATTATATATGCTGCTCACTTAGCTTCACATTTCTGCATGAATCCAACTTTAAACCTACCTGTGAGTCATTAGCTGGTCTAGAACGACTTCAAAGAGACTTATAAGTTTTGGCACCTTGCAAACAACGATGGAGGTTAACCATCCTTGCATCAGCTGGTTGTTTGCCTGAAAGGACTTTAAACTTTTGAGTCTGCTGTTAAAGAAGTCGAAGCTGAGTAGTCAAGCTAACTTCAGTGTGTTCTATTAAATCTCTTTGAACTCCACAGAAAGAACAAACATCTTCAATGTAACACTGTCAGCGTGCCTTCTTCATGTTTAATTTGGCATCTCCATCCTGACAGAACAACTGCTCCCAGAGCTGGAGAGAGAAAACTTTTACTGATGAGGAAATCTTTACCATGACTGATGGACTTGATTTCGATTGTTTTGGGGATCTTCTCCTGGGCTGTGGCCTGCACCGACTTCCGGCTGACTTTTGACTTGAAAAGCGTGTTCATCAGAGTCGACTTCCCAAGGCCGCTCTGTCCTGTAAACAAACAGGGAGACGATACGTGAGTGAGTGCTCGACAGTGAACATCAACAGTAATAATAATAATAATACATTAAAAAGGCTGGTTTTAAACTCTGGATGTGTTTGTTGAAATTTTTCAGCTAAAAAAAATAAAAATAAAACATCCATAACCAAAACCCTGAAACCAGTTTCCTTCAAATGAAGCTAAATCTAACTTTTCCCTAAATCTGACAATATATTTGTGGCAATTTGCTGCTTAACTGTTCTTCATCTGGATGAAACAGACTAATTATCTTCACTATATGAGCTACATAGGAGGAGTTGGAGTGACCATTAGGGAAGTGACTACCAACAGTTCAGCTTCAGGTTAAACCAACACTTCCTGATTTATGGAGATGAACTCAAACAAGCAGTCATCAGAATCATGGAAAAACACAACAGCAGCTGGAACTCGTAGGAGGAGAGTTAATGGCCACCTCAGCAGTCTTTATACAGTCTGAAACTAAAAGGTTCAAATCTGAATATCAACAGAAGCTGAGCCAAGTTTAAGCATCGCAGATGTTTTTAAAAATGTGTCGACGCAGATTTAGAAGTCATCAAAGAATAAAGGAAAAGTGAAGAGAATCTATTTCTTTGTGCTTTTGATGACAGACTGTTTGCACAAAACATAATTGTATCACAGCAGTCAGTCAGTCAGTCAGTCAGTCAGTCAGTCAGTCAGTCAGTCAGTCAGTCAATAATAAAACATTGACTCAGCTCATACAGACACAAACCTAGTCAAATACCTAAAACCATCAATCTCCTCTGCTGAATAAACCTGGAAACCAGGACTGTTTTGATTTGTTTATCCTAACCCTGAGGCTGCCTCTAAAGGAAACTGGTTTTATTTGAAACAACTGTCGCCACATCATCCAGAGGAGACGCACATTAAAGATGTGTGTTTTATGGAGGCCTGGCTGCTGCTGAGGTGTGTGTAGTTAGCTCTGGTTTTAAAAGGTGTCAGATCACAGTGATGAGGACTCAATGAAAGAGAGTTTGGAGTCCTACTGTGAGTGGCTGCTTATTAAAACAAAAACAAAACATCTGGAGGCCTCGGATTCAGTCAAAACTTGATTAGAAAGAAGAGACTGAAGCTGTTTAGGATAAAATACTATTTTAATGCGATGGCAAGATCATAAAAATGAAAAAAAAAAGACTTATTTCACTTATAACAAATATTCTAGTTTAGGGCTGTTTTTATGTATGAAAACAAGAAGAAATAGCCAGATATATCCAGAATCCACCACCTACCAACAACCATAATGTTCAGCTCAAAACCCTGCTTCATGGCCTTCCTCCTCATCTGCTCCAGGATGGCATCGATGCCCACGTAGCTGAAGTCCACCATGGGGCTGCTGGTCTTCTCCCCGTACAGACTGCCCACCACCGGGGACGCCATGCTGTCAGGCACCACCGCCTCAGACATGGCACTGCTGCTGTTCCTGGGAAACACTTCTGGTCCTGGATTGACACAGAAAAGGAGAAATGTTTAATGTGATGCTTTATGGAAGAAATACTGTAAAACATCTGATGGAAAGAAAAGGAGTTGAATTGTCTTCTTATCAGCAGCATAGAGCTGTGGTCACCTACCGGGAAACATCTAAACCATGCAGGTAGTGATACTCAAGAACTGGATTTAATTAGCCTCTATGTTATAGAACATAATAAAACTGACACTATAAGTAAGGAAGCTGCAAAAATAAAAAGGTGAATCCACTTTACAGCAACTCCAAGAATCTAAAGAAATGTCAGAAAGGTAACATTTAAAACCAATGATGTAAAAGGGTCAAGTTGTCCGAGAGTCGACAGTTTTACAGAAAAATATCTACTTCCTTACATGATAACAGGCTGGTATGAGTCAGGCTTCGTGTTTAAACTATTAGTTATGTAAACGTATAACAGCTTTCCACAAACAGAACAAGAAGTAGGCAACAGGTACAGATAATGTCCCCAGTCTGAAACTAAACCTGGTTTTTAGATCAGCAGAAATTGGGTCACTTTGTTCACATTTGGTCTGAATGCAGCTAAAATTCATTGGTAATTGTTTGAAAAATTAAGAGTACAGAGTAATGACAAGACCACGTAGATCAGATAGCACTATCATCCATCAACAACAAGTCCAGGTGCCTCAAAGCACAACGTCAGAAGGATGGACCTCCTGAGCGTCTGCACATTTACACCAAATGCATCTGATAATACAGACATGTTTTAATGATGACCAAACGTGTCACCATCCCAACCACAACCCCACTAAAAGCTCATTCTGACCTCGGACAGAAGGGAGTCTGTCTCCTAACAGTCTTTTAACTCAAGAGGAAACTATAGGAAAATATGCTGTCTCGTATTAAAGTACTTCAGACTTGGCAGGTTTCACAGCAGCTTGTTTTGATAATGATTAGATTAAGTCCTTCTGTGGAAAACCTGCAAATATGTCTATTAATCACAAATAATCAAGTTTGAATCTGTTTATTGAAGACAGAGCGTGCAGAACATTTCTGTAGAAGTCCTATTCTGTCAGTGTAGGTAAAGAATCGACTCCACTGTGTTTATATCTGCTCCCCCTCACCAGGCCTCCTGTTCCCTCTCCTCACAGCGTTACTGTCCTGTTAATGTGAGACTGGAAAAGGAGCTGAAATCTGATCCTCACACACACAATCACAGCCTGGTGTAGTCCACCATGAACTCACACACTCAGATGTTCCTATTTTTGACCACACAGCTGACACAGAGACGGGTAAACATGGGAACTCACATAACGACGTTTAGAAATGAGATTCTTCCTGAAGGAGTCCAGAGTCAGTCAAACCACCTAAATCAGCAGGGATCAGGCTGGTAGGAACAGCTAACTGACCTCGCTTTGATTGATGACAGAAAAAGAAGTGAGTAAAGAATAACGGGGATGTGGAAATCCAAAACTGGTTTATAATGTGGCTCTTTGTATGAATCCATGTGTCATGGAGACCCACCTATGGAAGCAGCTCTCCTGGCCTCCTTCACCACTTCCCCATCCTGTTCCAGCAGTCAGTCAGCAACTTACTGCGACTCGATGCCCTCCACCTCTCCGCACCTCCCTAACTCTCATACCTCTGCTTTGATTGTCTTTTTCCTCCCAACTTCAACTTTTCCTCCTCCCTCACTGATTCTTCCTCTCCCTTCAGCAGCTCTTTTCCATTTAGTTTACTAAACTTAGTTATTATAGTATTAAATGACTTTTAGTTTATACATCTCAACCTCCTCCACCCAAAACCTTCAGCGCTCTTGTTGCCGTACTTGGCATTCTTACTTTTTGATCTTGGCAAAGTTGCTACTTCACTTTGACAGGCAAGTTTTCACCTGAGGCTCGAAACCAGAAAACCAAAAACGGTGAAAGTAAATAGTTTATAGAGACATGAGATAAAATAGCAGAATAGATCAAAATGAACATTTAAAACTAGTTATGGTGCCGAAACACCAGAATTATTGATGGATTCCTAACTTATAACTATATAATGTGTGTTTTGGTCTCAACTTCTTTATTGTAAATAATCATTTCTCACCCCCTCTGATGAATAAGTGACATTTATTTATTTATTTATTTAGCACCTCTCACAGATAAAAAACAAAAAAATGCTTTACAATAAAATTCATTAAATACAAAAAAAGTAATAAAAATCAATAAAACTGATTAATGATTGAAACAGTGCCATAAATAAATAAAAGATCATAAGCTTGCCTAAATACAAAACTAATAAGTTTTTGTTTTTTTTAAAAACATTTTTCTCTATATTCATTTGACAGGTGATGAAATCATTGATGAAATAAACTAGAAAGATTTTTGTCATTGTGTAATCTGACCTGAGATTCTGATTGACATTTAACTCTAAGTTTTGTGTGCAGCTGCAGTGCACGCATTAAGAATGAGGACTTCCTGAAATAGAACCTTATCTTTTGCATCAACAGGCTGCAGGTTCTGTTTAACAAGCAGTAAACAACACACTCATCTTCGTGTGTGTGTGTGTGTGTGTGTGTGTGTGTGTGTGCGTGCGTGCGTGCGTGCGTGCGTGCGCGCGCGTGCGTGTAAAAATCCTTAAACCAACAAAAGGTCCAGTGAATGGAAGCAAGTCAACGCATCACTGCTGGTAACAGAATAGTTCCCTAACTGAAGTTGTAAAGCTTGAATCTCACTGAGCTTCAACTGTTGAACAAGATGAGAACGTTTGTGAGGAAGTTTCTAAAATGTCAAAAAAAAAAAGTCCATGAAGTTTCTCATCTTCCTCCCTAGGTTGCAGGACCTCACTCATATTACTTTAACTTGAACAAACATTCTCTTGAAATAGTTGCAGTCTTTGCAAGTCGACAGAATTGTGACTAAATTGATGGTAAACAACTTGAGATGCTTCCTGACTAAACTGCATCATGAAACTTGTGACCAATCTTAAAATTTGCTCATTTTGCCACAATTTTGTCTTCAATGAGTCACCAACAGTTGCACGCCAGTGAGATACTGGTGTGCATCATTTCTTGTCTTTCATGAACGAACACCACTCATTTTCCCCAACCTAAACAGAGTCAAACACCTTAAACAACTTAGCAAAAATCCAAACACAAAAGAACCACAGAGTTCTGGACAATGATGGTGGGAAACCGAGCTTTACTCCATAACCAAAATAAATCATTACAGGTAATAAACTGTCGCCAACGTCAGTAAACACGAAATCCCTGACAGTAGAGGTGTTGATACAAGTATGTCAAGCTGTGAGTGAAACGTCCTTCATCTGAAATGTTGTTCTTAGAGAGAGTCAAACCAGAACGGTTTAGGACTTTAGAAGAGACTCCAACTGGAGATCAGATGGAGGAATTCATCAACAATCTACTGCAGATCTGTGATCAATCTTAGCCAATAAACACAGGCGTCAGGAGACAGGGAGCTGAGGCACGGTCCTGGAAATAATGAGAAGTTTGTTCTATGTCTTTAAAATGTCTGTCAGATCAAAAACACTGATTAAAAGTAGCTGATGTCAAAACGAATATATTATTACAATGGAGAAAACGGTATCATGTTTAGTGAAATTTATGTGATTTTTGTGTAAATGGTTTTCTATTTGTGTAAATGAGCAGTAGGACGTTGACTTTAGCTTTTTCAGACTCTTTAGGGATTAAAAAAAACATCATTCACACCTGAGAATTTTTTAGGATCTCTCATTTTAAACCTAATCATCTGAAAGCAAGGAATCAATCATTTATCATCAACACCAAAAAGCCCTTGACCGCCTTCAGCTGGTCCAGAACTCTGCAGCGAGGCTCCTCACTGGAGCAAACAGAAAAGATCACATCACTCCTATTCTGAGGTCTCTGCACTGGTTACCTGTTAAATGTAGAGTTCATTTTAAAATCCTGACTCTAACTTTCAGGGCCCTACATGGTCAAGCTCCTGTTTATGTTACTGAACTGATAAAGCCGTACGCTCCAACCCGAGCTCTCAGGTCCACAGACCAGAATCTCCTAACAGTTCCAAGGACCAGATTTAAAAGTCGAGGTGATCGCTCCTTCCAGTCTGTTGCACCGCGACTTTGGAATGACCTTCCTTTAGTTTTACGCTGTATAGACAGTCTGGACTCCTTTAAAAAGCAGCTGAAGACCCAATTATTCAAAACTGCTTTTAAATAACTCTTTTGTGTTCTCTTGTTGTTGTTTAATGATTTTGATTTGTAATATTTTGTTTGTTTTATTAATTTTATTTGTTTTATCATGTTTGATTCTGTTTTCTGTGAAGCACTTTGTGATTTTTTCTGTGAAAGGTGCTATATAAATAAACTTTACTTACTGACTTACTAACAAATGAGAGGAATATATATTCACTATTGTTGATTGAAGAGGTTCTCTCTCATATCGGATCCAGTTCTGGTGTTTTTCTAAAGTATGCAAAAGAGCAAAATTAGTTTTAGCAACTGGAAAGCAAAGAATGACTTTTTAGACTTGTTGCATAGCTGGTTTTTATTAGAGTCACATTTCTTTTATTTTTCTGTTGTCGCTTCCAGCTGGATCAAATTTATTTTCGTTTTTTTGCAAATAGAGCCAGCAGTCTTCAAAACCACAAAAAGAGAGGAAACAAAAGCAAGGAGAGGAAAAGCATAAAGAAAGAAATGTGAGGATAAGAACAAGACAAAGTAAAGAAGAAAAAAGGAAGAGGGCCTTCGAGTGAGGGGGAGGAAGAGAATGATAAAGGTCAGGGAAAGGAGGATGCAGGAAAGCATGTAGAACGGAGGGAGGGGGGGCTGTGAGGACAGTTGAGTTGGTGATTTATTCCACTTTTTGGCCCGAGGCATTCCTCGCTAACTACACACAGGCCTCCAAACCAGGATGTACAACGAATTTTCAACAAATTAAACACGTTCACTGCATGGTTTTCTCAAAAGTCACAGAAACAATAAAAACCCCAAAAGAAGAGCGACGGTTCTGTGTGTTTGGTGGCAGCGATTCTAAAACCACAGAGCCATGCCTCCGCTGTCTAAAGTGTTGATCTTGACAGCATAGCAATCAGGTCAGAGGTCATGTTCTAGTTTTGCTCAGAAAAGAGCTGGGTTGAGGTTTTTCCTCTAGTAACAAACCAGTGGTTTGACCCCAACACCCACAGGAATCACTGGAAAGGAATCCAAAGCAAGAAATGGACCAGAAACTTGGACAAAGAACTGTTTAATCTAGATCACCAAGTCACTTATTGGAACCATAAAATCTGATCCTACAACAAGATTTACTTTGTTAGAAACTGTTTTATGCAACAAGTAGCCTCCTAATTGTTAAATTCTTAATTTATTGTCTTTATAGTAGAATTTAGATTAAAGAAGGACGAAGTAGTGCTCACTTTATGTTAATTTTTTCACATCTATGTGCTCCGTCTTCCCATTACACTGACTCTGTTTCTGGTTAAATAAATCACAATACATCATTTTGTGGGTGAATGAAAAGTGATCCAGAACTCATGTTTCTAAGTGCTGGTATGGAGCTCCAAGTCAAAAACATCTGAGTTCTAATCCACTAAAATCTGTTTTATGGGCTCCGTTTAAAACCATCTGTTCCTTTTGAACTTTATTTACAATCTCAGACAGGACAAAGAAGGTCTGCATTTGGGTCTCACCCTAACATTGCCGGTTTTGTTTTTGAAAGAGACACAGATGCTTCTTGAGAAGTGAGTGGGCTGCTGCACATTATGCTTAGTGAGATCAAATTCAAAGTGCTCCTGGGTCAGTCATTCTTCTCATTAGATAAGTTGAATCTCATACATTACTTAGAACCGAGGTTCTACCAGCCCTCCGGCACAGAATCAGTTTTATACACCAGAACATAAACAAGCATGTTTACACAAACACGCCCTCCCCTGACAGTCAATCCCTTAATAAAAGAAGGAAATTGGGGTAGTGGATGTGCAAACATGGTCTGTTGTGTTATTAAAGTCAGAGTGTTTGTGCAGCGAGGCCGAGTTCCCAGAGTTCTCATCATTCAGCCTGTGACCTTTGACCCGGAGGATCTAACTTTGCCATCACGTCACCTGGTACTGGACTGTGTGCATCTCCCAAATGGTTACATGCATGAAATCTTTCTATCCTTTATGTGACGTGTTTATTTTAAACATGTTTGAAAAGCAGCATCTGCATCTGGGCGTTACTTTACCCCAAAAGTCGAGAAATGCAAATTGCTGTAATGACAGTAGAAGCCCACAGGTTCGTCTAGACTGCCAAAGGAATGTATTTAGCGCTCTATCTGTATCAGTACACAAGAGAACTGTTGTCTTTCCAGGCTCCTCCGACACCAAGCTGCTTACAAGGAAATGATTCCTCAGCATTCTTTGAGGTTTTGTGTGCATTTTCTGAAAGATTTGCCTGAATCAATGTAAGTTACACACACACACACACACACACACACACACACACACACACACACACACACACACACACACACACACACACACACACACACACACACACACACACGCTATGGACCAACAAACCAGTCCAAAACTCATTTGTGTAATTTCTATCTCGACATCTATAATTATGGAAAACGATTCCACTGCAGAGCAACATTCCTGGCATAAATGCAGCCGAGTGAATTTTTATGCTTTACAAAAATATTCCAGCCTGAAGCTAAACAAATTTCCATGTTTTTTTAGCCTTTCTACAAAAAGAGCTATTAATTAGTGTTGGTAGCTCACTGAAAGGAGACACTAATGTCTTCAGCCAGGCCGTGGTAGTGTTTATTTTAGTGAATGGGTCCAAATGTATCTGTGAAATGGTCGGTTGTCATAGCATGGGTCCAGGAGGTCACAGGGATTAGGAATCTGACCTCTGTTCTCGCACATGTGCAGACAAATGTCTCACCTCCTAAAAGAAGTTTCATATGCATGAAATACTGGTTGTCTTTCCAATGTTGGGCTAGAATTTATAAAATATCTGCAAAAGATTAATTTACATGCTAATATTAGCCAAGTGAGCTCCTCTTCAAATATAATATCTAAAATAATCCACGTTACTTTATTTCTAAGTATATTTAAACAGAAAAGAGGGAGAAAATGAGAGGACAACTTTATTTCAGTATCAAGACTGGAAAGCTAAAGGTCTCCAAGACAACCGGTAACAATTGTTTCACTGTTTGTGTGAATGTGAGGTAACTGACACACACAGACCTGAAAAAGTCCTCAAACTCTTAAACACAACAGTCTTCATGTGTGATAAGATGGGTGTCACTCTGGTTCATGTCAGGCATCAGGATGAGTATTTATGAATACCGTATGTTAGAAATGGAACCTCATCTAATGAAGTCTGGCTAGATGATCCATTTAAAGACACTAAAAATGTAAAAATGTATTTTACATGGTTTGAATTGGAGATATGGTGCTTAAATGTATATTCAATCATTTTGAAGTGGATTTCTGTGTAAAAGTCATAAATAATTAGTAGTTTAGAAATTTATCTCTTTAAAGCTGGACACATGAAAAAAAATAATTAGAAAACTCTGATTTTTTAAATATGAAAAAATTGTTGGCTGTTAATATAACAATCATTTATTTTTAGATTGCATGCAATTGTGCCATTAAATAATAAGGCAACAATAACAAAACTAAATTAAATTTGCGCTTGCCAAGTTGCCAGTACTTGGACCTGTATATGATTCAATACAGCAGCTTTTTAAAGTGCCCATGACATCGGTTTCCATGTTTTCTGACTTATCTATCATGTTGCAACGTTGAGTTCTCACCTTAAACCTGCCAGAAAGAGCAAAAAACGGCATCCATCGGTCTCCTAGTCCAGCCAGTGAGAAGCTCTTCAAGATTTCAGACCCAGGTTTCAAACAGTTTTTTTCACTCCAGCCCGCTATGAGGTCATAGTGATCCAGACTTGCTTATATGGTAAAATCTCCTCCCACATGCACGTTCACGACAACTGGAGCGAGGCAGTGCCGCCGCCATTGACCATAGACCGTGTAGTGTTTAGTTTCAGTTTCGTTTCTCTTTCACGCAACGGCACTGCCCCCTGCTGCAGCAGAAGTGCCAGGCTGCCAAATAAGGAGAAACCCAGCAGAACCGGAAGGCGGCGCTTTCTTCTGATCTCCGAGTTGCTCGTTAGGAAATAATTACAGTGTATTTTGAGTTATAATGGTGCAACGCTGATCTAGAGGCATCAAAGATTACATCTGTTTAATATAAAGTGATATAAATATCGAGTCACAGGCACTTTAAGGAAAATACAAATCTTGTTAAAAAGAGAGAGTTATTAGAAAATTAAAATATGTGTCAGATATGATAATTGGTGTTACACAGAAACACACATCAAAATGTCAGAAATATTCCTTCAAAATACTGTTGATGTTTTGGTATAGTCACTCAGTCAGCCCTATAACTAATCTCATTTAAGACAAGAGATAAGATTGTTCCCATGAACACCAACATACAAACCTCTGATTTCCAATCCTTTAACTATTCTAGGAATGTACGTCAGGCTACTGCTGTGAAAGCTTATCAATTTATCAAAGAGCTCTGGCTACATTCATGGAATGGTTTGCATTACAATTTCATGACACTAAATTCCCCAGAAGACGCATTATCTCACTCAGCTGAGTGACTTCCATTCTAAAACACAGAGAAGAAAACAAAGACCCAGAAGGTAAAGATGACCTTTTCAGAGTCCCAGTAAACGTAGGTGAAGGCCCCAGTCTGAGTCCCCTGGCAGCGCTCAGGGGCCACAACAGCGCTCCTCTCAACAGCTCTGTGTGTGTGTGTCAAAGTGTGTAAGCAAATCAGAGGTGGATGATTTCCAACGGTTTCATATTTTGAGAGAGAAATGCCTCGTATAATCCAGGTCAGCCTGGATGATACACTGCTGAGGGCCAGCAGATAAACACACAAGAACTCTCACAACAATGGCTGAAAGAGGAGACAGCAAAGCAGAGGTGAAACAATAAACTTGGAGAGAAGCTCTGCCTGAATGGGGTTAACAAAACAAACCTCAGAAAACAAAAATGAAGGAAACTAGTTTCTTGCTGGAAAATAAAAATAACTACTTTTTACAAAATTCCTTCAAAGTGCTCAATTAATGAAAACTAGACTCTGATCAAGCAGCATACAACTTACTTTGCATTACATTTGATTAGGTAGTATGTCAGTGAGAAACACAAGATGACAGCAATAAATAAAACTAACAATCATAAAAGAGAAAGAGCAACTTCCTGTGTAGGCATACATTAGTATAAGGGCACATTTAAATAAAAACAGAATAAAAAAGACGTTCAATCAAACACAACACTAACCTGAAAACCTGAACGCTGTAACCACAGATCTTGTCTGTGAAACCGACACTTTTTCTTGAGCTGAAACTTTGTTTAACAGCAACCATATGAACAGTTACCATAGATACAGCAGCTCACGCTGAACCATCCAGAACAATATAATCAACACACTGATCAGACCCCCTCCTCCAGGGAAGACGACAAAACAGAACGAGGAACAAAGCTCCACTTCCTTCAGTTCCATGTGATTTCATAGACACACACACACACACACACTCTACCGGTATGCAAAGCACTTACCGTGTGTGAAGTGTGCGTGCGTAAGTGTGAGAAAGACTCGTCCCCTGCTGAAGAGAAGTGCACCAGTGAGAGGGAGAGAGGCCGAACTCTGCTGTGGCAGATCCCTGCCTGCCCCTCCCACTCATGTCTGCCATGTGACTCAGCATGTAAGCAACAAGATTACGCCCACTTCCTACAAATTATCCCCCTCACAAAAAAACAAAAAGAAAAGAAGGATCACAGTGGACACAGACAAAGACTGGGATTGTGTATGAGTCTAAACAGCCTTTGGGTCACTTTATTCCTGCTATCCTTAACTCTCAGGATGGTCTGACCTCCTCTTTTTGTCCTTGTGGTCATCACATCCCACTCAGTTCCCTCATGATGTCATCAGATCGCACTACCACAGGGTGATTTCCTCTTCTTTAATGGCCAACTTTGCTTCTGTAAATGTTTCAGGGCTTGGGGAAATAAATATTTAGATTATGAATGATCAAATTTAGTACAAGGTAATGAAAATCTATACAATAAATTAGGATGAAAGGTATGGGTATCTATAAAGAAATATATCATAATAAACTAATAAGTTTTTAAGTATTGAAAATGTGCAAAAAGTAGCATTACACCCTGGAATTATTGCACAAACAGCTAAGTCAGCAGCACTGAGTTTTCCTGATGTATTGTTGTATTTAACACACGTCTTTGCCCGGGGCTCTTATTTTGAAGGGTTTTTGAAGAAAAGTTTGTCTTAGTTTGGTGCAATTGAAGCCGTCAGGATAATGAGGACATTAGTCAGACAAGTTTATCTAAATGCATGTATTTAATAGTTCTATTAAGTATGTGCACAATAATAAACTCTGGTTACTATAGCAACAGGAATTTAACATGAAACCCATCTGTACTGATAAGACGCACCTCATTTAAGGAACCACAGCAGATAAACAACATATCCAACTTTGGATTAGGGGTAACAGCATCATCTCATCACATCCATTGGAGAGACCATCTTTAAACATCCATTAATACTTAACTATAGGAAACCAATCCACAGTAACCATTAAAACTGGTAACCATTTCATCTTTTTACAAGCCATCACGCAAGAAACCAGAGGTAGCTTGGAGTAAAGTAACTGGGAATAGGATGATAATTCTACAGAGAAATTTAAACAAGAATAAATGTTTAGAACTTAGGAAATAAAAAGAAATTCTCAATCAAATAGTTCTAAATCACATTGGTCTGAAATGCACCATTGACATAATTTAAGGAAACCAGCAGTTTTTTTTCTGTTTTTACCTTTTCTTGCAGGGTATATGCATGTTTTTATAATTAAAGACCAAAGAAACAGTTGTTCCTTCTGCACAAAAAGTGTAATTACACTTCCATTTGTGCCGCTTTACAGCCACAAACGTGCACACACTTCTGAGTGCAAGCACCTGCACACCTTAAAACATGTTCCTGAATAATTCAACAAAAGAAGTTTGGAAAAGATGGATGTGTGTGTTTTCTTTGTTCAGAGACTCACTCAGATCTCAGAGGTTGATGCTTGATAAACACAGGGACACTTATACACAAACAAATGTGATCACATAATGCAGATCAAAACCAGGTCTCACCAAATATGGAGTGAAAATAAGCCCTTGCTGTACTTGTTTTACAATGTGGAAAACCCTTTATTTCCCCAAAGACTCCCCTTCTTTAAACCCTTCATTCTTTCCCTTCTCTCTTTTCATCTGTCAGTCTTTGAAGTTAAACGTTACCTCGCAAACAAAAACACAACATAGTAAAATATACTAAAATACCATTTCCGCTTGGGTTGAAAAACACTTATTTTCAAGTACAAAAACAGGAAACTGTGGGATTTTAAAGCTTTGTTGAAACCACTAAAACTATTCTGGCGAAAATATTACATTACTCCAATTATTCAGCTGTAAAAGGCCAGTGAAAGAAAGTCAGAGTCAGGTTAGCTAAGAGTATGAATTATGGCATAAACACAGAAAAACAAATGCTTTCAGGTTCTTCTACGGGAACGGGGTTTGGTTACAACTCTGAGTGTGTCTTTTCCACATCACAGCTGGAGCCAGGCTCTTCAGATTTCATTGCAACAACCATTTGACCTTTCTGCAGAGCTTCTCAGATTGTTAAAATACTTTTCCTCTCGTCACAGACTCTGCAACAAGACCAGCTCAGAGGACTCATCTCTTATATCATGCCTAAAACTACTAATACTAAAGGAGTGACGGATATGTGAAAATATACCTTTTATAAGATCTTTTTTTCCTTCTACAGAGCTGCTTTTTAGAGATACAGACTCCCGTGTGACCCTGCATGCATGCAGGATGAGTCATCTAGCCTGATCTAATATTACTTGGTATACTCTTGTTTTAACCGCTCTGCTGGAGGACATTGTCTTTAAAGATAAAAAGATCTGTTGTGAGGACTGTAGTGACAAAAAGCCAGTGTCATGGGCTGATGTTCATGGATAATGTTCTGCCAAGATGGTGTCGTGTGTTGGCAGACGGATACGTCTGCCTGGCATGCAGAGCGATGGAGTTCTTTGCAGCTGTTCATTGACTTTCAGAAGACAGAAAGAAGCACTGACCTACTGTCTGGTTCAAACACAGGCTGACTTTTTCCTTTTTGCAGAAAATAAAGTGAAGTCCATTCTGCATCTGAACATGTGAGTCCTATCAATATAATAGCATCTAAAAAAAAGGGAAGCCGCATTTATGGATTGCTGTTCATGCACAAATGTGGGACATTTAGAATAAAACTGTTATCACTGTTGTTGGTGTCCTCATGTGAAACATGTGGGTAGCGACGAGGAGGAAAGTAAACGTTTTCCTTTGTGTGTTTTCACGCTTCTTCTGCATTGCCCAAGGGGAAAATCAAAGCCTCCACTCAGGATATTTAACTGAAATTTGAGTGCGTCTTTATTTCCATGCATGCTTTTGTGTACATAACCTAAATCCGACTTCCTTTCTGTTTGAGTGCAAGTAAAACAAATTCACTAAATGTAACAAACAACATTTTAGGATGAAGATCCTGGAATAACTGCAAGTCTGAGCCGTGTCCTCTGAAGTAATGGAAACATTGAGCGTCTGTATTCGGAGGTGTCACATGGATCCAGCTGTCTGGGAAAAGTGGAAGCACTTCCTCATTTCGGAGGATTTACTGTAAAACATGAGACCCTATCAGTGCTTTAAAAACAGGCTCTGCAACTTCACAACCAAACCACGTCATGTGCCAGAAAGCAGTTTGTAACAGTTTCTAAATGTTTCTAACTGCCACAAAGATTCCTTCCCTGCAGGTATGAAGCCAACGACCTGTGCAACAGCATCTCCTGCTGGTAGCTGGTGGAGTTGCAGCAGATGTAACGACTGACAAGATGTTAAAATCATAAATAAACAACCATTACTCACTCTAAGCTCTGTCACGGCAGAACGACAGGTAGACTTCAGTCTAATATTAATTTATAACTCAGGTGAACAGGTTTGCATTATATGGCCAAAATATATGATATATCTACCTTAAATACTTTTAAAAGACAGACCTTTGAAACCATGGGGCGTGGCACTACCAACAGCAAAACATCAACACAAATGAGCTTTTGTTCACAAATTGCAGCACTTCCTGAAAGTGCTCCAATGAAAGTCAAGATCAGGTTTCATTATTCAGGAAAAGAAAACCTACAGACACACGACTGCTCTCACAAAAACACAAACCTCAGAGCTTCAGTTGGCAGCAGAACAACACAGGCAAGTTCTCTTATTTTATGAAGCATTTTTCTTAATACATAGCAATAATTAAAATTAGTACAAGGACAATGCAATGTGGTTGTTTTGGTCTCAGTGTTTTAGACTGCTATGGCATAGATTATAGTGAATTTTATACTCCTAATCTGAATAAATATAACAATATTAACTATCATGTATTTGTGACTCTCCTATGTGGACAGCAGATACACATATACAGAATGCACCTTGAAGGTTCAAAATGATTCATTTTTGTCATAAAATGCTGTTTATGACATAAAAATGACAATGATTACAATTCAGAAATCAAGTAAAAACAACAAAAACAAGCTGCTGTAGGTTTCTGTGGTGATAAAATCAACAGGTTAACCTTCCTGTTGAAGATTTTTTTTGTATATCATGCTTTGAATACCTTGTTGGATGAATATAAGCAAAGTTTTGTTTATAATTGCTATTAAAACATGGGAAGTAAAGGCACCAAGCTACAATCCTACCGCTTTCATCAAGTCAGATTTATATTTATTGTTTAAATGACTGTATTATAGGTTTTATATGTTCTCACATGCCCCAGTGGAATGTAATGTCATTGTTTATGGTGTAATCACAATAAGGAAGTTGGACTGAATTGAAGTATATTACAAATAAAAAGAAAAAGAAGAAAACTAAATTATTTGGCACAAAAGAGAAATAATTATGAACATTTTTATTTCTCTTTTAAAATTCTGAGCATATCTTTGTTTTCCATCTTGTGTGTTTCTCTGTGAAACTGAGAAAGCGAGCTGAATTATGCAACAACTAAAGCTTTTATCAAATTTCACACCTTCAAAAATCTTTTTAAGACTTTTAAAGACTTTTTAAGTACTTTTTAATGCACATTTGATTAATATTTTTAAGATTTGGCCATGTTTACAAAAACATTTGCACCAGTAATCCACAACAAAAAGGTAAACAATAAAAACTTGTGACCTGTGTTTACAGGAAGATGAAGCTGTCAGGAGCGATGACGGGGCTCTGCATGGTTCTTTTACTGGTTTTCCACTCAGCATCGGCTGTACAAAAACTCAAAACTATTAATGATCTAAAGGCACTCAAATTTGGCCATTCTGTGCCCTCACACAGCCTTTTGCTGCTCTATTGGTTTGCCAACACAGTTGACATCGACAACAATAACATCATAAGGCTGACCTTTGACCCCAGCCAAGGAGATTATGGCTCACATCACTATGGAAACTACGAAAGGCTGTTGGAACCACTTCCTCAAGGAAATATCCGATACAGATACTACACTGTTGGTAATCTCAACCAAGAGATGTCGTCTGACCTTCCATCTTACATCGTCCATCCACGGTTTGGGTATGAGGGAAGGAACATAGACCGAATCATTTTTAGAGTCCGAGAGGAGAATGTGGGAAGAAGAAACAGGGAGATAGTAGACAGAGTCTACATCACGCAGCATTTTGAGACCTCTGCTAATCAAGGCACAAGATACAATCCAGAACATACATACCAGGTCACTACCAGGCTTTTAATGCGGATCAGAGAATTTTCTGTGGAGGAAAGTAACATGATCTCTCTGATGAATCTCAGAGATCGCCTTGAAAGTACAGCCGATGGCACCCAGCTAGCATACATTATGAACTCTTGGGGGGAGCTGGCTTGTCTTGGGCTGTTCTTATTTATGGTAATCCACGAAAAACCTTCCTCCAGCCAACACAACAACAGGCGACAGCCTTCAACAAGAAGGAGCACACAACCTGACCATGTTGTCAATATCCCAGATAACAAACGACAGCCTTCAACAAGGAGCAGCACTCATTCTGACCATGTTGTCAATATCCTAGGTAGCAGGCGACAGTCTTCAACAAGAAGGAGCACATATTCTGATTATGTTGTCAATATCCCAGATAGCAGACAACATGCTCTTTCTAGGATATTTGCGAGTGTCCTACAGGACCAGAGTAGTGACATAACACTTCAGGTGGCAACAGGCTCAGGTGGAAAAGCCAGAATCCTTTGGAGAAATATTCCTGTAAATCTTATAGAGGAAGGTGTGATGGTCACCCTTTATGAGAATGACATGGGTGAAGATGCACTGACTTATAAATGTATTGGAAACAGAAGATCAGGGAGTTATGACACATCAGTACCACTGAACAAAGGCCTTCAGGTTCGGCTGCATACCGTAAAGAAAGTTTGTTGCTTCTGGCCGTGCATTGGAGAGGAGGTGTACAGAGGTGATGAGTTTAAGAATCCTTCAGCAGTCAAAATAAGAGGCTATGATGCATGCCTACAGCTTTTCACAAAGAATGGCAAGGCTTGTGCTCGCTTATACGTGAAGAGCTCTTTTTATAACTGGAAGTCCATATTCAAAAATTCCTGGGTTGGCTTCTACAGCTCTGAAAAGAAAGCCACAAATGACTATGCATGGTGGCAATGGCAATGGGCAACACAATTCAAACCCTCTACAGAAATGTATAACTCTTCTGAATATGAATTCTACGAGTACCACTCAGGTATGACAATAGCTCCAGGAGTCCAAGCAAGATTCATTCTGCAGGATGAGGTGGAGAAAGCACGCACCACATGCTGGAGGGATTAAAGACGATGAGATGCACTGAAGGCAATCATTTTTAAATTAAAGAGCAACAAATTATCTGTCTTGTGAATTTAAAAGCATGTTTTTTAGACTGTTAAAAATTAGTACTACTATTAAAGTGTTTGCATCACTGATTAGATTTAATAAGAATTATCTGTAAAATGCTGTGAAAAAGACTTTCAAAATCAGTATTTGTGACCTGTGATTTGTTACCGTTTTGTGTTCACATGAGGAATTAATTCCTACATATACGTCTAGTTTGTTTCCACTAGATCCAGAAAGATTGTAGCACCATTTTGCTTCTTGTAGAATAGAGCTGCTTCCAACTCAGGCACACACTTTACAAGCTCCAGTTCTAAAGTTTCTGGGTAAAAGTTACCCTAGTACCAGCTAAAGTGTTTCATATTTTTACATCATGTTTGATATTTGTGTATTTTGTGACATTATGCTCATTTTGTTCATGCAAATTGTGTTTGTAAATTTGAACAATGAAATAAAAAGATTTACCCAAGTGAAAGCTTTCATTGCATCACCACTTTGGACATGCTGAGACAGAAACTGTGCTGTGATTGGACGGGGCGGGACAGAGCAGCTGTTTTCTATTGGCTGTGGTGAGAGTCAGAAATCACTTTGTGTTCGGTTTCATTTTCCACAAAGCAGAAACCTAAAGGGAGCACAGGCTTTCCTCACAAACAGAGATCAGAGAGCAGGCAGCTAAACCAGGCAAGCTCCCTTTATTTATGATTAACAAGTTATTTATTTACTCTAATCTGCAACAAGAATCACAATTTTATAGATATGATGCACATTTCCCTGTTAGACTTTTAATGTGCAACACACTGCCATTCTTCTATAAAACCCCTGCTGCAATAAAAGCAGACTTTGTAAGATAAGATGTTATTATACATCAAACTATATGTAATAATAATCTATGGGCAGTGGTGGCGTGTAGCTCAATTGGTAGAGTGGCCGATCTGGCAACAGGGGGGTCGCTGGTTTGATCCCAACTCCAGCTGGGTTACTTTGTCGTGTCCTTTGGTAAGACACTTCACCCACCTTACCTACTGGTGGTGGTTGGAGGGACCTGGCAGGCGCCGGTGCATGGCATACCCACCTCTGTCAGTGTGCCCCAGGGTAACCGAGGCAACAATATAGCTCATCACTACCAGTGTGTGAATGTGTGTGTGTGCATGGGTGAATGGCTGTGTTTTTACAGCACTTTGGGAAGTGTAAAACACTCTAGAAAGCGCTCTATAAATACAGGACCATTTACTATACGAGTTACCGCTCCACAACTCATTATACATGGCATAATGAGACATGGACCAACAGCTCTACATGTATTTTGAACATGTAATTTAAAAAAAAGTAATTGAGAAATAATATATTTAAGTATTTCTTTATAAGTATTCAGACACACAAAAAAGCATTACATTCAGGGCCGGTTCTAGGCATAGGCTGATTAGGCAACTGCCTAGGGCGCCCTCTGCTGGAGGGGGCGCCAAATTGTCCCTTCAAAAAAATGTTTAAATTTATTTTGACAAACTGCTGGACACACCATTCATCTCATGTAAAAAGCAAAGTAAGTAATAAATAAATAAATACATAAACTAAGTAAATAAATAAAAAAGCACAACTTTTGCTGCATGAACAGTCAACGTGGCGCCCCATGGCTACCTGCTGCTGCCGCTGTGATCAGGTAAGGTGGGGGAGAGGCGCGCTGCGCGCACCCCTCCGTCCGGTTGTTTATTGATAATCAGTGTTGGGAGTAACGACTTCCAAAGGTTATTAATTACTGTAATGCATTGCTTTTTTCGGTAACACAGTAATGTAAGGCATTACAGAAAAAAAGCTGTAATATTTTAACGTCAGTGCGCGTTACAGTGCACGTTTAACCCGGAATGAGGCGGTGGGTTCTTCAGAGGAGAAACGTCACTCAGCGAAAAATGTGGTCAGTCAGAGCAGAGAGGAGTAAATCTGCAGCCAGTGAAACAAGTCCGGTTCTGTCCAGTCCGACACTCATGCGTGGTTCGGTTCGAAACTCGGTCCAGAGGGAAAATGCGGCCCGAGTCGTGCGCGCTCACGGCATCCAAGGCGCGTTAAGACATATGAGCGCATGCAGCGCTCCGTAAACTGAAGGGAGCGAACTGAGAAGAAGTTTCATGATAAAGAGTCACTCTGTTATTCACGTCAGAAGTTGGAGAGTTCACTCTCTCGCCCACTGAGCAGAGGAAACGCGCGTCATGCAGTGTCTGCTGCAGGAGGGAGGAGCAGACAGGTGGAGCAGAAGCACACAGGTGGAGGTAGGAGTCAGTCAAACTAATGAATAAGGAGCTTGTGCAGAGAGATATATTTTTATAGATTTAAATATACTGTATATAGATATGATGGAATAATATATGGATAGGTAGGGATATATGGAGAGATATGGATGATAGATGGATGGATGGATAATAAATGATGGATGGATAGATGGATGATAAATGATGGATGGATAGATAGATAAATGCATATCCAGATAGTTGGATATCTCCATGTATCCATCACATCACCTTCCACTGGATGTAGAATGAGCTACATTTATGGTCAAATCCATATTTACAGTTATTTTGGTGAGAGTTACTAAAAGTAATGCAAAAGTAGTGTAATGCCTTACATTTAAAAACAGTAATATTGTAATGTAAGGGATTACTTAAAAATGACAGTAACCAGTAATAAATAATGCATTACAGTTTTGAAGTAACTTGCCCAACACTGTAGATAATGCATGATGAGTCTGTGACGTTGTCAGTGATAGCACCTTGTTAAAAGTCGCTGGCAAAGCAAGCCCTCTGGGGCAGCCTTCAGGAAACGAAGAAAGGAAGAGGAGGAAAAACAGGCCCAAAGTAGAGGTATTTAATTAATATACATGAAATTGTGAACATTTTTCCTGGACCATCATTTAGCAAGTTAGCTAAGACTAAAGGGCTATCATGCTGTTGTGCCCCCACTTATTATATGAATGAATGTCATCAGTTCAAGTTTATCCAACTTTAGTACATTGCTTACTACTTAGAATTTGCAAAAGTTACGTTGTTTCTGTTCTGGGCAGTAGGGGGCGCCAAAATCATTTTTCGCCTAGGGCACCATTCAGTCCAGGGCCGGCCCTGATTACATTTGTGTCTTTTTTCTAAATGTTTGTAAAACTGAGTGTTGAAGAACGATTCTGGAATTTATTTGACCTTTTTATTTCCTACACCAATCAGTTGGCTGTTAAAGAACTCCTTAAACACCTCTCTCTTTCATTTAATCTTAAAGGTGTGGTTTTCTGGGTTATTTTATAGTTTTGCATTGTTCTCTAGTGTAATTCAATGCTATCTGTGTAATTTTTATAAAGAAAGAAGCTTTGATGCTTATAATATAAGCTTTAGAAGTTTCCCATCTGACACCTGAATTTGAAACTGCAGGATTCTCATTAGTATTCATGATATGCACAGCCCTCGCTTCTGATTGGATGACCGAAACGTCAATACTCCGTCCCCCGAAATGTCCCGAGATACTTTGGAAAGTTAAAACCCAGGTAACAAACAGTAGCTACTAGTCTTTACTAAAGATTAGCTTTGAGGGAGCCTGCTTTCTGCTAAAACTCATTTCCTCAGCATTCCTCCTGTTTTGCTCCTCTTGCTGTGTCTGTCAGCCGTGCTCCCCTCCGACAAGGGGGGCGGGGGGGGGGGGGGGGGGGGGGGGGGGGGGTCGCTGACCGACCGCACGGCTTAAACACACACACACACACACAGAGGGAGAAAAAAAAAAAACAGGGAGAGAGGGACCTGCGCCAGCCAGGTATATCCCCGAGTTGGGAACACTGTCTGCGTGCGTTCCGCCATGTTGAATTTTCAACAAAAACAAAAGCTAGCAGCTGGGCGGACCAAAAGGCGTTACCATCTCAGCCAATACACGTTATGACGTCAAACCGTGCACAAATGCAGATGGCATTTTAAGTTTCATTTCTTACTTTTTCTGTTTAAAAAAAAAAAACAACAACCAGGGAACAGAGAGTTTTCATGTTTGGCCGACATGACAGGCTCAGGGGGACCTATTAGAAACTATGAAAACCTGAAAAAAATGGATTCTGACAAAACCACCCCTTTAATATTTCAGTTAAGCAAAAGCTGTTTATTTAGATGATTGGATAGATTTTAAGTTTTAACATGTTAGTCGGATTTCAATATGAACATATTTTATGGAGAAATCATTAAATGTAATCATATCTGGAAAGAGAATGTACAGCATAGATCAGGGGTGTCAAACTCATTTTCACCGAGGGCCACATCAGCATAATGGCTGGCCTCAAAGGGCCAGATAACTTAAAAATGTAACCAAATTAAATGTAAAATAAATGTAACAACTCCTTAACGTTACATAACTCTGAATTTATTACTTATACAAGATAAAACATTACAAATGCATGAAAAATAGGTTTGTTTGTTGCTCTGTTAGACTCCATCAATCAAGGATCAAACTATTCAAGTGAATTAAAAATACATCAAAGTTATAATAACTTTGATCAAAACATTTGTTATAGTTAGGGGTGCACACAATTTGTCATCACATGTCCTCAAAGGAGAACCTGGCTCTGGGGTTTGGTCCGCACATGGGGGAGTTGAAGATGATGATTTGCTGTTGGCTCAAAATTTTTCTGCTTAATGCTCAATAAATTCAAACAACCTTTAACTCATGAGGTCATTCTGATGCTTAAATAAAACTTATAAACATATTTAAACCAATTAAATATTGAAAAGCCTTCTACTAGTCACCTCTCCGGTCTGACAGAGCGATGACCCGGTTTCTTCCTCACTGCAGTCAGACAGCTGCAGCAGGTGAGTAGGCGTGACGATCAAGGTGTTCTGATCCTCCTGACTGACCACCATTAATATTAATGTTCTTTAGCTCGTATAAAAGTCCAAAACAACACGTTATCTTAGGCAGAAATTGGTTAATCTGGTTTGCCATCAGGGAAGAGGATGATCAGCTGACGGAGGGGTGGAGGATCAGCAGCTCCCTGCGCACGCACGCATCATGGATCAAAAATCGATGAGTGATCTTTTGTTCTGGTCAACTAAAATGACTGATTCTGATGGAGAGAACTGGATATGTGATGACAAAATGAACGTCTTTCTCAGAGGGGAATTATTTATCAGCAGATTGAGAGCGCGAGCTGTCGGGTCGGGGAGGAGTTAGTAAAGCGCGCGAGCGCAGCCAGCTGGATCTCAAACCGTGTCCCGAACCAAAGAGGGCGATCTGTTCAGATCACAGATCGATTGTGACCCGTTGTACCCCTCCTGGGCATGTGTGAGCCGTGTGCGTGGGTCGGACGTACTGTGATTGTGTGTGTGTTAAAGCGCGCGCCGAGCTGTGCGTAATGGCGCACTGGAGATGCTGCAAGTGTGTGTGTGTGTGTGTGTGTGTGTCGGAGCGGAGGTCCTACCGTGTGTGTCCACTAGCTTCAGAGGTCATGTGATCACTCATTCACTGAGCTGCAACAGGATGTGAAGTTTGTCAGCTCGAGGGGTCTCCCATCGGGACCGCACAGCGCTGGTCTGCAAAAGCGCGTTCGAAATCCGGTTCTCATGAGGACCAGCCTACTGCTTGTGTGCACCCTGCCCTGTAGTGGCGGTAAGCCGTCAAGTCGCGGGTAACACAATTGACATGCATTGTGGGAAATGTAGTTTTTGGTCAAAATAAGCTTTTTACCTATTTATTCTGAATACTCAGACCTTTTAAGCTCTCGCGGGCCACATTAAATGACGTGGCGGGCCACATTTGGCCCGCGGGCCTTGTTGTGTTTGACACATATGGCATAGATGAACGGAGTTCTAAAATGTCTTTACAGGGTCTGAAGATGGTGAGAAAAATCCCATGTTTCTGCATTTCTCTGCTCCTGATCCTGACTTCAGCGTCAGCTGCCCGAAGACGTCTAAACTCCATCAGTGAGCTGAGGAACTGTGACCTGTCTGAGCACACTAACATTGTGGAGCTGCTTCACTGGTTTGCCACCATAGTTGACATTGATGGTAACGTCATCCGTTTGACTTTTAACCCATACACTGATTATGGCTCACATTATTACAGAAACGCTGAAGGAGTGTTTGGTTCACTGCCTCAGGGGTACAGCTACTACACGGTTGGTAATGTTCATAAAGCTACATCAGTGCGACTTCCATCCTATGTAGTTTATTCCCCGACGCCCCACGATGGATGGAACAAAACTCAGACCGTTTTCGGGGTCAGAGAACGCAATGCAGGATCTCAACCCCTAATAGACCAAATCTACATCACTCAGCGTTATGGAACATCTGATAATCAAGGGACTCACTATAATCCAGACGGCACATACGAGGTCTCTACCAACCTTTTACCCAGATCAGGAGGTATACATTAATGAAATCTGCAGGAGCCCGACACATCCGATAGACAATCCCAACAAATTCCCAGCTCTACACAACATGACTACACACCTGTTTATGACACAACAACCAGCCACAATGACTGTACAGTATGAGCGGCATTGTGTTGCTGTTCTTGTTCTTGTCGTTTTCACTCGTTTATTGGGTATTGGGAGAAAATAACACAACACTAAGAATTCAAATGAGACTGTTCCCAGGCACAATATAGACCACACTGTGTGAATGTGGAGCTACTTGAGAAGGAATACTGACATTTAAGGTAAAAAAAAAAAAAAAAAAAAGATTAAAACCACTCTTTTATGATTTTCGTAACATGAATTTTGCTGCAAATCGTGTTAGAATTGAATATTCCTTTATTCATTCCTGTGGAAACTTTTTTATCAGCAGCAAATGAAAATCACATAGATGCATGATAAAAATACAAAAGCATTAATAATAAAAATGAAACATAGGAAAGGACTATAGAGTTGTGGCAAGATCATAGGATGATCATAGGATGAGCTAGGCCACCAGGCTTCTGAACCAGGACATGCCCATACTTCAGTAGACCGAATGGGGGGGCTTGTTTTCCATGATTCCATTAAATAGCATTCTTAAACTGTTTTGTACTCATAATAATCTGTACTTCACTAGGGTCTGGTCTTATAGTCTATCCACTACATTCTGATAACTGCATATTGGTCTATCATGCTTTGCACATATAATATTTTAAGCCTTTATCTGTAAATTCCTCCTGTCACAAATTCTACATAGTGTGTATATATTGTGTGCTAATAATAGTGTGTATATAATGCTCATACTGTTTATAATGTACCTATGTCTTGATCTATTACTTAATGTTAAATTTTTCTTTTATTTTCCTCCAGCTACTTACAGTATCTTAACTCTGTCAGTCAGTCGGATCAGGGACACATTTCACTACAAATTGTACTTGTGCATCTAGTATGTGACAAATAAAACTCTTGAATATTGAATCTATTAATAAACAAGTAGCAGATAAAAAAGGACTGGTTATGTGTAAGAATATGGAGATCTGTGCAAAGAATGCAAACAGACAACATCAGTTGAACACTGGCAAAATGAGCTCTAGAACTTCTAATACTGAGATAGAAATGGTTATTCTTTTTTTTTTTACCCTGTTTATTGACTATTGTAAATCACTGTTTACCTGCTTCAATAGAATCTCACTGAATCGTCTTCAGCTTGTCAAGAATGCAGCTTTTTTTTGTCCTCGACGTACTCCCATGTTACACCTACTGGTCTCTCTGTACTGGCTCCCTGTTCAGTACAGAACCAGTTCAAGGTTCTGATGTGGACTTTTGAGGCTCTAAATGGAAATGCACCCTTATACATCTCAGAGCTTTTACACTCCTATGTCACTTAGGACTCAGAGGTCAACTGATCAGGGATCAGATATTTCTCCAAATCAACACTGAATAGTTTGCAGTTGTAGTCTCTACCCTCTGGAACTTTCTGCTTTTTAAGAAGTCCTCTGACTCAGTTGATGCTGAAGACTAATGTTTTATTATTCTGTTTTTAATTGATTGTATGATATTTTATTGTTTTATGCTTTTTATTTTGTATTTTCTGCTTGTGAAGCACTTTGTGATTTTTGTCTTGAAAGATGCTCTATAAATAAAGTTGACATGTTTGTTTTGTTGGAAGCAGTGATGGATGAACAGTCTAACAGCTGTCAGGAGGAACAATGAAATGATGAATGCAGCAGCAAAACATCTTTTGTATCAACTCTGAATGTACAAACTAGTTTTTGATCGTCTACATTACAATAATGCTTTTATCTGCCTATTATCACACAACTCTATGTGTTATTGATGCTAGAGGCCTAGTGCCGAGTCAGTCAGAACCAGTCAGAACTTCTGGTTCTTCAAACTGAGGTCAATCTGACTGCTGCTGGATTATGATAACTACTACTACTTATTGTTCACCAGCTTTTTATGAATGTAAAATGATTCAAAAATAAAATATTTGATATCCTGTGATGTGTAGTTTTTTTCCCCACAGACGACACCATCACTCTTTTTAATGGATCTTGAGGGCTATTTTTGCAGCTGTTTTCACTAGTTGCAAAACACTACATGTGTCTGTACTAGTAAAAACAGAATGCTGAGCAACAAGTATAGCCAACCCTAAAGGCCTTTTGACAGCTCTGATGTTCAAACTGTTGCAACTAGGGCCCTGTAAAATCAGTTTCTTTTTCCCCTAAATGCAGTTTATAATTTGTTAATTATTGTTTTATTGTTTATTTATCTTTTTTCCCCCACATACAAATTTAAATATTTTGTGGTGAATTAATGAAACTAAAAATATCCCAAAATGTCAAATGTTTACAAATTTATGCAAAAATACAGTAGAAAGCAATTCTGTTCAACAGAAAATCACAGTTTTTAAAAGATTATTTAAAGTCTGCCTGAAAATCATTTAAAGCCACATTGTCGAGGATTTCATGAAGAGAGCAGTTTTTGAATCTAACATCCAAAAGCTCCTCCTCAAAACATCGACACGCGCGTCCGGTCGCATGCACACGGCGCATTACGTTGCGGGCATAAACTGTACAGCTCAATGTGTAGGGTTTAATCACTCACAGTTCACAAATCTTATTCCAACACTACGAGGGTCTGATGAGCCCTCTCTGTCCCTGCTGCTTCTGATACTTAGCTCTGTTAGCAGCGAGCTGCTGCGGTACTCTGAAGCTGAACATGATTCGGCCCTGAATGAACTTTCTGACCAAAATAAACGTGTAACCCTGTCAAGCTTTGGCATTCTGTGAGGTGAAAGGTTTAAAAGTAAAAATAAATCCGTCTTTAACTGGGGAATGGGTAGGAAATGGGTAGGTTTTTAGTAGAAATGAGCTGTGAGGCTGAGACGGTAAACAGAGAAACACACAGAGCATCCTGTACGACAGCGCCCCCTACTGGTATAGGTTTGCCGGTTTGGTTGATGCGCGTGCATGTTGAGAGAATGCAGACATTTGAATTTTATTGTCTAAAAAATGTCGACAGCATGAAATAATGGAAAGGGGTCTCTAGGAGGAAGGAGGGTCTTCATCAGAATGACAGATGTTGTGGAACTCAACCCATAGATCATAGTTTAGACCTGAAATATCATTTAAAACATTTAGAAAACTTTGATACATAGAAAAATGCTCCACTTATCAGCCTTAATCTAAAAAATTTCCAGTCTTTTTGTAAAGTACTTCACATAGATGTTTAATTATGAGAAGAAACCGTACTTCCTTTTGTAAAGTAAGTGTTTTAAGTTAATTGTAGTGAGTGCTGCTGGAACATAACGTGTCCTCTCTAGTCTCCTCACATCACACAAACAGAGGCTCCAGGAGATGCAGCAACGATTACGCTCTTCTCTATAGTTAGTAAAAAAAAAATGGGAAAAACACAAACTGTTTTTAAAATGTGATTTTTATTTAGATAACCTATACATATTAAATTTTGCAACTTGACACATTTGACAGTAAATTCCACTTTAATGTCCAATTCTGTAATTTTGTCTGCATTTTCTGCATCATGGAAATCTTAGGGCCACACAACCAACCAATATGTGATCTACTTCTAACACACAGTCCTGATGTGTAACAGCTCACTATTTTACCGAAGCTTAAGATTTGAAGGAAAAATGTCTCAAAACAGAGAATTTTCCAGATGGCTGCACAGCCTTGATACGCAGTCAGTCAGGGGCTGCAGGAGCAGAGAGGCAGAGGCTGTGCTGCATCACCAGACAATATACTAAGTTTAGTTAGAACTCTTGACTGATTCACCATTTTAGACAAAACCTTACTGTGAATAATGTCAAAGAAAAAAACTGAGCATTCTGTCTCACTTTGGGCAGGAGGACAGCGTCCAGCATAGCGGTGGGTTACATGGAATACTCTATATATTGATCATGTTCCCTAATAAGTTATATAAACGGACTAACTCACTCTGCTTCCCATCCAGAATCCCTACCTCCGGCAATATTTTTCAGATAAAACAGACGGGGTGGCCCAGAAAAAGCTCTTAGCTCATTAAAATACAGAACAAGCAAAACAAATAAAGCATATATAACAAACAAAACAAATGATTAAACAGTAAAACTATTTGAAGGCTGACACACCCACAGTCAACTTTTCCAAACTTAAACATGCTCAAACAGATCAACGTATTTAACAGAGAAACAAGGAAGTTAAAAGAACAGTCGAGCGACCTGTAGTAACTCAGTTTACATTTTAAGTTTAACTTTTCCTAAAAACAGAAATCTATAAGAAGTACGGACAGCTGTCCCCTGCGCTCTGAGACCAGACTTCCGACTGAACTAGGTAAGCTCCATTAATTCACATTTAACTATTTTATTTACTCCAATCTGTATTACAATTTATAAATTCAATGCTTTAAAGAGATCATGCAGTTTTAATTCATTAGAATTCACATATGAACTAGAATCCACAAAAAAATCTTTGCCATCTTTCACAAAACCTCCTGTGCACTCCAATACAAGCAGACGTTTGCTTTTGGTTCATAAATTATCAAGCTAAATATATAAATGTAAGGCTTATTTTAAACTTTGAACGTTAATAAACTAACAATTTCAACCAATGTTAAAAACAAGTTTGGAACTTTTTAAGTCTTAAAACACTTAGTGAGTTTAGATTTAGAAACTAACTTTCCCGGCAAATTTAATAATTAAAGTTACAGCCAAGGCTGATAAAGCGTTACATAAACGTCACTTTATGTTAAAGGACTAGATTTGTCACATAGATTATAAAGGGTGTTTCAGAAATCCTTCATACCACTCTTTTTTTTTTAATTCTGCCACTTTCTCTGTAACAATATAAACTAATGTAATGGAGAAATCATCAGATGATAAAAAAGGCCAGTGGATGAAGACTGAAAATCCTAAAATGTCTTTACAGGGTTTGAAGATGGCTAGAAAAATCACATGTTTCTGTGTGGCTCTGTTCCTGATCCTGACCACCTCTGCATTAGCTGCACGAAGACGTCTAGACTCCATCAGTGAGCTGATAAACTCTCACCAGAACGACCACACAAACATCCTACAGCTGCTTCACTGGTTTGCCAGTACTGTTAACACTGATGGTTACGATGTCATCAGGCTGACCTTTGACCCAAACTCTGGTGATTTTGGCTCACATCATTATGGAAACTTTGAAAGTCTGTTAGATCCGCTGCCTTGGGGGTGCAAATACTACACTGTTGGCAATGTTCACCAAACCACATCAAGACCACTTCCAGGTTATGTAGTTGATTCCCGGAGAAGAAATAATGGATGGAACAGAGCTCGGATCATAATCAGAGTCAGGGGAGGAAACACAGGATCTCAAAATCAACAGATAGAAAGAGTCTTCATCACTCAGCATTATGCCACCGCTAATGATCAAGGAACGAGTTACAACCCTGAAAGTACCTACGAGGTCTCTACCAGCCTTTTAAGGGAAATCAGGAGGAGCAACATTGATGAAATCCAACGACGTGCTGAGAGGTCCTGGAGCGACAACTTTGGAAGCACATTTTCACAGGGCTGTTTCTTCTCTAACCAATACAACTACACTTCTCAGGCTAACAGACCAGCCAGTGATGATGATCCTCTGAAAAAAGCTATCATCGCCATTTTACTGATCGTTTTTATCTTTGTTTTGATGCCTTTCCTGGGTAATGTGAACAAATAACACAATACGATACAAGTGAGAGAATAAAAGTGGTGTTTTTGGTGCTCGTAAAAATGAGGCCAGGACGAGTTCAAAGTCTAAAACTGAAATAAATCAAAAAATTTACAGAAATGTTGCAGAATAACCATTTTGTTTTAAGACACAAATGTTTCTATTGTTCTGTCAGTAGTGAGAACTGTGTTCATTAAACCAAATTGAATCAGTCAAAGTTTTTCTAGCTTAAAGAAGCAGCTTGCTGTTAAAGTTAAAATGGCTGAAGGACGTTTTCCATTTGTGCTTGAGTGTGTATACTTTGTGTAAATATCACAAAACCTGTTCCCTTCTGATTAACGACAGCAAAAAAAAAAAAAATTCTGTGAAGTGCACAAGTTCATTTTTGTATCAGTCTTATCAAAGGGCCTTTGTAAAAACAGAGATGATGCCGTTTTCTAGTGTAGGGTCAGCAGAGCAGCACGAGACTGATCATAAGATAATGGTTTCATCAAATCTTTTTGAAAATTGTTGCTTTAAAAGGTTTTTTATATATAATGAAAAGCTTCTTTGTGGAGCACAGATCAAAGTGCTGATAGTATCTGGCAATATCTTTTTTTAAAGTTGGTGCACAAGATGCCTCAAAAGCCTCAAGTTCACAAAGAAAATGACAAAACATTAAAAAAGCTTTTTGTACAGTTTCCTTTAGCAGACTGTGTTATTATAAGGTGCTTTAAAATAAGATTCCCTGAATGAAGAGACAAATAATGTTTATTTTTTACTCCGTTTCTATGTTGCGATTTGTCTTAAATTTTTGTTCCTGCGCTGTTAAGGTACCCGATTCTGTTGTGTTCATTAAACGTTAATAATCTGCAGATTAGCAGCAATTTATTGTTTTTTATTTGTGAAAAATAAAAAATGTGTTCAAACCATTTGTCTTTAGATTTGTTTTAACAGACTTGAGGTGTTTCAAAACTTGCACACACACCACACTTAGAATAATTACAATGAATGAATTTATGATTAATATAATAAATTCCTGATTCCTCCTGGCTGGATTTGACCTTTAGGTGTTTGTTCATCAGGCCAACAGCTCCTCTACAGTCACTTTACATTCTATCTGGTGCAAAAACAAACAGATATGACCATAAATAAAAAGGGGAAGAAAAAAGACAAAGCGAAAGCAGAAAAAATCTTTAAAAACACATGCCTCTTGGTCGACCAGTTGTTTAAATATTGAGCTTGAGTTTGTTCATTAGCATTGGTCTGACACAACAGAAACAGCACATTAGTAGCTGTTAAACATCAATTGAAAACTTGTTATTGCATATCTCTTGAACTACACACCCAAAAGAACGAGTTCATTATATTTAGGGTTGGGTAATAGTTAAAGTTTTCTAACCAACAACAGCCAGTGATTAAGAGTGACAGGGTTTCTGTGTGTGGGTGTGAACTTTTCTTGTACTTTTGTTACTTTTTTAAAGAACTTTCCTGAGTTTAAAGGTCTTATCAGAACTGGTGATTTTCAAGATGAGTTTTCAAGACCTTCCAACAGCTTACTACAGTGAGGATTTACACATAAATGTTCAAGGTGAGTATTTCACTTCCTGGTTCCATAAAACAGCTGTTTTTGTGCTAATGATCCCAAATTATATATTGTGATATTAAAATATTTTGGTTCTTTTCTTCAACAAACTATTCTCTAAAGATTTGTGTTCAGTGAAGCATGAGGTGTTACCATCACCGGCATTAAAATAAAAATATATGCATCACATGACTTTACTGCTTTCATTACTTTTATTCATAATAAAAACACAAACACCAACCAGTGGAGACAAAGCAAAACAGAAGCTCCACAACACAGAACAGACAGTGGAGCCTCACAAAATTCACTGATAAATCTGAAATAAATACCAGGCAATTTGTTGAATCTAATAAACTAGGTAATCTATGTTTAACTATTTGCAGCAGTCTGGGTAATAATGTGTATGCAAATGTGTGACATTAGTTTTGTTTTATTGAATGCTTTACAAATATTTAATCCACTAGAGCAGCTCCATATTCATTAGTGAGCAATTTATTTCTACTTTAAGCCTTGTCTGTTTTCATTAGATCTGAAGAGATTTTTGTAGCTACTCTGGCAGAAAAATCTGATTTGCATTTTGCAATGCGTGTATACTAGCAACAACTGGAAAAAGTGCAGAGGCAAACACTTTACAAGCCTTAGAATTTAATGCCTATTAAAGTTACCTGAGAGACAGAGACACGTGGGACATGTGGAAACAAATACCATGCAAAGATTGGACAGGGCGGGACAGAGCAGTCGTTTTCAACTGGCTGTTGGGTGGGATACTACTTTATTACTTAGGTTTCATTTTCCATGAAACAAAACTCTAAGGGTGAAGAAACTACTGCTCTTAGACACAGACCAGAGACCTGACAGCAGCCAGTTAAACCAGGTAAGCTCCTGTTTTACTCATTTATTTCTACAGCAAACTCTACAAAAATATATTCTTAAGATGAAAACAATATTCAGACATTTTTTATCCTGTTAGATTTTTGATGTACAAAAAAAAAATACAATACACTTATGTCAAGATACATCATTTTATGCAGCAATAGTCCATACTTTAACTAAAGATATAAAAATGTATAAAATGTGTCACTGACATCAAATGTTTCTTATACAACTGATCATTTCAGAACAAGTTTCATAACAAATTATCATTTCTGAAGATTTTATGACATATTTGCATGCTGTAACTGGGTTTCATTATAAGAGTATAAACAAATGTTTGTTGAAAAATCGTTAGATTGGTCATGTATGGAGACAAATGTACAGCATGGATGAACACAGAGGTCTGAAATGTCTCAACAGGGACTGAAGATGGCAGGAAGAACCACAGGTTTCTGTGTAGCTCTGTTCCTGATCCTGACCTCCGTGTTGGCAGCACAGAGACGTCTAGACTCCATCAGTGAGCTGAGAGATTGTTACCTGTTTGAGGACACAAACGTTTTTGAACTGCTTCACTGGTTTGCCCATACCATTAACATTGACGGCAACAATGTCATCCGGCTGACCTTTAACCCAAACTATGATTATGGCTCACATCATTATGGAAACTATGAAGGGATGCTGTACTCACCACCGTGGAAGTACAACTACTACACACTGGGTAATATTCATCAAGAAACAGGCAAACCCCTCCCAGATTATTTAGTTAATGCTCGGACACGGAGACCTGGCTGGAACAGAGCTCGGATCATATTTAGTGCCAACTCCCATAGAGAGATAGACCAAATCTTCATTACTGAGCACCATAGGCAACAATACGATCCTGAATGTACGTACGAGGTCTCTACACACCTTTTAAGAGAATTCAGGAGGCGTAACATTAATGAAATCCGACAACTTGCTGGGAGTTCTCAAAGAGGCAACTTTGGAAACACATCGTATTCACAAGGAATGACCTACTCTAACCAGAACTCCTTCAAACCTCAGGCTAACAAAGGAGCTAACAGAGGTGATGATGACTGTATGGGCTGCTTGTGTGTTTGCTTTGGTGTTGTTGGTTTAATCATTGTTGTTCTTTTGTTTTTCATAGTTAATGTGAAAAAATAACATGACAATATTAGAGAGGACATGTCTTCAGTCACAATCTGAACAAACTGTAAATGTGATCCTCTTCAGTCACAAGAAGGAAAAAAAAGACAGGCAGCACAACCTGAATCTACTTTAAAGTGCCTGTGACTCCATATTTGAATCACTTTATATTAAACAGGTGTAATCTTTGATGCCTCTAGATTAGCGTTGCACCATTAAAACTCAAAATACGCTGTAATTATTTCCTAACAAGCAACTCAGAGATCAGAAGAAAGCGCTGCCTTCCGGTTCTGCTGGGTTTCTCCTTATTTGGCAGCCTGGCACTTCTGCTGCAGCAGGGAGCAGTGCCGTCGTGTGAAAGAGAAACGAAACTGAAACTAAACACTACACGGTCTATGGGCAATGGCGGCGGCACTGCCTCGCTCCAGGTGTCGTGAACGTGCATGTGGGAGGAGAATTTACCATATAAGCAAGTCCGGATCACTATGACCTCATAGCGGGCTGGAGTGAAAAAAACTGTTTGAAACCTGGGTCTGAAATCTGGAAGAGCTTCTCACTGGCTGGACTAGGAGACAGATGGATGCCGTTTTTTGCTCTGGCAGGTTTAAGGTGGGAACTCAACGTTGTAACATGATAGATAAGTCAGAAAACATGGAAACCGATGTCATGGGCACTTTAAAACAATATTTTCTAGGAATAAATGTATTTAAAAAAATAGGCTATTTGTTATATTGAAAGCAATACATTCTTTGTACAATTTACATAAACTGTACTTATTGCATACCATGTACACTAGGGCAATTCTCTGCATTTCATCATGCAATAATTTGTTGTCTGATAATAGACTCAGTGATGAATCATTTTGTATGAGCAGCAATGAAGAAAATATTAATAGTTAAAATTGATAAATGGATCATTTAATTATGGTTTTGTAATTGTTCTGTTAGTGATTAAAACGTGTTTATTAAACCATGTTTAATCAGTCAACTGCTTTGTTTTTTTACCATTTAGAATCATCATGACTGATTTCTTTTAAAGTGTTAATGCTTTGTGCAAAAATTATTCAACCTTTTCCTTTTATAACAGCCAAAAAAGGTAACTTGTGGCATCCTCAAGTCCTTAGTAGCCACCTTACCTTTATGTTTGTCTAATGCTGTTTGGATGGATGAAGTTTTTCTAAAAAGTAAAAAGACTGAAGCATTGATCAGATCAGCACTGATATGGAGTGTCAGTAAACTGTTTAGCTTGAAGAAAGCAGCTATTATTGTGTTTTGATTGAACATAAAATCAAACTGAACATCCTGGGTTCAGTTGTGTTCAGGAAACGTAAAAATCTGCTTTGCAGCCAATTATTGTCTTTGTTGATGATTTAATAAAAGTTTTTGAAATCTGATGCTTTGTATAAACACTTTAAATGCAAACACACCCACAAGCAGCACATTTGGGATGATGACAGACACACGCGCACGCACACACACACACACACACACACACACACACACACACACACACACACACACACACGCACACACACACACACACAGATGTGCAAAACCAGATAGGACAACTGAAAACTGATCTATAACTCAGTTCTCATCCTGTGAAAACTGCATGGATTTAACTGGTATAACTTAACTACAAATACTCATTGTGTTACATTTAATGACAATATTTCACTACAACCAATTTATACAGTATTTAGTGCAAATGTTAAAGTTCTGGGTGCAATTAAAACTGAGGCTGAGCTGATCCAGAAACAGTTCAAACATACATCAGAAATAGTTTATGTTAGTAATTCTTCTGCTTAAACTGAAGGTCAGTCATTTTAAATATTGTGATTTGGTCTTTAAGATGATTTTTTATGTTTTTCATCTGTATATTCTGTCTGATTCAACAAAAGCTGAGTGGCATCACTTAGTCAACCTATTACAGCATGTCCATAAACCTCCAGCTATGTGATCATTTTTCCACAAATTCATTTTGACATTATAATAATATCTGATTCTTAACTCTAATTCAGACACGGGGCTCATCTAGTCACACAGTAAAACAATTAAATGTCAACTGTCTAATCTGGTGTACGCTTTAACCATGATACAGTATGTTCTGCTCTTTATGGTCATACAAGCTAAAAACTCGAAATTCTGTTGCTTGTGATGAAAACAAAGTGTAGTACTAAACAAGTTTTAATAAACATCGTAGTAATAATAGGACCATATGAAATCCCTTTTTATCATTTCTCCGAACTTGTTTTTCCCCACAAAGTTATTTTTCCTGTTTATTTTTCAGAATGTGGGGATGAAAACAAACTTTGCAAAAGACAAACTGATTTCATAGGGCTCTACAATACAGTACAAGCGGTATGTAGCATCTATAAAGAATTTTCATCAATTTGCTCACGCATTGCCACACCTAGCTGACCTCCAGTTTAACATGTAAGAAATACTGATAACAGAGGATAAAACCAACTCTGGGTTCACTCCAACTGGGTAAAAGTGTGTGCTCCAATTATGAGACTGGTCAAAATGAACACACCTCAACATTTTTATAAAGAATTGTAAAGTAAATCTTATACACTTATATATATATTTTTTTATTTAAAGCAATATTTAGCATTTTATTAATGATAATAGCAATTTTGAAGATAAAGCATCATTCTACCTACTTATGTTTCTGCTTCATGTTCTTTCATCCTAAATCTAACATTCTAATAATTTAAATCCTAATAAAACTATAATAATTCAGTAAAAAAAAGCAGAAAACATGACTGAATTTCATCACTGTCACTTCAAGCTGAATCAGCAGTCACTGGTTTCATGCAACATTAAATAGAGTCAACCTTCTATAAAAGGTCTATGTTGTGGATTGAGCTGTAGTTATATACAGTATCAAAGAGCTTTGCTAATATTAGTTTACGTGTTCAGTTCACACTCAGGCTGCAGAGTGAAAAATGAACAAGTGCTTGTTCATAGGGCCCTCTGGTGACCAACTTCAATAAATCCCTTATTTAAAACATGCAAAGTTTGTATTAATAAGAAAAAGTTGCTAATCAGTTTGTATTGCAGCCTAAAAGATAAAGCAGGGCTGCACAGTATACACTGCCACAATTTTACTGGTGAAATAAATAATGCTAGCTTACATGCTATGAAACTGTTAGATTTTGTATTTTGTTTGAATAAAATACAAACTAATATTTCCAAAAGGTTGGTATACCAGCTTTACACACAAAGTCTTACTTATTATAAAATAGGTTGAGGTCTGATAATACACATTTATCACAGCAGCGATAAAGTAAATCAAAATCAAGTAAAAGGACAGGAAATTGAAATGAATTATATCCACAATGAATGAATGTGTGTGTTAGTCTGTGTATAAACATGAGCTCACATCCTGCTGAGGCACTCTGAGGCTGCATACAGCTGCTCATGGTTACAGTCAACAAATCAGCCGAAACAAAGCATGTCATTACAGCACCTTGTGCCGTTCTACATCCACCACCAAAACAGCACATCACTTATCAGCCTGTTCATCACTCACCCTCCCCGGGGCAAGATGTTCCTGTACTCGAGGTATGCGTGTATCCACATGAGCAAACAGGCATGAAAAGACTAAAAGGAGCTATACCTTATTTATAGATCACATGAACCCTTTGGCTAAAATTTTACGAGCAAAACTGGTTGCACAAAAACATCCGACCAGCTTCTAACCGGATGCTGTGGTGACAAGTAGTGACAGATGGGAACTAGAGGGAAAAACATTCCGTTTTCATCTTTAATTAGGAAAATATAGAGATTTGAACGAGTCTGCCCTGTATGGATGTTAAAGTGAAGTGTTGAAAACATATTTTATTGTTCTCTAACGTTTTTCTCTCTGCCCTTCTGCGTATTACCCTCCTATTTTCAGTCTTGATCCACCTCCCATCTGCTCCTCTCTTCCTCCACATGCTCAGCTGAGCAGGAAGGTGGTAATCTGAGCCAAATGTGGCAGAATGAGACTGAATCCTCTCCCTTTCCCTTACTCATTTTCTCTCTTTGCACACAAGGCCACAGAAATGCTCAACTGATAAAACCTAAATTTTTTCTTTGCGAGATACAAATAAAATAGTGTTTTTGTTTCTTTTGGGGTGTTTAGTGAACAAGGAGAGGAAGCAAACAGGCAACTTAGAGCTTCAAAAAAGTGGAAGTTGGAGTCTATTTTTATGTTAAAGGTTTTATGACCTCCAGATTTGGAATGCATCACCTCCCTGCCGCCTACGCCTGGATACTACTTAACCAGAGAGAGCAACACATGAATGAGCACAGCTGTCTCCAGATAGAGGAACAGAAAGACAGCGGAGCAAAGATGAGCTGTTCTCTAACAGCACAAAGGAGAGAAAATACATCAAAATATACTTCAACTATCTGCAGGTCTTAACATTGTGTTTTTCGTAATAAGAATCTAAATGTAAACTCTACTGAGACTCATTCAGTTTAAAAAAATTGAATGTTGTAAAAAAAAAAAAGTTCAATATATTTTTATTACTCATCAACTATTTCACTATGTATAAAGAATCTATATGAGCTTCACTTTCTGAAATCGGTGACAAAAATTGAACTTTTTCCACAATATTTAATGTTTTGAGTTGTACTTGTACACTGGAACAACTTCTGTAAAAACACGGTGTCTCTTAAGGCTGGTGCTACAATGAAAGGTCAATGCATGCTTCAAAGGATTAGATTTAATTAGTTTACTGATTAGGAAAAAACAGAGAACTTCATTAAATATCAGCACCTGGTTTTCATCATTATCCCTTGTCCTTTTGAACATATAAAACTAGCTCCATTGTAGTTTTGTAAGGTTTTTACAATAAAAACACCACAACTAATGAGCAAACCAAATATTCTTGGCAACAGAATGGCTCATTAGTTTTCCGTTTGTCTTTTAAAATCATAAAAGACTGTGCTACAGGATGACTAGATCAAAAGCAGTCAGTATGACTTGATGGGCTTGAGTCATTTCTTCTGCTTATGGTGCACATTACAATAAAAACATGACATGTTCAGTTAACAGGATTTCAGTGTCACACAGCAGGGAGGGTAAATCAGCAGTGGCTTAAAAGTAAAACCTTCCATTTTGTCCAGAAAAAGAAGAACATATTCACGTATGTTTAAGCATAATATTAAGAATAATAACAATAAATGCATAAATTACAAACATCTGAATCAAAAATGAATTTAACAAGTACACAAATGGAAGTCTGAATTTATTTTTGCTAAACTGCAAGTTTTAGGTTGCAGCAAGATTTTCTTTGTGTGCGCTCGTGTGTGTGTGTGTGTGTGTGTGTGTGTGTGTGTGTGTGTGTGTGTGTGTGTGTGTGTGTGTGTGTGTGTGTGTGTGTGTGTGTGTGTACATGCTGTCCTGGGAGCAGCGCTGGGTTTCTCATCACCGCCCTCGCTGACCTACATTCATTGATACCTAGTTTGGCTCAAAGACTCAAGAAAAGTATTTGTTTTTTTTAGTTTAGCTACTTGACATTTTAAAATGTACAACTAAATGACAAAGTCAGAATGAATTCAAAACAGATAACAGGTGGAAAACATGACCCAAAGCATAGAACCTGAGCAGAGTTGCAACTGCATTTAACAACAATTAAAACATTGGAGCCATTTGCGTAAACCTCACTGAGCAGTTAATCCTAAACATAATTTGATCAACTTTAAGGGAAAGGTTATATTAATAAAACTAATCTGAGCAGGTACTTACCGTCTGTAGGTCGGGTTGAGGGTGACTCTGTGACAGGAGACACCACCTTCTCCAGCTGTGCCTCTGTCAGAGAGGGCAGGGGGGCGATAGGAGCAGGCGGTGGGTGATTGTTGTTCTCTACTGCGTTGCCTGACATCAAACTGTCCTGCTGTCTGAAGACGGGCATCTCTGGTCTCCTGGAGACACCATCAACTGGGCTGAGGAGAGGAGACGGGGGCTCTGCTCTTCTCTGAGGAGGCTCGGGGATTCTCGAAACAGAAGTAGGAGACAGCTGGGCGTCCATCCTCCTGGGAGGAGCAGGGGGCTCCTGGGGCCTTGTCATGCTGAGCTCTGCCCGTCTGTTTGTGGTGCTAGAGATGGAGTTGGAGGAACCATCCACAGCATTACTCCTGCTGCTAAGGCTCACCTCTGGTCGCTTGAGGCCAAAACGGGCGATGCCAGCACTGGGTGAGCTGTCGATTTGTTTGGACGAGACCTCGATGGACATTTCTGTTCGGCGGGAAGAGGCCGAGTCAGGGTTACGGCCTAACAACTCGATGCGCCTCATGCCGGTTTTTGGGGAACGTAGGTTGGAGGACTCAGAGGAAGTGGATCTGGAGGAGGCGTAGTCTGAGTTACGGGAGCTCAGGTCGTAGCTCCGCTGGCTGGATGTAGAGGATGTGGAGGAACGGAGGGGGTTGGTGGTGCGGCGAGAGAGAGGCGATGGGTTTGTGGATGTATCTGTGTCCTCCACCTCAAATGACCTCTTCAGTGCTGGAAAACACAATAATCTGTGATTAGGCTGGAAAATCTAGATGTAAAGCTTTGAGTCATCTCTTAAAGTTTAGCATTCAAAACAATTTAACATTTTTTATTTTAAATTTGTTTAAGCTGCTTCTTCATCTTCAAATATCAAAGAAAAAGTCCAGTTGACCTTTGTTTGAATCTGCTAGGGTTACCATGCCCTGCATGAAAAACAGAACCTTCACCAGCAAATAGTGGCAGTTATTAAAATAAATTATTGCATCTTTTCAGCATTGTTATACAGAGCCACAAAAATGCTACAAAACCGCAAAGGACAAAAAAGAAAATATACTTCTTTACGTTGAAGTGGTACTGAGCTCAAACCATCAACATATTTATTAACTAGACAAAACACCTGTGCCAACTTCAATTGTTGAAAAGTGAAGCCAAAATATGCCATTTACAGGATCTGCCATATTTCAACTTTGCAGCCAGAGTCTGCTGGAAGTAGAGCTGAACATCCTGCTTACTTGTTTATGTTTATGTATTTAGTAGACGCTTTAATCCAAAGCGACTTACTTGCCTGCAGACATTCATTCTTATGCATCAAATCACTAATTACAAAAATAAATTAGTAAAAATAATATTTGAACATACAACAGCAAAATAAGGATTACCTCAGTCAAAAGGAGTCAACATTTGGAAAATAATTATTGGAGGTAAATGTTCCTTTTGTTTACATGAAGAGGGCGGGGCATGTGTTTACTGCATCTAGCCACTAGGGGTCGTTTAGTTTCCATGTGTTATATCCAGGTGTGTTCCTAGTCGAATATTATACCGCCTGCTCACCACCGTTTTCTCTGTTACCATTTTTAATTATCTTAATTTAAAAAAAAGAAAGAAAAGAAAGTAAATGAAATGTAATGTCAATGTTTTGTCCATGCCGCACAGAAAGAAACCCACTAGTTGAGGATAATTTCCCTTTAAGTGGGGAAAATAAGCTAGCTCATAATACCCATTATGACATTTTTAGTCTTCTATGCCAACATTTGTACAATTTAAACACTTTAAAAGCGTCCTCGGAAGGTGGCGCGTTTTGACGGAGAACACATCTCGACACAACACCTGCGCACGTTTGAACGTCATTTCTAACGGTTCAAGTTGAATATAATTTATATTTAACACAGATTTTACCCATGATTAGAGATATATTTATATCCAAGAAATCAACAATCTCAATAAAACTGACTGCTGGAATTAAAAATGCTAAAAGATGTCACAATGTTTCTTTGGTTGACAGCAAAAATGTATGCATACTGTGAATATGAAGACTGAAGTCGTAACAGTGAACCTTCGTGTTGTCGCACGTAAACAAAATGCCAGTTTTTCCTAAACTGGCTAGCTAACCTTACCTTACCTGATTTTGCACGCTTCACGTAGCGCTTTAGCATCTTGTTTTGTTCACAAATCCACACAAAACAGAGCAAACTGACAATATATTTACTCCGTGACCAAGTAGCGCCTGTGAACATTCCCATGTACAAACCCGATAAAAAGCAACAACTATTCAAAACTCCATTAAGACATAAAATCAAATCACTTCCTCTCTCCGCATATCTCGCGCACCTGGACTGACCACGCCCCGCGATACCTGTAATTAATGACGTCACCAGACATTGCAGAAGTTAATTGTTTATTTTCAGTTCATCTTTTTTCTCTAACCTACTAATTACGTGATTATTATAGTTTTTAAATATGTTGTATTTTTCTGTATGTTTTATTTTTTTTAATTTCGTTTATAAAATATGTTTGGCTATTCAACTAAATTAATTTTATATCTAATTTTAATTGGACTTCAATAGTAAAAGCATACAGTGGTGAAAAGATATATGTATATAACCAAAAGGTATTCCACAACTTGTATATAATGATTTAGCAAAGTATGCATTAAATAATATGCTCTATTACTAAACTTTATACTACTTTATAGATTTTTTTTATTCGCAGTTTTTGAAAGCCAGTATGCAATGTGGGTGTTGTGTGGGTGTCACAATGTCAAATGTGGGTGTCAATGTGTTGTCACCAAAGTGTGATTTCTCTTTCCAAACTTCTCGCATGGTTTTGTTTCAGTAAATGTGAAAATAATCCAATGATCTCACAAAAAAAGATTAAAGGATCAATCCAAAAACTCATAACAGATCTGTGCATCAGATCTTCATTCCTTTGCCATTCATCCATATCTCAGTCCCTCAGAATCTTCTTACGTCTCTGAAATAAATAAAAAGATAGCTCAAACTGACTTCACTGCATCATCCACAGTAACATGCAGCTTCAGTTTTAATTATGTAATGCTGTCATAGCTAAATCATTTGGCTCAGTCAGAAAACTGAGCTTTACAGCTTTTTAAACCATATTTTACTTTAAACACTGAAATCTACATTTTGATCTAAACAGAAACAGCTCGATCCTCATCACGCGTCCTTGTCTTTAATGTAACATTTTCCTTTTATAGATGATCTTCTCTGAGAACAGCTCAGCTCTGTGACAGATGTTGAATGTGACTCCTGGCTCACCTTAGCTAGGTTCAGAGACCAAAGCTGCTACAAACATGGTGCAACAACATGGCGTCTGTCCCGGAGCCTGCACAGGGATCTGGCGTGCTTTAAGGCTGACGAGCCGAGCACGAGAGACCCTGTGTTTTCACAACTTTGATATGTTAAGATTTTCAGTCTGACGTTACAGGGTGAGTAGAAGAAAAAGAGGGCTGTACAAGCAGGTCAAAGCTTTCTTTCTTTGAGAAATGTAGAACTGGATTTTGTTTTGGTGCTTTTTCTTTTTTTTTTTTTTTTTACAAAAAGTACTAAGATGATACTGCAGCCATTTGTCTTTGTTACTCTTTGTGTTCTGCAGAATATCATATTTAAATCATACATTTTTACTGTTTGCAGCAAGTTTAAATGACCTAAAAAAGGCAGTGTGAGTCACAAGAAGCTCATTGTGTTGCTCACATGGAAGAAGTGCAGCTATGTCCTGGAAGACATCACTGTCAGTGTCCACCGGTTTCCTTAAGTAAAAGATCTAATCTCACAAATTACATGTTGGTCACAGAAAATGTAAAATCAATTGGCTGCACTGGGAGGACAAGAAAAAGAGCTTCTTTTCTGAAAGAAGAGTTAAAGAAACAGATAAAGTGACTTTCACCCTGAAGGATGAGATAAAACTCTACATTTTAAAGATTCTTAAGCGCATACATTTTTTTAAAAAGCGTAACACAATAGACTTTAGACTTCTTCCATTCGGTCCATGAAGCAAACTCCTCAGTTTGAACGTGATGAACATTATCTGCAGTGTTTACGTACGTGTGAGGCTGAGCAGTGACAACCAGGAGCAAAAACGCTGCACGATGTTTAACTGTTGAATGACCTGTTTGCGTTGAACTGTGCTCTCTGCTCTGTGTTCGGTGACAGAAGGCCAAAACAGTGACGTCCTCTCAGACACGGTGGAGACAGAAACCTTGTCAGATGTGTTACTGTCTTTCTCAATGTGTGTGTGTGTGTGTGTGTGTGTGTGTGTGTGTGTGTGTGTGTGTGTGTGTGTGTGTGTGTGTGTGTGTGTGTGTGTGTGTGTGTGTGTGTGTGTGTGTGTGTGTGTGTGTGTGTGCTTAAACACAGCTGGAGAGTAGAGCAAACACAGTGTGTTTTCTTTTCCTGCTTGAAGCCAAACCATTCGCCTCTGATAACGTCACTGCATCATGGGATCTGTGTGGATTATGAATAAGGGTTGATGGAGGAATCATGATTGATCTTCATGTGTGTTTGCATGAAAAAAAAATGGCTAAATTATCTGCTTCTGTGCATGTTATAGCGACCATCTTTATGTTGTTGCATGGCTCTGTGCTTTGGCATGATTGGGATGGCAGGATTTCAGGTCCAAAACTTGTTTTTTGTGACACTGAATCAAGGACAAAAACAATTGGGAGTCTCCAGGTTGCTATAGAAACAGCTCTGGTTACAGGCCTTCAATCCAAGCACAGATAAAATGAATAAAAATAACACAAACCAAATGCTCGCTTTATTTGTTTTATCCTGCTGCATCTTTCTGCTCACTCTCCCTCCCTCTGCTTGCTGCTCGTTTAACCGGGAATTAAAGTAGATTTTTGAACCCAATTAGTCCTGAACTTTAAACAACGTGCTGCAAACGAAGCAACCACCAAATAAGGAAGACACAGAGCGAAGGCATGATGTTTTTGGACCAACATTAGCTGCTGCAACAGCTAAACTGCCAAAAAGAATCAGATGATGTGGCTTCTGCAGCGTAGCATGCACTGACTGAGCACTGCATTTTCCACACCTCTTTGAGCATGACAGCAGATGAGCTGCAGAGAGATGGAGTTTTGTCTTCTTTGGTTGAAAGAAAGCATCAAATAGCTCCAAAAAGCTTTTTAAAAATCTGATACATTGTGTTTAAATGAAGTTAAAATGCTATATTTTATTAAATATCCTTCAAATTATTCTTTTTATATGGTTAAATAGTAGTTTATTATATAATTTGACTTCCTACATGGTTCAAATTCCCTTCAAAAGCACGAGGATCTCCCAGGAAACCCTGCATGCATTAACACAGCTCCACCATCATAACAGGCCTCACTGTTTACTGCTGTATTAGGTTACTGTCAATGCAAACCTAATAGTTTGCACCACAGCTGCTTCACATTATAATCATTTAACTGATGAAACACAGGATGTTCTATATTGTGAAGTTGCAGGAGGTTATCTGGATGCATTCATCAAAAATGTATCACTTTAAGCTCTAAGGGGTTTTATGTTGTCTATGATCTGAAGGAACTTTTGAAATATTGTTGGGGGAAAAAAGATATTTTTCACAGCATGGAGCAAATAGTTAATAGAGTTTCATCATGAAGAAGGAATGTAGGCTATGAATGTGTTGTAGACTACACAGAAACAGAGCTGAAGGTACAGACCTTTAGAAAAAGATTTAGAAGATAAAAGCAGAAAACACTAAGTAACGTTTTGTTTGGAGGGAATTGCAATAACTGTCTCCTGTCAGCTGGTCATGTTTCTGGAGGAATCAGCTTATCGTTCCTGTAATCTATCAGACGTGATTCCTGTTTAAGAACCTAATTGGGGGGGGGGGGGTCATTTACTGTTTAGATTATTTTAATATATTTATATTTAATATATTGTCATTATGTTTGCAAAAAAACCCAGAAATGACTACATTAGTCTAACTTGCAGGTCAACCATTTGATAGAGATATTTTTATCCCAATATTAAACTAAAGTATGACCTGGACTTAACTGACAAAAACACTAATAAACTAAAATAATTCTTAATAAATATAAATATGTTTAAATCAAAAGTTAAACATTATAACATTACATTATTAGTATTAAAATGATAGTTTTATATTAATATTATTTTGCACTTTATTAGAGTCTTTATGGTCCCAAATTAATTTTTAAAAATGCAAAAAAAAAAAGCAAAAAAAAAAATAATAATAAAAAAAATATATATATATATAATCTTTTTTTTTTTGGGG
>SSNR01000469.1:268527-297825 GCA_006937965.1 Callopanchax toddi
AGTGTGTGTGTGTGTGTGTGTGTGTGTGTAGGGAGGTGAGAGTCGGGGGATGTCTGTCTCTGTTTGTGTGTTTGTCAGTGAATGTATGTGAAGAATGCAGCGTGACTAAGTACAGCTTTTACAGCTTGTTTACTAGAAGCACCTTCAGTGAAACGTGTGGTGCACTCCTGACTTTAAACATGCTTCTGAGCTGCAACGTGCATTATTATGTTCATTTATGCTTTCTGTGAGAGCTAGAGCTGCAAAGCAGTGTGACCAAGAATGTTATCACTGAGGCAACCATTCATCCTTTACATGTCCCAGGCAGATTCTATATGACATGATGTAACAGCATGTGATGCAATGTGATGGGATGGAATACTAAAGAAATACAATAATATATAGCCTATGCTATGATATGACTATATGACATAACACAATATACAATGCCATATAATATGATATTGTACAATGTAATATATGTATTGCACCAACATACCTGTATCTATTCTATTTCTATCTAACAGATATTTTAAACAAGTTCCCAGAAGAAGTGTGAGGTCAGAGCTCCAGTGATGTTATGCTGGTGAAGGTTCTCAGTCATCCAGGTCATGATAATCCAAAAAAGGGTTTTAAATAAAGGCAACTGGACTTATTTGTTTCTTTGAAGACGTTTCACTGCTCATCCGAGTAGCTTTGTCAATTCTGTATGAAGTCAAGGAGAGAGAATCTTATAAGCTGTGCTTATCTTCCTCTGTCTGTGACACACCTCCTTCTACCCCCTTTGAGGAATGAGTGTAGATGTTCCTACAGGACTCATCCTGTGACTCCAGGAGACAGAACTTTTTCTGTTGTTGCTCCCAAACTCTGGTTCCTCTGATCATCAGGATGACTAAAATGAGTTGACGTCTCTTTTAAAGGCATACTATGCAATTTTGCTTGTTTTGGCTCCCCCTGGTGTCTGTTTTAAATCACTGCCGTAAAAACGTTAGCACCATTGTTTCTGCTCAGAAACACCTAAATCTAACTATTAAAATGTCTCCTCAGCCTTCATTGTTTTCTACTGGAGTGGTTATTTACTCCATCAATGGAATCAGCTGTTCAAGCAGGTAGAGACAGAACAAAAGCAGAAATCATGAGCTTAAAACACGCTAGCATAATAGCTAGCCACATTGGGTTAGCCTAACCCTGAGTGAGATACGTGACTTTGTGAGATGTCCGGGTCACCGGACTGGAGAATGAGATGTTGCAATCGTGGTATTCTGGATCTAAGCACCATGGGGCTGAGTGACTTTTCATTAACCCTTCAAATGGTCATATTAGTACATACTGGCTCAAGAAAAAAATTTAAAAATATGAAAAAGTTGCAAGTATGCCTTTAAAGACTCATCTTTTTAACTTGGCTTTTAATCTCAGCTGAGCAGAAATGATCAGGTTGGTCTTATTATTAGCACTCTGCTTTCTGGTCCTTCCTTTTTATTGGTTTTATCAGAGTTACTGTGTTTTATTTGCCATGTTTTTACCTGTATGGCACTTTGGTCACTTTGTGTAGAACATACTTTATTAACAAGTTGATTGATTGATTGATTGATTGATTGATTGATTGATTGATTGATTGATTGATTGACATCTGTTCAATAATCATCATGAACTGAAAGCTGGTTTTGCTGGATCAACAGCAGTGAAAATGTGAGCACCAGGTTTCATATTTGTGAGTTAACTTTTATTTTTTATTTAATAAAATAATTCACTTCAACATAAAAAAGAAGCCAAATTAGCAGGTAAGTTCATCATCAGGGGAGGATTAGGGTGCCCAGCGCCCCTAGGCTACACTTGTCCATAGGGTACTAATCATAACTAATAACTACCAGTAATACTAAAGGACTGTCAAAATTTAAACACTGTACTTAAATATATGCACTAATAACAATGTATCATTTACAGATCTCCTTTAGTGAAACTTTGATTTTGACACAAGCCCAGGCTGGGACACAAACCCAAAGGCGGTGTCTTTACCTCTAAGCCACAGTTCAGTTGTTTTTAATTCATTCTGTTTCTGCACACGTAATGTGAGTGAAAACCACGGAAAATCTGCATCGCTTATGACTTTGTGGGCGAATTCAGTTTAAGAATATTCTTGTATGTAAATTTAAATAAAATCACATATTTTTTACTGGCCAATGGGGCCTCCAGACCACATGAGGCCCCAGGGCTTAAGCCATATCGACACTGTGCATTAATCCAGGCCTGCTCAGCATCTCTCATCTTCCTGTAGTTTGCTAATCACTAAACACTGTCTGTTCTTGACAGCACCAGCTTGTATTTATGGATCCTTACGTGACTCCAATTCAAATCAGGAGTAACACAATAAAAGGACAGATCAGTAAAGAGCACTCACAAACACCAACTATTATTTCAAATGTTTTAAATGAGCAGACCGGAGGTGATATATAAGACATGAAAAATGAAACCTGAGTAGATAAACTCTCCTGTGATCCCCCATAGCATGTGTTATTTGAATCTTGTATCTTTCTGCTGCTTTGTCATGCTGATGCTCGCTGTAGGAATTGTGTTTTGCAGTAACTGGTGATTCAGTTTTTAACTAAATGTCTCCCGTTAAGAAGATATGCAGCTTATATTGATTGGTAAAGGTGAAGCAAATTTTTGGATCAATTTGTTTTGTTGAAAGCTCCGTTCATCCATTGCTGAGTGCAGAATCTGGTCATGTAACTAGGACCTGCTAAAATCAGGGAGTGAAGATCGACGTTTCTCATCTAAGAGGCCTGGCTGCTTTTTTCAGTGTGGATTATTGAATTTACATGTTGTACTTGAATGCAGCACTAAATGGTAAACTGCAGACAGGTGTGAGGGAGCAGAAGTGCAGATGGTGTGACTGAAGGCCCTGGTCTAATAGTCACAATGCACTGGACATAATGTATTAAAATAGGATGAATACAATACACTACAGTACAATATACTATGATACTACATATTTTATAGTGTCCATGCAGAATTTTATGTTAAAAAAATCTGTGCTGTCTCAACAGCTGCTTTTACAAATAAATCTGTAAATAACTAAGTAGTGTGTTCTCATGTAGTGAAAACAGACCGCTAAACCCTCCAAGGCATTCATTAGTGACGACAGTAAACATTAACACTGTAACAGCTGCATGTTTGTGTGTATGTGTGCACAGGTTAGAAGACCCTTATTTCTGTTTTTGGTCCACAAAAACAGAATCCTTTCAAAATAAAAGCACCCCCAGGAGAAAACAACACCTTTTGCAAAAAGAGGAGGACAGACAAAAGGAAACTGTTGTTATGAGGGGGTGCAAGAAATAAAAGCTGAAGAAATGTGATCGGATGTTGTTAAGTTGTCACGTACACAGGAGTCCGTTCTAATTCAGGCATGCTTACTGATCATAAATACACAAAGTGCACAAACACAAACTAACACACTGATTTAGAAGATAAATGAAAAAGTTTGCTCTACCAGCATGCAATGTGAGATTAATGTAAACCACATTTCACCATCACTGAACCATGCAAAGCATCCAACCGACAGAAAAACCTGTTATCAACAACGCAGATCTGGTTCACACAGATATCACAGCAACACAGGATACTAGATTCCTAACATAGCCTTTGGCATAATTGTTTTGTTGTAGTTTTTGTTTGTTTTAATCACAATTCTTCTCATACATTTGTCACTTTATATTTGAAGCGTTAGTTCTTGAGGCGTTTACCCTACACACAGTGTGTCATTTCCTCCAGCAGAGGTCAGCTTTGTACCAATATATCAAACCTGTTGCTAAGGGCAACGGTGTTGGTGGTGGTAGTATCACTGTACAGTCATCTCATCTGGAAATAGATGAAGATGAAGACACGAGGAGAATCCTGTTCTAGACACACCCTCAAACCACACAGCACGTCCTGCCCTAACACACGTGTGCTAGATGCCTTCACACATACGTGCCATACGCACACACACACACGCTCTCTCAGACAATAAATATGTGCACAGCAGGTGCATGCAAAATTATAAATATGCATGCACACTGAGTCCAGCACCCAACCCTGGTATTGAATGTTTTAATCGACCAGTCACCATTACTCATCTCACTTCCTGATTTTCTGCAGTCCAATCAAAAGTTTTAAACTGAAACACACACAAAGATAGAAACAGATGCACAAAAACACATGCACTGAGATGTACTTCCTGCATATCCCTGCAAGCCCCAACAAGCCCAGAGAGCACTAATTTAATTTGCTGTAACAACTGTCACACTGGGAGAATGTTTTCCACTAGGAAGGAGCTTCATGTTATCCATCATTCAATTCAAATCAAATCAAATCACAATTCTTATCTAAATAGGTTCATTATAGGTTTTAAAAGGGGGTAATATCTGAGAGAGAAAAAGATGCTCTCAGTGATAAAGTATAACGAGAATTGAATTGAATAGCTCACTAACATGCTTTATTGTATGATAATTTATAGGCAGTTGCTGGTGTCAAGTGTCACTGTAGCTAGCAGATGAAGAGAGACAGAGACAGCCGCCTGCTGCCTAAAGAAAGCCAGAGCCCTACCTCCAACCTAAAGCAGCTCCTGCTCTTCTAGGAGCTGAAAAATGAGAGGAGGAAAGGCGGATGGGATGATAACATCTATAAACAGATGCCAGGCCAGTGTGGCAGTTGTTTCAGGGCAAAGGCTCAGCAACAAGTTGTGTATGTCATCAGCTCATCTCAGACACCCGGTCTGTACCAGCAGATAAATATCCTCCAGACTGACATATGATTGATATTAATGATAATACATTTTCTATTTCACATAGATGCAGTGACCCTCTGGTGTTGAGGGTCCATCGATTTCCAGTTCTGACCTGCTGATACTGATTTATGCTAATTCCAATTGATCTCAAAGCACTATAATTAAAAGGACACATCTTCTGTTTTTCTGTTTAACTTGAGAATGAACTTAGTTTATGTATAAAACAACACAAGTCATCTCAAAGCATGGAACAAAGCAACAAATCCAAATCATATCAGGTCCAGATTTAGGCCAACTGACTAATGTAATACACATGGAAGATCTGTTACTGCTAGCATGAATTAGCTCTTAGCATTGGTGAGTTTATAGATGCTTGGCAATGGTTCTGGACCAAATCAAAACGATTACATGGATAAATAGAAAAGCCAACCTTTTAGTTTAGGATAGACTGATCATGAGTTAAGCTGATCTTTCTCCATTTTTGGTGCATCTAGCTAAATACAACAAATTATGCTAAAAATGGAGGGTTTGTGTTGTTGACAAAGTGAATTAGTAAGTTTTGTCTCTTAATGAGTCCATAAAGTGATAGATTTTTTTAAAAGTGGGGTTTTGTTTAAAAAACTGAACAAGTACCGGTAATATCTTGTTGTAGGTCTTTGAGTGGCTTCAGTTTTGAGGATAGAGATTAGCTCTGAGCCCATTAGTGAGCTAATAGCTAGTCTGAGCAGGACAAAGAGCAAAGTGGATTCCTGTCATTTAAAACAACTCCAGTTTATAAAATGTCAAACCTTTACACATCCATTAATTTCACATTACATGATTATTTTGGTAGAATAATGATTTTCTTGCTAGAAATGCCCCAGGCTGCAGCTAGCTGCTGCTGACGTTACTCACTTCTAAAACACCACAAACTTGTTTGTATGCAAACTTGACTACATCATAAAGGTTTATAATGAACATTTGCATGTACTGCTATTAACTTTTAAAATGGCAACAATCCACTTTGGTCCATTTGGACCAGATTACCAAGCTAATAGAGACTCAGAGTGGCTGTTAGCTTGCTAATCTGGTCATAACTAGTTAATATTTCTTTTGCTTCGAGAGTTTAACGTGACACCTGAATTTGTTCTTTTAATTACAGTTTTAAAGTGATCTATTTTTGTATAAACAATGCCTCACACTTTAATACTCATAGTCATTCATTTCAGCATCAGCAACTACAGGGGAAACTCCAGCTTCCTGCCGCGTTCATCGTAAAACAACAACAGCTTTGTTTGGCTTCCCTCGAAGGGGACAACTCATCCATGAGTCAGGCTGTACTAAAAGGTCCATCTGGAGGACGTCAAATCACGTGTGCATATTTGCTGATGCATATTTAGATTTCAGGATTTTACCAGCATCTCCCATAATGAGCAGCTGTACTTCACTCAGTGCTTCACGGGGGAGAAATAACAGGAAAAATTAGAAAACAACGTGGGAAAAGGTGTGCCAGTTGCCTCCCCAGGCGCAGAAGGGAAAAGGTGCCTTTAAAAAGGGAGGGAGATGTGAGATGACACTGAGCCCATGTGTTTTAATACAATAGTGGAATGAGGAAGATGGGCCTCTTGTGTGAGAATCACAGAGGGCAAAGTTAGCTTGACTAATGAGAAAAGGCTAGTGCTCGTCTCACAAGGGAAGCATTTGGCTTCCAGTACCATGCAGCTTTTAGCTAAACGTGGGAATGAGTTAGAGAGAAATCCTCCTCTCCAAAAGGGATCTCCGATAGTCTGAGGAGTTCAAAGGTGTTCTCAAACACACAATGTAAGGATATTAAATCAAACGCTGTGAAAAAGTATTTGCACCGTAGACACTTCTCTGTAGATACATCAAGATGTTTGAAATGTGTTTGCTGATCTGAAATATTTAAATGTGACCAAAACAAAACAAATGAAACATTTAAGGGGTAAATGGTTTCCCACAGCTCTGTAGTGCAGACATTGTTAGCATGTTGGATAGCTTCTCATTTTTGATAACCACACATTCACATTAACCCCCCCCCCCCTGTGGCCTCAGAGCACACATGTCTGAGTAGCTTCAGCTAAAGTGGATGGATGCACAGCTGTGTCGACAGCAGCTGCCTTTAACCAAATGTTAAACATTAGCACCCAGCCAGGCTCCACCAACTTTAATCAAATGCAGCACCTGTTGGAAATATAACACATACACACACACACACACACACACACACACACACACACACACACACACACACACACACACACACACAAGCACAATAGCATATCCCTCAACTTCTTAGAGGTTTTATTTGTGACACACACGCTGCATGCATGTGTGTGCGTTGAAGCGTGGGGTGTAATAGTTTGCTAAATACTGAGAGCAGCTGTACACTATAAGAGATGGCTCCCAATAGGCCGTCATCATCCACCAGCTAACAGCCCTGTTCAACTCAATCAGCAAGCCAACGCTTTTATAACATCTCAGTTCTTTCCATTTCAGGCACATATTAGTAATATGATATTACTCAACTTTTTTTTGCCATGGCAAGTCACCCCAAAAAAATGCTAATTTGGTTTAAAAAGTATGAGCTGACTCAGAGATGCTTGTACAAAAAAACTGCAAATCAACTTGTTTCTTTGTGTCAGATTCTCAGCTACACACACTTAACTCAGCACCGCCACCTGCTGGAGGAAACACACTGCACCATTCATTCAGCTGAAACCTGCCGTCGAGAATGTTTCTCAGTGAATTTGTTTAGATGGTTAGAAAAACTGGCTTCCAGCAGCTGTAAAAGCCATGAGCCAGAGATTTCATTGAGTCTGTTTCTCTAATTTGGCTGTGTCATAAAGAGCTCGACCAGACTTCATCAGCTGACCTCACTGGGACTGGAATTAATGAGACACGTCAGCCACTTTATGCACGGTTCACATCTCATGCAGAGTTTCCATAAAACACACAAACACTGTCGGTTCATGAGTGATAAAAGGCACAAGAAAGAAAGGGAGGCCTGCAATGGAGGGAAGCATCTGTGAGGGGTTCCAGTCACTCAAAGATGTCCAGATAAAGAGGAATGTTATTAAAGATAACAACAAATGTATGCATTTTGTTGTTTTATGAAATATTGAAGCTCATCTCCAGCAACTGAATGCATTGAGGTGTTAAGATTGCAACCTGGCAACAACTGAGACGATGACGTCAAATGCAGAATCGACACTGGTGTAGGATGATATACTGTGAATATTGACCAAAACAACAGTGTTTACCTCTCACATTTGGTCTTTTTTCTTTATTTTACCAGTGCTGCTTTTTGAAGATGATTCTAAGTCATTTTATTTATTTTGTTGTAAGATTTTTTTGTTATAATATGTTTCAGTTTTGCTCTAAATCAACTCAGCTGCTTCTCATCCAGTAATCAGCCCTCCCAGTATATATGGTCCTCAGTTTCACTTTATTCTTGTTACTTCCTCTGGTGAGGTTGTGTTCCTCCTCACTCCCTCATGCTCCAGCCTTGTTAGTCATTTTGCTTTGGCTGTAACGTTTATTTTATTATTAAAACTTTTTTCTCAATCTGCATATCCTTTAAAAAGCACACACTATGACAAACACTCATTAACATGTAGGGGAAAGTAGCAGCTAAATGTATTAATATCTGGGGTGGAGAGCCTTTTCTTCACAGTAACATGTCTTGGATTACACTTTCTGTTCTTAACAAACACTGCTGTCCCTTCTCCTTTACTCCTACTGCTCTATATACAGTCTGTCATCTGAAATCCTGGAGAAAAGTCAATACGTCTCAGGTTTTGATTAAAAACATTATATTGAAATCTTGATATTCCCTCCATGTCCTAGAAAACACTCTTGTCTTGATTACCAAAGCACTTTTTAAATTTATAAATCTTGAATTAAAACCACGATGCATGACTTCTTTAATCAGCCCATCGTTTACAGTAAATGACAGCTGAACCAGGTGAAGGCAACAAAAACTGATAAAAGGAGCCATTTATTCACTTTTTCTCAATTGGAAAAGGGTGGATTACCAACTCTAAATCAGGGAGAGGTCCTCCTCCAAATGGAGACCATGAGGTCTTGTTGACAGGCTGATTGGGGCCGTGTCCACAGTGATGCTGTACTAGTCTGTTGTGGTGAAGGGGAAGTTAAGTCAGAAAGCTCTTGATTTTCAAGTTGAGCTGAGCTGTGGGTAATGACTGAAAGAGCAAGGTTTTGAATGCAAATGCCCGAAAAGAGTTTTCTACATCATGGACGAGGAGTGACTCAGAGTAAAGCTGATGTTCCTCCACATCGAGAGGAACCAGTTGAGGTCCCAGTGATCACTGAATTGTCCCCACCAATAACTCAATCCAAGGGTGCAGAAATAGCATCTCTGCTATGTGCAGCCCAGTGGACTGAGGTGCTGTCATGTTGTGCGCGGACCTTCATCCATCGACCGGTGTGGACCCCACGCCGAGCCGCCCACACCGACGGCACCTGCCCTGGGTCTGGATGTGGACCGGGCTTGACCGGCCATTGAGCATTTTCTCAGTAAACTTATGGTAACTTTGGGTCGGTCCAGACCGTCCCAGATCTGAGCAGTTTGTTTTATTCTTCTCCCTGTTCTGGTGCCCGCTCGAACGCCAGCCCCTTGTCCCAGCCCCCACCAATGTCAAGAGCAAATCTACGCCATTGGGTTCAGGTATTTGGTCAGCTGCTGGGTCAAACCCAGGACATGCTGAAGGGGTTGTGTCTCTATAAGATGACCTGGGAACCTTTTGGGATCCCTTGGAGGAGGAGGTGGAGGTGGCTGTAGGGCTGCAGCCACCGCAGTCCCAGCCAGGACCCAAATAACTGGAAGAGTACAAGGAGCCATTTGTAGGGAACTGACAATGCAAAAATCAACTTGCTTTCAGTTTTAAATCTTCTTTATGGTAGAATACAGCTGACTTATTATAAGACTAGTAATAGCTCTCACCTCGTAAGAGAGGTATACAAGCACACAAACACATCAAGTGCTTAAAAACACAAAATCATGACTAAATACAACATAAACATGCAGAAAGCTTGTCCTGTTGAAGTGTGAGCGGACCTCTGGAGGAAGCACCTGGAAACAAGAGGCCACATTTCACACAACCTGAAGGTGCTACAAGCTGTGTTAGGTCACACATACAACACCGAGAGGAGGAGGTCCCTGATGACTTTAACATAACGTAGAGCTCACACAGGCCTGAGCACAAACACAGGCTCAGGAGCAACACAAGGACAGAGTCAGGGCTTTGGACTGACTCATGTCTCTCTATGTCCTGGGACTGACCACAAAGAACAAGAGTGGTACTGTTCAAACAGCTTTATCCTAAAAAATGGAGAAAAGCGAGATGGAGGAAGAAACTAAGAATCAGAGGAGAGAGTGAGAATTTCTGTCACTTCATTACAAAGTCAGAACCTCAAAATAGGACAAACGATAGGAGTCACGAGGGTGAAAGTAATGGTGACTGTAAAATCAATGACCTGTGATGATAAAATAATAATTAACAGGACAGGATGGAGAACAAAAACGCGCAAGAGCTGACAAAATAAAGAGCTGAATGGCTCCACAGGAACGGTGCAGAGCTCCAAACCCCAAAGAAAACATGCAGTCAGCAAACAGGACAGAATGAGCAAGTGGAAAATACCACAGAGGGGAAAACAGACGTGTGCAGAAAAGTCATTCAATCACAGCTAAAGAGCTCAAACCAGGGGAAACAGGAGCAGGTCTCAGCTGGGAGCTGGTCTTACCTGAGAATTTGTCCCCCTCCATGATGGGATCGCTCCCTCTAAAAGCCACATGTAGTGTTTGACTCACTCTCTCTCTTTCTCTCCCCCTTCTCTGCCTTTTTTTAGCCTTTCCTCTTCTCCCGTCAATCGCTCCCTCACTCCTTCCCTCCCTCGGCTCCTCTTCTTCCTGCCCTCCCTCCCTCTCTCCCTCCCTCTCTCCTTTTGATTCCTTCAGTGTGTCTTGCTAATGAATTCAGAGTTACGACATTCCCCATGTGCTGATCATATGTTGCATTCATTGCCCTTTCTTTCTCCTTCTCCTTCTTCTTTCTCTTTCTCTCTTTTTTAGGGAGCAGACCAAAAGACTGAAGCTGCATTGTGCGTTGAAAATAGAAACATTAGCCCTGCCGTCATGTGACACAGACGAGCTCCTCGTTGAGGAACAAAAACAACCTGCAGGACGTGAAAACTTCTCCACTCCTCGTGTTTGCACGCTGTGATTCACTTCATACCAATCTGCAGTCTCGTCAAACTGGTGTGAGACCTAAAGAATGTCCAAGTTTCCTCACAATGAAATGGATACGTTTTGGAAAGACGATAGCCTGCTCAGATAATACTGAAGGAATAAAGAGACGAAAACACTGGAGTGTGTGAATCACCAGCTCTCGTTCTGAAATGTGTGTTCAGGAAACTCAGATGACCTCTGACTGTTGGCACGTCCCTCACACTGCGCCGGGGGTCAGAGGTCACATGGCAAACGTCTGAGCTCTGATAGAGAGCTCAAACACACTCTGACATGCCAGTCTGTCGTCTTGTGCAACAACCCAGTGACCCCACCGGAGCTTTGCTCAGTGCTTTATTCAAGGATTTATTAGTTTGTGGTGTTTTTTCTTTCTTTGGTTCCACATTTATTTTCTTATTAATGTTCAGTTTAATCCAGCCACACAATTTTGATACAGTTAGAATAAAAATCTGTATTTTAGCGCCTCCAGATGGCCATAATATGGAACTACAACTCACACAATAAAAGTAAATTGAATTTTACCTCAGGGATTACACAAAGAAGTGTTATTATTCATAAACACAGGAAGTCTAAATGTAGATGTTAAAACCTGAGATTCCCCTTCAAAACAGAAACTCTTCTTCTTCTTTCTCTTCTACTTCCACTTCTTTTTCTTACAGTATAATCATATGCATTTATTTTCAGTTGTCAAATAAGGAATAAACTATGAGGTCCACACTAAAGAACGTTACATTACTGCTCAAAAAGTTTGAGGTCACTTAGAAATTTAGTTGTTTTCAAAATAAAATAAAAAATTTTCATCATTTAATTCAATTTTTAACTCTTTAACTGGAAAGTCAAACACTTTGTAGAGAACATTTTAGTCCCTATATATTTTAGCACGCACTAAAAGAAACTGAAAAAACTCAACTAAAAGTAAGTAATGCTTATTTCTAACTTCTATAGCACCTTTCAAGATATAGATCACAAGGTACTTTACAATCAAAACACAAGTGAAGCAAAAAAGAAAACAGAAAATTGACACTGTGTCAGTCGTGGCGGTAATCCCCGTACCCACTGGTGGACACCAGAGGTTAGGAGAGCCACCAGGCTGAAGAAGGAGGCCTACAGGACATTGGTCTGTGGGTCTCCAGTGGACAGGTACTGGAAGGCCAAGTGGGGTGTGGCAGTGGCACTCATTGAGGTGGGAGGAGTTTAATGAGGCCATGAAGAAAGACTATCGATCGTCTCCAAAGAGGTTCTGGTGAACCATCCAGCACCTCAGAGGAGGGAGGCAGCAACTCTCTCACACTGTTACAGTGAGGATGGGGAGCTGCTGACGTCAACTGGGATGGTTTGAGGAGCTCCTCAATCCAGACATTCCAACGAGGAACAAGATTGAAACCTGGGAATGAACTGTCCAATGTCTGGGGCAGAATTCAAACCACTACACAGTGGCAGAGCCTCGGGGATGGGTGAGATCCTTCCTGGGTATCTCAAGACTTTGCCCAAACAATCCAATTGCGTTTTATGGATTTGGAGAAGGTTTATTATCATGTCCCCAGAAGCATCCTGTGGGGGGGTCACTCCAGGAGTCTGAGGTAGATGGACTTTAGTTGAGGACCATTCAGTCCCCGTACCAGAAGACCGTGAGTTTGGTCCACATAGTAACCTGCTCCCGGTGAGGGTTGGACTCAGCAGCTCCATCAAGCTCTGACCTTCAGCTCTTGCTGGGGAGGTTTGCAGAGTGACTGGGATGAGAATCAGCCCCTCCAAATCTGGTTCTTGACAGGAAAAGGTGAGAAGTTCTACCTCAAGTGGAGGAGTTTATCTCGGGGTCTTGTTCAAGAGTGAGGGAAGGAGGGAGCAGGAGATCGACAGGCGGATTGGGGCAGCGTCTGCAGTGATGCTGATGCTAAATCGGTCTGTTGTGGTGAAAAAGGAGATGAGCCAGAATTTGAACAATTGAATTGTTCGACCGGTCATACGTCCCTATCCTCACCTATGTTCATGAGCTTTGTGTAATGACAGAAAGAAAGAGATCGTGGATTCAAGCGGCCAAAATATGTTTCCTCCGCAGGATGTCCCGGTTCAGCCTTAGGGATAGGGTGAGGAGCTCGGACATTCAGGAGAGACTCTGAGTAGAACCACTTCTCCTCCATGTCGAGAGGAGCCAGCTGAGGTGGTTTGGGACATGATGCTTCCTAGATGCCTCCTTGGGGAGGTGTTTCAAGGAATGTCCTGCCAGTAGAAGACCCCCAAGTCAACCAAGGACAAGTTAAAGGAGGAACATCTCTAAGGTGAACTGGGAACATCATGGGGTCTCACCGGAGGAGCTGGAGGAAGACAGTATGGAAATTCCCTACTTGAGATGTTGCCCCCACGACCCAGACCCGGATAAGTGGATAGAAAACAAAGCAAGGAGAGGTGATTGGACCAATTTCATCCTACAGCAGGTTAATGACCTGGAACATGAATCAGCAATATTTAAGGAATGAGCTGAGATTAATTCACTGCTATGTTTCCTACTCAGACTTCCTGTGCATCTTCATAGAAAAAAACAAAAAATCATAGTGGTCCCAAACTTTTGAGCAGCAGTATATAGTGAATGACAAAATAAACACTTTTTACTTTAAGTTGAAAAAAAAAGCCTAAAAAATAAATTTTTACGTCAAAGATAATACTGTTGAAAAATTTGTTGCACTTTTAAAATATAAAAAAGGTCAAATTTAAACAAAACTTAATGTAATCATCTGCTAATTGTTTGAGCTCTTAAATAAAAATAAATACAACGGTAACATGTCATTAGTCATTGTTGGATTGATTCCAACTAATGTGCTATGATATGCAGAATATTGCTCTTTGTTTCAGTTCTTTAATCTCCAAAAATATAATCCCTGAATCACCCGAGGGTTCTGAGGATCGCAGCACTTTCAGGAATGTCCCTGCATGCTCGGATTTCTTGCAATTTGATGAACATTTCAAAGGTATTATCCCCAAATTCTTTCCTTTTTAAAAAATTTGACAAGGGTATACTTTCATTTTATTAAACTATTTGCCCTCACTACATTTCACAGAGTAGTGAAAACCTTCATCTGAATGATGAAAGATCTCGTTTCAGGGCCTCATCCACGGCCTTCAGCACTTTCCAACAATCTATCTAAGTACGGTATGTACTTGTAGCGCCTCTAGACCCCATGCAGAGTGAATGCTTTACTAGATTTTGATGTTTAAACACACAAAAAATGAATAATTTTCATTCTTTATATGGAATATTTCAAACTGCATAAGGGCTGATCGAACTGAAGGGGAAAATAAGAGCCTTTTTTAAAGTTAAAATGTCTTGCAAAAGCGTAGACAAAACACACCCAGACACCTGAATGAGGGGCTGCCTTTGTTCTTATCTTTTGTCTTTTAGTGTCTGTGGAACATCCTGAGGCTCATTTTACAATTTGGGTTTGTGCAAATGCTGCAACACACAGATGGTAAATGATTTCATGTCCTCTGCAGCAAGATGCAGCTTGAGTGTTGCAAAATCTAGGAAAGTATTTTGGCAAAACACACAAATGATCATGAGGTGAGTTTCTGACTTCAGTAGGCTGAGTGGCTGAGGTTTAGTTTGATCAAAATGTTCAAATAATTACAGCAAAAAATAGTACAATACTTTTTTTTTTACTTAAAAAATTTTTCTTGCTGCACTAAATGCAAGTTGCACAAAAATATTGCCATTTTTCAAATATAGTCTTTTATATTACTGTACGATAAATCTGTGTCATCATAAGGACCTTAAATAGAGAAATGCATACAGATCTGGCTGTTTTATGACTGAAAAAACAAAAGGCCATGTAACAGATACTAACTGATACATATCTTGGATTTCTGGGAGAGACAGAGGACACAGAGACCGCCTGAAGACAGAAAAGCTGTGAGAAGAGGTCTGGAACAACCTGTCTACCAGAAGCTGTCTGCAAATGAAGTCAAGTTTTAAAACTAAAAGTCACCATAAAGAGTCAAAATTTATGCATGATTCCCAAAAAGTTGATAAAATATGTTTTATTATTGTTATGCACTGAAAACATTTGAGTTTGACATCAAACTCAGACTTCTTTCTCCACATCTAAAACTTTCATTAACCTCCTTTTTTAAAGGTGATCAAACATATTGACACATAGAACCTCCTTGTGGTTCTTGTTGCTTTGACAGAATGTTCATTTAGGAGGTTTTAGCATCACTAAAGTAGAACAGTAAAGTGTGAAGACATCATTAGGTTGCAGGCTAAATGGGGGTGCAGTCTACTTACTGGGACTGGTGATGCTGGAAACTTCCCGCTCTGTTCTCCTTGTTCGAGCGCTGGCTGATCGTACTGAAAAAAATCAAATCAAGAACACGAAATCAGGAAAATCTTCAACATAAGATGCTTTAGGAAAAAGTTCTAACTATATAAACTTTATTCATAAAAACTGTTATAATGCACGGCAACAGATCATGATCAGTTCTGTTCTGTTGTGTCCTGAACAGAAATATCAGTTAAATTTCACTGAAACAAGAGAAGGAACAGGTGGAAAAATATACCTTTACATCCCCTCAAAGGCCAAATATTCAGGAAAAAAATAGTTCTACTCTTGTTTGGCCAAAGAAAGGAAAAGAGAAAAGTCAGAAATAGCTTTTGTTCAAATCTAATTATGGCTATTGTTGCAAGTGAACTCAAACCAAAGCTGCAGAAGAAAAACTGATTATAAACATATTTATTGAGTTTTGGTACATTGTGTGTCCTTATTGTAAATCTGGAGTTTTAAGCATGAAACAAGTTGAGAGAATTAGCCCTCGTTTAGCGTAAGATGGCTCTGCACAAACTGAAAATGCACTCAAAGAAAAAATAAATAAAATGACAGAGAAAGGGATAATTACAGTACATTTGGGGAAAGAAAATGTTGAGAAATCTCACATTTTAAGCCAAATACCTTCTTCCTTCTTGAAAACATAAGATTTTAAGTCGAGCTAACAGATTGCAGAGCAAACAGCTGTCTGGTTGAGGAATCAGAAGAATGCCTCATCGTTCGAGCCGTGACTCCAGTGGAGTCTGGATGTATTCACTGGGTTCTGGATCACCAGCTGAAGCAGCCTGAGCTAACAGGAGCACAACTGTTTCTAATTCAGCTCCAATTGGAAAATGATGGTTATTTTCTGCAAAGTGCATGACTACAAAGCATTCAGGGCTATCGTTTTTAATCATACAGAAAAATAACAGAGTAAATACACGGTGCAGTCCTAATACAGCCCTCGATCTGACTGATACTATGTAATGACAGCTTTTGACGCTTTGATCGGCGACCAAACAGTGACGTACTCTTCCAAGAACGGGGCGATAGCGCGTGAACCAGATGCTGCGTCTCTCTCTGATCTACCTCACGCTCCCCTCTCCACTTCCTCTCCTCTCCTGCGTCGACTGCTGCTGCTCTGATGAGGTAGATCATCCGGTGGCTGATGAGTCAGTTGTCCCATCATGTGTTAGTAAGTTTCTTAGAAATACTTCCTACCACAAATGAGAGTGGTGTGTGATGCAGGTTTTTGCCATGAATGCCAGCAAACTGTGGTTTTTCTACCAATGTTGTCCTCACCAAAGTCTGAGGGAGAGGGACTGAAAGTACAGAGTACTGAAACTAAGATGTAAACAAGCCTTCTGACGCATTTCCCTAATGGATAAAGGGATGTTTTTGCAATATAGAGTCCCAATCAAAAGTTTAGGACCACTTGAAAATTGGCACCAAAAAAAAATATTTTGCATGGTTGGATCTTTTCAAAGTTCTTAGTAGAGCTTCAACATTCAACAAGAAGAAATGGCAGTGAGACAAAACTATTCTTGAGCAGCAAATTATTGAAAACACAAACTGAAACAGTCTGCTTTACAGCTGATCAAAAGTTTTGGACCACCCCTCCAAAAACACACATAACCCCCACTCCAAAAAAAACAACAACCAAAGTTCCAAACATGAACTCAGCATTGAGACGCTCCACCGGTATTATTGATCACTTCAAAGAGTTGTTTCAGCTGGGAGGTCAGGGGATGTCTGCTTATACTGTAGCATCACACACACCTTGGTCTCAGATAAGTGGATGGATGGATGGATGGATGGATGGATGGATGGATGGATGGATGGATGGATGGATGGATGGATGGATGGATGGACACTATTGGACACTATTTGTGTAAAAGTGGTGGGAAAAACAATAATCTCTGACTTGTTTTTCCTCATTTGTTGACTCAACAAACAGCCTCTATATGAATTTGTTCTCTGTAATCTTAAATTTGAGAGGATTCCTCAGAATAAAGACCAGATTTATGATACTGCAAAATATTTCCTGTAACCCTGCTTGATAAAAAAAAATATCATTAAGAAACAGTCAGCTGATGTAACCTGAAATGTCAAACAAACCCATCCTTGATAACAACATCCTCTACCAGAAATATGTCTCACCTTACTGAAACCTTCTAAAATCAATGAAGCCATCCACCTTTGAGTCACTCTCTGGTCTTTGGGGGTTTCTGGTCCGTTCTTAAAGTTTTGGGTCATAAATCTTCTTCTGTTTTTCTGACGTTTTTATTTCTGTAACATCTTTTGATCCTAGAGGTATGGTTGCAGGTCTAGAATTTTCCTGACAGCTTCAAGTTTTATTAGATCATTTTTGGTTTCAGTTGAATATCATTATTTATTTTCTATACACTCATTTTAAATTCTGCAGTAATTAGTCTTTTCAAACTAAAGCTCCCATAGTCCCTATCTGGCTTGCATAAGTCAAGGCAAAATAATAAAAATGATCAAAATGAATATTTCCTATAATTATTTCCAAACAAACACAAATATAATAATAATAATAATAAAACATTATACATATTATAATGATCAAAAAACAGAAATACACCTGACTTTTGTTTTTGATGTTTGAGCATCCATCCATCCATCCATCCGCCTACATTTAACCAAGCTCAATTCACTGAGGTAGCAGATCAAGGCCTGAAACCCAAACGTTCCTCTCCTCAGTGACACACTTCAGCTCCTGAAGGATCCTCAGGCGTTCCCAGACTAGAGAGGATACATCATCTCACCAGTGAGCTCTTCTAGTGGGACATGCCCAGAAGGGAAAAGAAAGGGAAAGTGGGAATTTGTGGTCACTTGTGTATATACCTCAGTACAACGTAGTGGAATTTGTTCTCTGAATTTGACCCATCCCTGAGGGAGCAGAGGGCAGCCACTGGCACCAGGAAAGCAGTCGGAGGTTCAGTATCTTGCCTAAGGATACTTCAACACATGGCCAGGCTGGGGTTTGAACCCACGCTCTCCTACATGGGAGGCGATCTCTCTTGCCACTGAGCCACAGTCGTCTTCAAAGACCTCCAAAGAAGCGATCAGTAAGCATCCTAATCAGATGTCCAAACCACCTCAGCTAACTTTCAATGTGGAGGATCAGCAGCTCCACTCTGAGCTACCCCCGGATGATGGAGCACCTCATCGTATCCCTAACGCTAAACCTGACCACCCTACTGAGGAATGTCATTTCAGCCGATTGTTTCTGAGATCTTTGGTCATAATCCAATTCTCATGGCCAAGGGTGAGGGTTGGGATGTAGATGGACCAGTAAATCAACAGCTTTGAATTTTGGCTCAGCTCCTTCTTTACCACAACAAACCGGAGCAACAATCCATTGCACCACCTTTAACTCCATCCTACCATCACTTATGGAAAAGACACTATAGGATACTTGAACTTCTCCAGTTTTATTCACTGATGACATTAACTCATTTTGGCTCATTGTATCTGGCAAACAATTATATAATAACCATCAATAGGTTTGCATGATTTAGAAATAAAAACGTAAACATTTTACAAGTCTGACAGTTGTGCAAGCAGCACCTACATAAACGTATCTCAGAGCTTGAAATAAAGAAAAACGAGAGTGGATCCAATCTGTCAAGTCTTGCAGCAAAAAACATGTCCGTACTCATGATCTCTGCAAGCCGGGAATACAACTTTGAAAAGAATAAACAAGTACACACACAAGTACACACCCTCAACACAAACTGCTTCAAAGAGACAAAGTTTACGACACGCAACAGAAAACAGCAGCAACAGAAAACCGCACTGTTACATGCTGATGTGACACAATTCAACAATATTCATAGCTGAGCTCCGCAAAACGAGGGCAAGGTTCCAAAAAACATAAATCACACGTATACAGGCGAATTCAGTGAGTTTTAATGAAAGGCAGGAGTGACACCTGCGATATGTTGATACAAAAAGTGTGTTTGTCTACAGTATCCCGTCCTCGCCTGCTCAGTCTTGTCTGAGACCACAAAGACACACACACACACACACACACACACACACACACACACACACACACACACACACACACACACACACACACACACACACACACACACACACACACACACACACACACACACAAATGCCATACTTACGTCTTCTTTCCTCTGAGCAGATTTGTTTTATGTCATATTTGCCTTATGGCTCTGCCATGTGCAGCAGAGGTCACTACGACGTATAAGAATGGGAGCAGTGTTCACGCTGGGGGATAATTTGCACCTTTCAGGGCTGTTTGAGTTGTAAAACTTCCCAAAGTAAACATATAGATGCCTGTGTGTGTTTGCTGCATCTGATTGATGTCATTTGTGGAGTGCAGCGAGGCTCAGTGTGTGTTCGCGTCGGTAAAAACACCGAAGTGTGCGACCACTCCTGAATAAACGGGCCGACTGATTAGTTCTTGGTGGCAGATGTCTGGTAAACACTTGAAACACGAGAGCAGTGACGCAGATTTGATCTTTTAAGGGGATTCTCTGTAGATTTTGAAATTTAACTGAAAGTTTTAACCCCTAAATTTTTATTTAAACCTCCTCTCTCCACACATTCATACATAACAACCTGCAAATAAGGATGGGATGACTTAAGCTTTAACATATGTGATGTCTCTTCAGAAATTTCTGTTTGCTCAAGGAGGTTTGTATTTGAGCAGAAAGACAGAGGAGGTGAAGGATCTTTACCTTCCCTTCTTTCATTCCTCCTTTTTTCCTCATTGACCTCTTTTAGGAACACCCTTTTATTTAGAGTAAAGCAGTGTTTTAGTTAATACATAATTCATGCTGCATTGCATCAAATTGCATTGTATTATATCATGTTGTATTGTATTGTTTGAAATATTATAATTTTTCATATTATATTAAAGGGTGCACTTTTTTTTTAAAATGAGGTTCTCGACTGAGCACCAGACGTTGATGTTTGTGTAGTGCATAACACGCCCTGCCAGCAGGTGGCCCCCAGGTCGACCCAGGACAAGCTGCAGGAAGTACATCTCCAGGCTCTCTAGGAACACCTTTGGGTCCTGCCAGAGGAGCTGGTGGAGGTGGCCAAGGAGAGTATGGTCTGTCTGGGATACCCTACTTGGGATGCTGTCCCTGCTATGGATAAAGTGGAAGAAGGCGAGGCGTAGATTATGCGATCATATTATATTGTATCTTCATATCAAAACAGATTGCATTATTTTCTACTATACTGTATTTTATTTTATTTTATTGCATCATATCATATTGTATTGAAGTATAATTTTCCTATTATAAAATATTCCACCTTCATTTAAAGGCACACTATGTAACTTTTTCATATTTTTAAATATTCTTCTTGAGCCAGTATGTGCTAATATGACCCTGAAGTCTCACAAAGTCACGTATCTTGTGAGAGTTAGGCTCGTCACTGCCCGATCGGTAACGGAAACCCGATCAGTTCTGCGCATGTGCGAAATGAGTCTACATCCGCTGAAGCTTTTTACGGTAATTACGGGTCAGAGTATCTGTTAAGATGTTAACAGTAATAAGTAAGTAAGTAAAGTAAGTAAAGTTTATTTATATAGCACCTTTCACAGAAAAAATCACAAAGTGCTTCACAGAAAACAGAATCAAACATGATAAAACAAATAAAATCAATAAAACAAACAAAATATCATTACAAATCAAAATCAATAAACAACAACAAGAGAACACAAAAGAGTTATTTAAAAGCAGTTTTGAATAATTGGGTCTTCAACTGCTTTTTAAAGGAGTCCAGACTGTCTATACAGCGTAAAACTAAAGGAAGGTCATTCCAAAGTCGCGGTGCAACAGACTGGAAGGAGCGATCACCTCGACTTTTAAATCTGGTCCTTGGAACTGTTAGGAGATTCTGGTCTGTGGACCTGAGAGCTCGGGTTGGAGCGTACGGCTTTATCAGTTCAGTAACATAAACAGGAGCTTGACCATGTAGGGCCCTGAAAGTTAGAGTCAGGATTTTAAAATGAACTCTACATTTAACAGGTAACCAGTGCAGAGACTTCAGAATAGGAGTGATGTGATCTTTCCTGTTTGCTCCAGTGAGGAGCCTCGCTGCAGAGTTCTGGACCAGCTGAAGGCGGTCAAGGGCTTTTTGGTTCAAACATGTGAAAAGTGTGTTACAGTAATCTAGACGGGAGGAGATAAAAGCATGAAGAACCATTTCCAGTTCAGGTTTTGACACCAACTTTCTCAGTTTGGAAATATTTCTCAGATGATAAAAACAGTTTCTGACCAGCTGTTTTGAGTGATCTTCAAGAGACATTGATTGGTCGAAAATAACACCCAGATTCCTCAGGTTTGACTTTACAGCAGAACTTAAATGTCTTAAATAATACTTAAATAATAAGTATTTATTATAAAGTTTACAATAATGACAACATTTCATACAATGTCAAAGTAAATAAAAAATAAAAAGGGAGTTATGGATCAGGACGGCCCGATCCTTACTGCGCATGCGCAGAGTCGGACGGTACAGATCAGGTCTACCCGATCGGTTCTGCGCATGTGCAGAACGCGTGTACTCGCAGTGAAGTATTTTACGGTAGTTATGGTTCAGAGTATCTTTTAAGGTGTTAACAAGTATATAATAAATCTTTATACATCCATAATGTATTAAAATGTTTATACACGTAGGTATCCATTGTTTAAATGGTCCAAGCAGTCGAGAAAGAGGCAAAGTTGTTGGTTAAAGCTAAGGGCTAACTGGGAGCTAACCGTCTCATTCAAAAGACTTGAATGTCGCTAAGTTGGCGAAAAGAGGAAGTGACGTAGGCTTTGCACATGCGCAGAACCGATCGTGCTTCCGGGTACGGATCGGGCAGTGACAAGGCTAACCCAATGTACCTAGCTGTTATGCTAGCACCGGAGTGTTTTTAGCTCATGATTCCTGCTTTTTATTATCTCTCCCTGCTTGAACACAGCTGGTTTCTTTGAATGAAACCAAACCTAATTTTGATTAGGATATAAAAGGAAAGGAAATGTGGACAGTTATTATGGATGTTATCATAATCACAATAATCAAAATACTACAATAATCATTTTTCTCAAATTTGAATTATGATACAAGAAAGCAATAAAGATAAACACCACTAACTTCATCTCACTTCCTGCTCTTCAGTGTGTTCCAGTTTGTTTGAATGGCCCTCAATATGAATGCTAAGGACACACTGCAAACACCGCGTTTCACAACTTCTTACCCATAATGGAGTGGATGATGTGGAGGGGTGTGATGGTGGAAAAAAAGGGTGAAGTACTGAATGACTAAACAGCCATTTTTCAAGGTTGTTTTTACGACTCAGATTAGACCTTAGCCTGTTTCCTTTTTTCTTTTTACAGCACAGCTGACGCTAGGCTAAGCCTCGCACCAAACACACCCACACAGCAACTAAGATATGGATGCACACTCAGTCTGGGCAAGACGCTGGCTGTGACCCTGAACCACACTCCTCCTCCCTGATGAACAGCCGCTGCTCTGGTGCCAAACAACGAGGCAACACCTTTTCCTACTTATTCCTCACTCAGCACGCTCATTGAAAAGCATCGCTGCTTTACCAAAACACACACAACCACCCTGCTGTCTTCACAATGCACAGCCCTGTCCACATTAAATCAAATGGGAGTGTTTTAAACCAAGTAGGCAGGATGCTAGCACAGTCTATAAAACAATACTGCTGCAGCAGATAAGGATCGGCCCTCCCTTCTTGTATAGTTGTTAAAACCAGGAGAGTCGGTTAAATAGTCCAGCAGAGCTTTATGAGCTATTAGGTCCCCTGGGAATTGTGCACTTACTGTAAGTCATAGGTGAGCAGCTGAGTGAGCGAGCAAACAGACTTATGTTTCTAAAAGCTTTAGGATCTGCACGTTTGGAGAGGTTTTCATGTCTGGATTGAGGCGCTAAACAAACATTGTCATTCCATCTTCACACTGAAGCATGAAGCATCCCAAAGCAAGATTTTGTTTGCATACTGCATGATTGTGCAAGAGAGCTTCGTTTTTTTTATGTTTGTTTCAAGATGTTTGTAGCCCTGATTCTATTTTTAAAAAGTCACCCAATCAAGTTGCAATGCAAAGATCAGCTGAATAATCCGGATTCCCTACGACAGCAGAGCTGTTCACATGTATCATCGACCTAATTCAGCAGGCTGTTGTCACTTCAACGAGTTCAGCGAACAGAAGTGAATCACTAACACTTAAACCGACTGCATTAAAATATTTATTCATGTTGTGACAGGAAGAAACTGCTCCTGCCAAACAGATGACTTACCATCTCCCTGCGTGGGCTCTGGCTCTCAGCCCTGCTAAACTTTTCATTTGTCCCTCTAATAAATGTTTCAACAAGTGCGTACGTTAATCAGATAACAGCGCATCCGAAATGAGTAAACACACACACACACAGGTATCTGCTCTTCGTTGTCCTAATATCCACGTCTGGATGTCAGCGCACACGCTCCAGTGAACATCAGAGCCCCTCTCAGCCTGCCATTATCTGTTTTTACGGGCTCCCTCCTGGCCTGGGGCAGCGTAGTACAGTACAAACAGGCGGCCGTATCAGTTGACACCCCCAGCAGCAGCAGCGGTGGCAGACAGCATCACAGAGCTGCATTGTTTGCTGCAGATAATTAACACAAAGCAGAGTGGACACTTGAGAGCAGACTCCACACGCCTGCAAGGAGATGAGCATATGACTGTCAGTCTCCTGCAGTCAGGGGAACTCCACATGGCGGGTGACGATCCGTGTTCTGCAGATGATTGTTTTTGTTGGCACGGCTTTAGTTCATCCACCTCCTGATGTGTTTAATCAAATGAGAAATGAAAGAGAAAAAACTGAACCCTGAAGCTCATTGATAAGATTCTGTAGCTTCGTCACTTTTGTTTCTTTTCCACTTTCATTTAAATCCTGTCTGCTGTTCAGTGACTAATATTTCATCGCTACATGTTAGATTTGGTTTCCTGAAGTGGTGTCCCTTCCTGTGTTGGTGGTTGGTGGTTGGGTTAGGGTTAGATCAGCAGATGGTTGAGATTAGCATAAAGGTGGGTGCAAGTTTAATGTAAGCAAACAGGAAAACCCACAACAGAGATACTAAATAAACATTTGTATACAACCAGATCAGCCTTTCACAGTTGTTAAGAGACAGGTTAGGACATTTAATGGATAGATATGTTAGTATATGATAGATATATTAGATGAGTGGGTGAATTTGATTATACTGCCAACAGTAATGGGACTCTCCACTAAATTAATGGATTCCAATAAAGACATGGATGAGTGAGTTTGGTGTTGAGGACCTTGACTGGTCTGTTCTGACCTCAACCCATCAGAATACTTTTGGACTGAATTAGAGAGAAATCTGCAAGCCAGGCCTCCTCCTGTACCATCAGCACTGGACCTCACAAATGCTCTAAATGTTAGAATGGTCCAAACCCCATAAACACACTCCTAAACCTTATGGAGCCTTTTCTCAATATGAAATTGTTGCAAGCATTAACCGAGTTTCAGCTGCTGTTTTCTGAATATCTGTTTTCAAAAAACGCCTTCAGTTTCGACCAAGACACACGCATGTCCACATGTTCCAATACCTTATTAGTCCGTTATTCACAGGCTCTGAGCTTTCAAAATTGAAGGTTAGACCATCCTCGGCATGCTCAGCTAGATGACAGGGCGAATATGTCTCAACACAGTTTATTGCTTGACTTTCAAGTTGCCATCTAACATTTGCTTTAGGCTCTGAATCAAAGCTTTCAGAATAAACAGGCTAAAAGCCGTAAAGCAGCTCAGACGGAGCTCTCTGTCACACAGGTAGGAGCAGAATTAGGTGTGTTTTTAAGCAGGACATAAAGGCACATACCAGGAGGTGTGTGTTCTCAGAAAATAATGACTCTGTGTGTGTGTCTGTGTGTGTGTGTGTGTGTGTGTGTGTGTGTGTGTGTGTGTGTGTGTGTGTGTGTGTGTGTGTGTGTGTGTGTGTGTGTGTGTGTGTTAGGGAGGGCTGTTATTCATACAGGTTACTCATTGATCCAGACTACTTTAAGGGAGTGGTGTACAAGGCAGAGATCAGCTCCACGAGCACAATACAACCTTCAACCATGGCGTGCTCACACACTGTGTTCTGNCTCCAGTAGAAAACAGTGAAGGCTGAGGAGACATTTCAACAGGTACGTAGATTGAGGTGTTTCTGAGCAGAGACAATAATAACGGATAATACTACAGATAATGTCTTTAATTAGTCTAGGTTGAGGTTTTTTTTTTCTGTAAAAGTTTCATATCCAGAAACTAAAAACAGTCCCAAAAAACATCTGACTTGAAAATTGATTTAATTAGAGAAGAATAAGAAGTGGAAATGATCAGCCAGATTATTAGAAAAAGAAATCTGTTTAACAGAACATTTAAGTCAAAGTTGTAACTACAACATAAAAAACTAAATAAAAAATACAAAATTGGAACAGAAAATCAGCTTCTAATTAATAATATCTGACATAAATGAATAAATCTGGATAAAATCTGTCTAGAAACGTAACTGGCAGTGAGACAGGAGGAGGACGGTGTCTCAGTCCTCTGTCTGACTGTCTGTCCCTTGTCTCTCTCTCTCTCCTGTCTGTCTAAGGATGAGTTTGAGTCAGAAATGTTATCAAAACTTTCTGCAGACATTCGTTTCTCCGTTAAAACCAGCTCCAAGCGGCGAGTCGCTACGTTTTTCTCTCTTTCTTCCGTGAACAGACGCAGCCTGCACGGTAAATGCTGCGTTCACAGACCGATATAAACTCAGGACATTTCAAAACCGACAACAGACGAGACGTATTTTACACAAAACAACGATGTGGATTCATGTCTAAAATAAATCTGTATGTGATTTAGTTAGTGAAAAATCAACCAAACATCTGACGGTGGTGGAGCGGACATCGACTCTACAGGGATAACCTGCTGTGTTTATGTTAAACAGGCCAGCAGACTTCACATGAAGGAGCTGAAATACAGCTTTTCATGTAATGGAGGAGCTTGTTCAACAAGATAAATTATCAATAACTTTTTAACCGATCACTGAACTATGGAAGCCCATTTCCGCCATTTTGAAAAAATATTTTTTGATACTTATCTCATAATTATGAGATAATATTTAATAATAATGAGATGCTAAGTCATAATAATGAGATACTATCTCATAATTATGAGATACTAAGTCATAATAATGAGATACTATCTCATAATAATGAGATACTAAGTCATAATAATGAGATACTAAGTCATAATAATGAGATACTATCTCATAATTATGAGATACTACGTCATAATAATGAGATACTAAGTCATAATTATGAGATACTAAGTCATAATAATGAGATACTATCTCATAATTATGAGATACTAAGTCATAATAATGAGATACTAAGTCATAATAATGAGATACTAAGTCATAATAATTAGATACTATCTCATAATTATGAGATACTAAGTCATAATAATGAGATACTATCTCATAATTATGAGATGCTAAGTCATAATAATGAGATACTAAGTCATAATTATGAGATACTAAGTCATAATTATGAGATACTAAGTCATAATTATGAGATACTATCTCATAATTTCGACTTAGCACCAAACCAGTAATTCTCAAAGTCTGGGCTGAAATCCGGATCAGGACTGCACAGCCGTTCCATCTGAATCCAGCATGTTATATTATAATGCATTTATGTTACGAGATCTATGTTTAAGTAGACCCAAGAAACTTTTGTCTTTTATATATAGTTCTTTTATTTGGTCAAATATGACATATTTTGGACTTTCCGGGTGCTCTTGACCTGAATCCAGATCCGATCCGGATCAGCCTCTTACCATCGCTTGTCTGACGTTCAGCAGCTCCTGTTAGCAAAGAGCTAAAGTCATGTAGGATCGGCCCGGCTTGTTTTTGTTGTCAACTACGTGATTTTATGGTTCTATTTGGTCAGTTTTCAGACTCCTGTAGTGAGTCTTTCCTCAAAACGCAACCAGCGAACTATCTAAGGGACTTTTCTGCTGTTTTTAGAGACTTTTGGAGATCTAAATGGTTTTCTATGAGCCGCGACTCCTTCCGGTTCAGGTCTACTGACAGACAGACAGAGACCCGAATCCTCTGTCGGTGTTTCTAACAGGCAGCTGTAGAGCTGTTATGTTGCATCACCGTGGTTTTATGTAAACCTGCAGTAAAAATCCAGGAGACACTGATTTAGTCTTGGTCCTGGATCAGCCTGAGCTCAGAGTCCTGAAGCATCCTGGAGCATCACAGCTCCATCTGATCATCACAGCTTACTCTGGAGTTTCATCATGGAAACCTGATTAACTTCATCACTTTTCATGTCTGAACAAATACATTGTTTTCAAACACAAATAAAACAAATTGAACTTATAGTAACGTTTATATTTAAGTTAACAGGAAAGAGTACCTTTTCTTAGTTTTTCATTCAGATTGTAGTAGTAGTAGTAGTAGTTATTTTATTCAGTCATGAAAGTAATTTTTGTTGACAGAAGCATCCTGCATATATATATATTATTTATACACACACACACACACACACACACACACACACATATATATATATATATATAAACATACATAACATCTACATAAATATGTAGGTTACATACACATAAACACTTGCACATACTATGACTGAACAGGTTTAGGCAGAAGCAAAAGCTTATATTATTATCATTGCATAACCCACCCACTGACAAATCAAATACCGTACTATATCTCCTCAATGTGATGATAAATGTGTGATAAACACATAAGTCACACTAGTACCTTTCAACAATATTTTTACTGACAAGTATTTGAAAACTAAAAATGAAGTTGCTGTTTTGAATTCTAATTTAGCCTCATTCCAAAATTATACTCTCATAATAGAAATACTTCTCCTTTAATACCTTTCTTATCTTTTGAACCATAAACTTACAGACACCTCTCAAATCATAATTACTCTCCCACATTAAGAACATTTCATGAAGTGACATTAATTTTGTTTTAATCATACGGATCAGTATGAGTATATGTAATCTTACTTATAACTCGAATGGCCTTTTTTGTACACTTTTTAAAATTAATTTTAGGTTTGTTTTGGAGGTTGAGCCCCATTTTTCTATACAGTATGACATGTAAGATTGATTAGTGAGCAATAAAATAAACAAAAAGCCTTGGAGTTTAATAAATCTTGAACTTTATAAAGTATTCCCTCTAATTTAGATATGTATCCAATAATATCGTTCAAATCTTGTTTCCATGATAGGTTATAAATTATAATCAATGACAACTCCAAGGAATTTTGTTTCTAAAACTCCTTCGATTTCAGTATTTGAAATTTGTAATATAAACTCCACATTATTTACTTTTTGATTTCCAAATATCATGAATTTAGTTTTTTTAATATTCCGTGATAATTTATTCACATCAAACCAAGATTTTAGTACGTCCAACTCTTTTCAGTTCTCTTTAAAAGTTAAATATGCTGCTCACTCACTCAGATATAGTGTTAGAAGAGCCCCAGTGGTCTGTAACCTGTGGCTCCAGAGCCACATTTGGCTCTTCTAATACTATACATTATATCTGAGTGAGCATATTTATGGATACGTATGTTTGTGTAGGTATAGATATTTATGTATGTGCATACATATACTGTATAGAGAGAGGATGTGTCAGGTTCTGTGTTGGGTGTGTCTCTCCTTCTCTCTCTCTCTCTAGGGTGTGACAGGCACAGCTGGGTCGCATCAGCAGCCAATCAGGAACTGCTTAAAAGGCTCAGAAGACCAGAAGCCTGCGCCGGATTGTTTTGCTCGCTTGAGTGAGTGATCAGGCCTTTCTCTCTAACCTAAACTGCATTGTCAGTAAAATACCTGTCTCTGCATTGTTTTCCCCCACTAGAAAACTTGCTCTCCTGTGTAACCTGAGAACCTCAGCTAAC
>SSNR01000469.1:297844-367675 GCA_006937965.1 Callopanchax toddi
GTGTGTGTGTGTGTGTGTGTGTGTGTGTGTGTGTGTGTGTGTGTGTGTGTGTGTGTGTGTGTGTGTGTGTGTGTGTGTTAGGGAGGGCTGTTATTCATACAGGTTACTCATTGATCCAGACTACTTTAAGGGAGTGGTGTACAAGGCAGAGATCAGCTCCACGAGCACAATACAACCTTCAACCATGGCGTGCTCACACACTGTGTTCTGAAAAAGATCCTAACATGCATCTAATGATCTAATGCACAATTAGCATGCTTGTGTGTGTTGCTGTCAAGACATTTGCATTCAAAACATTCACACGCACATGCATGCACATGCAAAAGTCTTCAAATGTATCCAATCCAAATTTTCACGGCACTTCCATGCAACAGACTGCACACATATGTTGTTATTAGACTTTTTCAAAAAAGTGGAAACTCTGACAAAGAATGAGACAGCTCCACACACATCGTACAACACAGAGAGAGCTCACACACAAACACACACACAGGAGGAGGAGGAGGAGAGGCAGCATGACCCAACACGCTTGGCTCCAATGGAAACCCGTCAGACGCTCCATCGCACAAAGACTGAGGGAAGAGGAGCCGGGAAAGCCGGCACTCCACGGGCCTGGACTGAGTCACAGCTTGGATTTAGACAGAAGGAAGGTCAGGGGGTCTGAGGGAGATGGAGGAGATAGTGAACACTGTAAGCAGGGAAAATTAGAGGGGAGGCAAATAGAAATTAGAAGTGGTGCATGAATGTTTTTGAGCCACATTCATGAGGAAAAACGTACATAGCCTCGAGAAGAGTGATGATGACAACTGGACTGAACAAATATTTTATTATGTATGGTCCTTTATTTATTTGGGGAAATTATCTGCTTTTGCATATTTGTAAATGTGAATGCATTTTTCTTTTCTTTGCAGAAAAACTTGAGCTATTTTATGTTAGTTCTTCTGGTTACTTTCTGTTTGATTGATTTTGTGTGTGTGTGTACATGTTGCGCAATAAATCTTATATCATTGGAAAGCCTGATTAGTCACCTTTACAATGAGGTACAGCTTGTATGAATCCTGCTTCCATGAAACGAACAACACAGATAAGTTGGTAGCACCCTCCCAAAAAACTGACTAAAATCGTGTTGATTTCTGAGCAAAATTCAAAAAATGTCATTTGATTTTTTTTAAACTCATTTTTACTAAACTAATTCTGTTTTGATTTCACAAACATTATTCTTTAAAATGTACTGTTGTCTAATTCAGAAAATGCTGTTGGGTTTTTCACCCCAAACCATGACACTCCCACCTCCGTTTAGCTCAGCGGTGGGGAATCCTGGTCCTCCAGGGCCACCGTCCTGCATGTTTTAGATGTTTCTCTGCATAAACACACCTGATCTGAATTAGTGGCTGATTAAGATGCTTCTAAATCAGGTGTGTTGAAACAAGGAAGCCTCTAAAACATGGATCCTGGTCCCTGAGGACCAGGATTGATCGTCCCTGTCTTATTACACTCCAATGCAGGTTTATCATGTCTCCAGACTTTTATTTGAGAAAAAGACATTTGATTTTCCACATTTATATAGACTTGACCCTTTGTCCCTTCAAAAAGGTGTCAATTGATGCAAATTTTATGTTCAAAATAATTGCAATTAATTCATATTTTTGCTCAATAAAAACACATCAGTGAGGATTTTATTATTAATTAAACTCTGAAGGCAGCCAGCATACTGAAAGTCTTTCTATTTTTTTTTTTTTTTTTAAGTTTGAAACTCAACTATTAAGCTTCCTTAGATTAGATCAGATGAATGAATCAGGCTGAGTATTAGAGGTGATTGAGCTAATCTTCATTTAATTCCTCTATATTTTCACTTATAGAGTCACAGAGTTGAGTCTGATTCTATTTTTGAACATGAAAGAAGGAGACTTGTGGAAACCGAGCTTTTTGCGTCACCTTCCTGTCATGTTGTCACAGTCAGACTGCACAGAGGGTTCAAACATGAAAGAAATGGATGAAAAAAACCACACCCACAGATTCCTGCGTGGGCCCTTTTTTTCTAAGGGAAATTCAAACTTCTAAATGTTCTTAATATATGAGGAGGAGCAGAAATGGAGGGAAAAGTGGGCTGATCACAGCTGGAGCTCTGTCCAAATTAATTAGTTTACAGATTAGGAGATTATTCACGCACGCGCTCACTCTGTCACGCGCTTACCTGGATATGAGGATTTCTTCATGGCTGCAGATGGTCTCGTCGTTTTAACGATTCGCTCCGGTTTCTTTGTAAAATATCAAGTTTACATCCGCAGCTTAAAGCTGCGCTGTCTTGGTGCGTCTGTGCGTCCTTTCTGCGCCACTTCTGTTCAGATCGCTCTCCAAACTCACCTGACGCAGATCGAAGCGGTCCTGTTCCTTTAGAGAGCTCAAATAAATTCCTAAATGTATTCCTGTCTGTACTATTTCCACCTCCTTGAGGAGACAGACAGTGAATATACAATCACACCTGCGCTCCCGTAACGCACGCCCCATCCAGGAGGAGCGGGAGTGGTTTACAGTAAGTGAGTGGGGGCTTTCACCCACTACAGCTCGGAGCTGGAACAGCCATCTAATGGGAGCTTCAGGTGATCAATGATCAGAAAATCCAACTCGGATCTGAGCTGCTGCGCAAAAACACGGCACAAGTAGAACAATCTCACCTTGACTGGGTGTGTTGATGTGGGAGTTAATGGACAGGGTTTGTTTCTAATGGCAACAAACCCTGCTGCAGGCTGGAGCAAAAAGTTGTGTCAGTTGACCTTTAACCTTTCAAACTTCAAATGTCAAACTGCCACATCCTGCAGCAGCTCTGAGCTGCGATCCTCTTCAGGTTCTTCTTAAAGGCACACTATGTAACTTATTCATATTTTTAAATCTTTTTCTTGAGCCAGTATGTGATGATATGATATGACCCTTTACAGGGTTAATGAAAAGTCACTCAGCCCCATCTGCTGTGTCCAGAATACCACAACTTCTGAGTCTCTCACATGTATCTTGCGAGAAGCAGTCACGTTTTATGGCAATCCATGTTTCCACCTCAGGACAGACGAGCTGAAGACACAGACATCATATATATGAGCTTAGAGATCTAGTGTATCATGTTCATCATGGCGGAGCCTCCAAGAAAACAAAGAAAACCTTTATCTGATGATTGAGAACACCAGTGCACAGCGGGAGGGAGGGAGGGGTCAACAGCTCGTTTATGACAGTGATTTAAAACAGACACTAGGGGGTGCTAAAAACAAGCCCAAACTGCCTAGTGTGCCTTTAAGTGTCTGGAGCTCAACAGCAGCAGCTCAACACTCAGGTGACAGTTTCTCTGTGTTTGTGAGTGTCTGCAGATTTAGCTGAATATTTTATGAACCACTGGACATATATCCATATATATTTGCCATTTAGCAAAATATCTCATGATCCATAGGATGGATTTCTCAAATCCTAATTACAGGATGTTCATTTATAAGTGATTACTTTGGAGTCTATCCAATTCATGATGTTGACCATATTAGCAAACACAGAAATGACTCTAACTCAGTCAATTTAGTAGCCTAGTAAACTAGACCCTCAGTTTTGCTCTCCAAACATACAGTATATAATCTGGCTTACCAGGCTATTAATTTAGAATATATTTCACTACAATTTGATGTGTTGGTAAAGCAGTCATCCACAACACATACCTCAACAGCTACACATTGTGCAATACCTCTAAAGTATAATAAAGTTTTTAAAAAGTCCATTAATCTTGTAAGACATCTTGCATAAACAACATTATTTTTTCAAGATTTAACCAAAATGGTATTAGGTCCATCCATTCTCAACATAAGATGTCTATGCCATAAAGTTAGCAACAATATGTATTTTTTCAAGAGACACTGGGCCTTTAATTAAGATAGAACTCCATCAATCCTAAGTTTTTTCATTCATGTTCACAACAGATCAGATCAGCACTTTCCCTTTATTAAAATATCAATTTTCATGAATGATGACATTCTCTGGAGGTTATTTTAGTTTTTACAACAAGGAAAAATAGTTAGCATGTGTCAAACATACTTGCACTTAAAGCTTTACTGAAAACACAACCCACTGAGGTTTCACAGCTTGCTCTGGTATACACTGGCTGTGTTGTCTGTGGGTGGACGTTCAGGCTGCATGACCCAGAAAAACACACGAGCAGCTGAATCAGCTACAGTAAATGCATGCCTTAAAAACAAATGGACTCACTTAACCTGAATCTAGTTTTCAGTGATGCTGTTGTCAACATCCGCCACTAAACCTGTCGTAGAATGAGTGGAACTTGAATCCTATAGGTCACTGCAGTGAAGCAAATGTTTGAATCTTCTGCAAACTTCTTTAGGTCTGGACTGGATTAAAATATCACAACAGCTGAATCAGATGAAGAATGTGTGCAGCAGATGCATTGTGGTGGCTTCAAGAGGAAGTGGAGAGCTGCTGCATGAGATGTCTAGTTTTTCATGGATGCGCCCCTGACTACCAGAGGTCAGCTTGATCCTGGTTTACTTGTTTCCAGATAGTTTCTGTTTAAGATCCACTTGCTGCATGTCTGTTGTTGTCTGGCTTCCTAAAATCTCCAGTTAAATAATTTAAAATCTTCCTGTTTTCCAAAACAACACCTAAGGCTGATATAGTCTGAGCTAATGGTGTCAGAGCTCTGCAGCAGATCCATAATCATGAATATCTGTAGCTTTTGTAACAAGTTTAGTTACTGATAGAGACGCTTTGACCTGTGCAGAATGTTTTGAAAGAGCAGCACAATTAGATCATAAGAAAACCCAACTGTTAACCACCACTATGAGAGAAAAGCTCGCCAAAATAAAGAATTGAAAGAATAGTTTGTGTATCATTTTACTCTGACTTCTGCTAATATTTAAAAAAAATCATAGCCACATCCTGTTATTGCAGTAAAACCAAGTTGAGATTTAGTCATATAACCTAAAAACGACAGGGTGTAAATTTGCCTAACTTGTTTTAATCATAACGCAAATGGAAAACCCCAATCGGACGGTGTTACGCTGAAACCATCAAACACCTGCCTGATAACAAAAATCACCTGCAAGTTTCCATACTCTGCTTTAGTTGTAGAAAACAACTTGTGTAAGTTGTTTGATGAACAAACTTGATACAGAGGAGTGTGAGTGGCGACTTCAGAACTAAATACGTTTATTACAGCACTTGTTCGCTGTGTTAATCTAGTTGATCTCAGGCTGCTGACATTTATTGCTGGGGTGTTTCCTGTTCAAAGTCATGACACACAAAGAAAGTGCTGCAGGTGCATATAGTTTTCACACACACACACACACACACACACACACACACACACACACACACACACACACACACACACACATATGTATATATATATTTTTTTAAATATATATATGTATATATATAATGAAATACAAGGAAGCAAAGTGAGTAGGACATAAACATTGTGGTGCAGATCATCTTGACTGTAAGTATGCTGAGGTCTGCTTTCTTGTAAGAGGGGGTCTCAGTTTCCGTTTCACGCCACTGCTTAACTCAGATCACAGTTTCCATACCTCGCTTGGACTTTCGTACAAGTCGTCCCACTAGACACTCAAACACAAAACAACAGCAGGATGCTCGCTCTGCAGAACCATGACATTTCTCCCACAAACACGTTTCACGCTCAGAAGCTGCTTGCTTTATAGAGGAAAGAAGTCACAGCTTGTGACCACAAGCTGCAAGTAAACATTCATCTTACCACACAATGCAAGCGTTTTTTCTTCTTCTCTTTTTCCTTAACTCTTAGTGTTGACTCACTCAGTGTCTTTCAGCTGTCAGTTCAGCCAAACTTGTCTTGACTTAGAATGTTTGAATTGTTCCCTGATTTACAGTGTTTAGAGATCCAGTGTTTGTTTAAGGGAACACATGCACTGGCTTGACTTGGCAGGGATAAATTGTTGTGCTGTTTCTTTTTCTGTAGTTTCAAACTGTTTTATTATTTTTTTTATTAAAAAGTTTGTTTTTTTAAATAAAAAAGTACAAAGAAGTAAAAAGTTTTAAGAAATACAGAGTTGTCTGATGAGAGCAAATATTTGTGAATCAGAGCGGGTTACCTGTACTTCCACCATTTTTGCTAACACTTCTACTGAGTTTTGAATCAGTTTTCTTGCAAAAATTTACAGAATAACATTAGTTCTTAATAAAATCAAAAGTCTGACTTTTTAAGTGTGTTTCTGTGGAAAGTTAATGAACAATTAGTTTGATCTTTTCTGCTGTAGTTAGATCTATGATGTAGAAAAACCAATTTGTTTTGACCACATTGACAAGCTAACAGCTAATCTGAGCAGAGGCCAAGATCAAAGAGGACGGCTGTCACAATAAAAACTCCTCAAATGTATGAGAACATTATTATAAACCTTACATCACTGTCAACTTTGATTATGTAGTCATTCTGACAGAAATACTCCTGCTGGATGGGCCCCTGGTTGTAGCTAGCTAGCTGCTGCTGCTGGTTTAAAAAGTTATCTACAACAAGTAATGATTCAAAACTTTAACGGAACCCAACTTTTACGATAAACTAGGTAAGTCTTAGTATTTAGTATGAGACAGTGCATATTATCTTTTATAAGCTTATGGTGGAAAACTTATTTTGTAGTTTTTTAATGGCAGCCAGGAGGCCTCAGTAGTCTCAGTGAATATTGATTCTTATTTGAGCAGCGTTTCATTCTGAAATGAAAAATAATAGATGAAAACAGATTTTATGGATACAAAAATACACTTGTTTTATTTAGGTAGTTGTGAGGGGGGGGGGGTAATATTATCATGATGACATGTAATAACCTTGTGTTTATGTACAGTTGCAATCATTTTTTAATACAGCTAAAATAATAAGCTCATTGAACATATCTACAATTCATCACCTCCTTATTATACCTTATAAAAAATATATGTATGTATACAAACTTATGTAAAAATAAAGAAGAAGAACCTTGATTTTCTTATTAAATTATGTAAAGTATTCTGAGCTGGAAACAAATTGTGACCCAAGTGTTAAATATAAACTGATAATCCAGTGACGGTTGTTGATGTCTGACGACATTTAAAGTCCAGTTTCCAACTGTTTTTTCCCTTCTAATCAACGTGGCTTGGTGTGAGGATTCTTTGATCTGAAAACATAATTTTAAAAATCATTAAACTATTCTGAGCTGAAAAACCATCCTTGTTGAGTCACATAGTCGCCTCAAGCTGCTGAGGTTGAGTGATTATGTTATGTTAGGTTATGCTTAGGTTTTTATGTTTTCCACTGAGGTTTGTGGTTTGCACAAAATGTCATTTCGAAACAAGCAAAACATGCAAAACAGGAATATATTTGATTAAAAAACGGTTGATAAAGCAAAGCGATCATAAAAATCTGAACAGCTCTGCGATTTTTAGGGAGAAAAGTATCTAAACTGTGAACCACAACAGAGGAAGTATCATAGTTTTGTGCTACTGGAGGCTAAAGTAAAGAAGGCATTTATCATTAGATAAGTTGAAAAAAATATATTTTGTGGATTTTGCAATTCAGTTGCAGAGTTTTGACTCAATTTAGACACCTAGACTGCTTTGCAGGAATTAAATAAACTCTCCTTCATTGTCGCACAAGTCTCATGTACAGCTACAGAAAAAGTCTGCTTTGTTTCTGAAACTGTGAGTGAGTCATGAATCTGGCTGAGGTGCGACTTTTCCTCTGATGCTCTTGACTGTGCAATGCAGCGTTTAGTCTCTTGGTGTTTTTACAGCCTGCAGGTCCCCTCAGCGTCTGATCGTCCCCCTCATGTCCTCGTAGACATCGTTGTTGTTGGTGAGGCGGCCTGGTTTCACTGAGCTGGACGAGGACGTCTTTTTCTGCAACAAAAGATGTTGAAAATGGATTTTAAATATAAACAAGTCAGATGCATTTTACATCAGTTCATTAATGATTGCTTCAGGAAGGAAAACTGAATTCATAAAGGAGCAGTGACTGACTGGAGACAAAATAAAGAGTTTGGTTTTCTTGTGCGACAAAAAAGTGAACAAAATTGGGGAAAATTGCCAACAAAAATGCATAGTTAAGACATGTTATGACTAAATTGCAATGAGAAAATATGAATGATTTATTTGTAGTTTTGACAGTGTTGCATTTATCAGTTCAGTGTGACTCGAATTAAAATGTTGCTATTTTTAAATAGTTTTCTCTCCAACTTCTTCAGCCAATCTTCTGTCATTACACTCTTAAAAATTTCTGTGAATTAACGGCAGAATTCTAGCAGTAACATACCGTTTTTCCAAATTACAGTAGAATAATGTTAAATCTGATGTTTTTTCTGTTAAATGACGGTGGCTGGAAAATTACGGCCAAAAGCTGTATACTACAGTATTTCCTTTGGAGTACATGCTTTTTAGGCATTCTCAACTTTGACCATCGGCATTCATCCTCCAGTTTTAAAGCTTCTAAGGGTAAGTGTATCACTCTTGAGCATGTAAATTGTGGTTTTGTTTTGTATAAAGTCAATATTTAGACCACCAGACACTGCTGTTATGTTATTTGTCATAGTTTAGCCTATAGCTCATATCTCCAGCCAGGCAAACAATGTAGCTTTTAACGTTTTTTTTTAAAGCCTCTTAATAAGTTCTCTAAAAACTTTAGCCAATCCTATTGTTCGGTCCGAACGGACGGTTTATTTTTCTAGTTGCTGCCAAAGAAGCATCAGCAAAGTACTGAGCAAAGGCTGTGAAAACTTGGGTTCATTTGATTTCTAAGTCATTTTTATTTTCAATAAATTTGTCAAAAACACAACCTTTTGTTGTCATTTTGTGATGTTTTTTGTAGAAATCCTTTGAAAAAACAAGTTTAATCGATTTTGAAATGAGGCTGGAACATATGTGGAAAAAGTGATATAATGTGAAAACTTAAAGGATGTAGATAAAGAACCTCTTTAATGTTACAGGTACTTGCTGCTTTGACAGTGACACACTGTTTTTATCCTGTAAGGTTTTCTGATATTACTTGTTCTTCTTTTTTAGGCGCTTCAATGGGATCAACCCAGAAAGAGACACAAAATCCTGCCATGGAAAGGTGGTGTCCAAAAAGACAGGGAAGGCCGTCCAAAAGAAACAGCAGACAGTGAATGCACATGTCTCTACCCTGATAAACAATCTTATGGACTTTGAGTGGCACTTCATACAGGTTAGTTGTTGTTGTTTAAGTATATTTTTCTAGATTTACCATAAATGACTCATATTCTAATTATACTTTCCTCTCCATTCTTTCTCCATTCTGAACGGCTCCCTCATCTACACCAAAAACAGTGATTGACCCTCCTGTTCACATCTCTTGTTTTTGACTATTTAAAGCTCTGTTCAGGACAGTTTCATGTTCAAGCATGCAGTCATGTTTTAAATGTTATTTTGGGGGCTTATTTTTCCCCAATAATTCAACAAAGCATTTGTATTTTCTTTGAAAAGGTTTTTGGGGATCTTAGGTTTGTAGAAAGATAATGTAAAAGACTACAACATGTAATTCTTTGCTTTTTATATCATTGTAATTGCAGCCATGGCTATTTTCTAGTTAAAAGGACATTTATTTATGGTGTTCTGTGGCATGGAAATTTGTGCTTTTATTTTGATTTGAAAGAATTCAACTGCATGTATTTATTTTATTGCTAAATGGTGCCTTTAAATAAATATTCTGTCCTATTTTACTCGTTTCATCCTTTTTATGTTGTTTCTTAAGGCTTACACTTTTTGAAAACTGCACCAATTTTTACTTTTTTGTGAGTTATAGTTTTTTCTTGTGGTACACCCTGTCCCACAAAACATCTTTACAGTTTTGGTAAATGACCTGTATTTATAGAGCGCTTTCTAGAGTGCTGAACACCCCCAAAAGCGCTGTAAAAACAAACCCATTCACACTCTGGTGGTGATAAACTACGTTGTAGTCTCAGCTGCCCTCGGGCACACTGACAGATGATGCCATGCACCGGCGCCCTCCAAGTCCCTCTGACCACCACCAGTAGGCAAGGTGGGTGAAGTGTCTTGCTCAAGGACACAACGACAAAACCCAGCTGGAGCTGAGGATCAATCCAGCGACCCTCCGGTTGCCACTCTACCAACTGAGCTATGCCGCCTCATTTAGATGTTGTAAGAGTTTCACTGAATTTGTTGCAGAAATGTACTTATAAAGTAAATATAGTATATAAACTCAATATAAAATAACATTCTGGCTGGAACAGACAACAGTACGTTACTGTACATTTATTTTCAATACAATATTTACTTTAATGGTAAAATACTTTATGTACTTTTACAGTAAGGTGCTGTTAAAACAGTAAAATAACAGTAAGATACTGGCCTATCTTACTGTTATTTTACAGTTTCAGTACCGCATTACTTTTACAGTAAACTACTGTAAAAATAAGTTACAGTAGTACTGTGAAAAAACAGTATTTTACTGTTATTTTACGGTATCAATAACAAATTTACTTTTATAGTAAATCTTACTGTTAACCAGTATCTTACTGTTTTTTTACAGGCATTTTTTCTAAGAGTGTATTTGTAGTTTCTGTCACTATTCAAACTTTTAAAATGTGCATAACTCACTTTTTATCAGCTTTTTACAAGTTTTTAGGATGCTACACTTATATTTCCTGCTTGCAAAATCATTTGTTCTGCACAATCTTTAGATTAGATCGTTGTTTTTGGGCATCACCTCAAACCCCTTGGGTTAGTCTCTCGTTGCTTTTGCAACAAAATAAAAATAAACTGGAAGCAATTACGTCTTCATCAAAGCATCTGTGGTTGACAGCTGTTAATTTCCTGTTTACTAAACCAATCCATCCCTTTAACTAGCAGGTTAACAACTTAACATATTACTCACTGTATGTAATTTAACCATGTACTGAACCTAACTGGAAAAAACATTAAATATGAAAATTCTAAGAATTTGGAAGTCTGAATAAAAAGAAAACATCATTAACTTATACTACTATTACATTAATATTAATGTTATTCCTTTATATAATTACCTTACATTAATATAGCCTGTATTGCCCCACTTTTTAAAAAATATATGCTTATATCTCAGGGGTGCAAAAGGAAATACAGTTTTCCAATAAACAAACTCTTTTTAGCAGTGGGCGTTATTTTACAGAGCAAAGAAAAAAGTGTGAAAAATGAAATATGCAGTTATGGTTTAGCTTGTTTTGCTTGATGATGTTACGGTGCATCCCCTTAGACACAAACAGAGCTTGTGAGTCAAAGAGAAACAGTATAAAAAAAAGGTTTAAAAAACCACTCCGATCAAAGGTCACACACTTAAACTGAAATGTTGGAGGTACCTTGCAATTGAGTCGTATTATTAGCAACAACATGACAGTAAACAGAATGCCAGCGAAGACGGCTGCAGACAGGATGACCACGTTCATACGGGATGATTCACAGACCAGATCATCCTTTGCTGCTCCTGCAGGTCTGCTGTCTAGAAATCAAAATCACACTATTAAGGTTTTTTATCCTAAGTTATCAACAAACATTTGAATTTTTTGGACTATTATAAATTCTCAACCCAGAAAGTGTTCAAAGTACGACAGAAAGTTTTCACTCTAACTCATTTTTTACAGTAATCCTCACATGTAAAACATGTGAGATGGATTAGTTTTAACTTGGATTAAGGAGCATTTTCTAATTAGCAGTGCAGTGTTGGACTCAGCAACACAAAACAACAGCATCACAGTGATAATAAAACTCAGAAGTTGTAGGAATAAACACTCACCTGTCACCACCAGGAGCACTGAGCCAGAGCTCTTTGTGAGCTGTGAGTGGTCATCGATGGTTCCGTATAGACACCAGTACGGTCCTGTGTCAGTCACAGTCAGGTTTTTGATGACGATATCCACGTTAGGAAAGTCTACATGTGTCTGAACTCTTTCTGTCATAGTTTCATTAACAGTGCCTTTTAAGGTAAATTGTGTTTGATAAAAAATCTGTTCCTCCTCAAAGAGACCCCTCTTCAAACTCAACAGCTCTTGTTTAGAGTCAGGTCTGCACTGGATGGTGATGAATTCTCCAGCTTTTCTCCACATCACTCCTGACACAAGAGACACAAACACAGTAAGTTAATGTCACGTCACATGATGAAGCTTCATCAAATAGTCCTACCTGTCTCAGCCTTACCTGCTCTAGTCAGCTCTGTGTAGCAGAGGCAAAGGACAGACATCTTCAGCCAGACAGCAGACATGTTGACAGAGTTCAGTCAAGTTCTGACTCCTTCAACTGCTGCTTAGTTTATAACCACAGCAAGCAGCACGTGACCTACATTCAGCACTTTGATGTGGTGATGAACAAGTCAGCAGAGGATGTTAGCAGACAATCTCTCGCTTGGCAACTTGTGGCATAAAGTTTATTTTGAGATCAAACCAGCTGGAGGAGAAAGTAAAAATGGATTGTGGGATAAAATATAGAAACCACGGGTTTGGTGCAGAAACAGAAAATCCCCCCAGAAAGGATGTCTGTCTTCTCTGGACCAAAACAACAGAAATCCACACTTTTAGGTCTAAGAAGTTCAAATGGACAAATGACCAAAACCTAAATATTAGTCACACGTCAATGACTTTATCTGGACTGTTTCACATAAACTGCTGTTTTTTAATGTCTGTGATGGATTTGAAGAGTCCTGACTATCATTTTAATTTCTTAATTGTAATTGTTTAGTTCACGTTCAGGAGAAGTAAATTTTAGGAACAAATTCTTAAACTCTGTAGATTTCTATATAATCAATGCTTTTTCTTCTCTTATTCTACTAAAACCTGTTCAAACATAAAAATAACATAATCATTTTAGTAGATTTCTTAGGATCTCAACTACTGACAGTGTTTATGTTTTGTTTTGTTCAGTCTTGTTTGTTTGTTTTTTACCATGAGTGCTCTGATGTTTACAGCCTGAGCTTCCTGTGTTGGCTGCACAATCCTGCCCGTGGTACAATGGTTGTGACAGTATTATTCTGGGCAGTATTTTCTACACCAAGTGTGAGCACTGCTCCTTATAAGCCTTTTATTTGCAGCATACTGCCCTCTTGTGGCAACAGAGCAAATACAGTATGTCAACTATTTTAATGAATTATTGTTTTAAAGAGTTTCTTAGTAGAGTAAGGAGTAGAAATCAACATCTATATTTAAAATGTGCTAAATGCACTGTATTTATATTTAGTAAATTATTTAAATTTTAACGTTTAAATGTGTTTTCACCAACAACTCTTCCAGTGAGAAACAGTACTGAAGATTAAACACATAATGCAAGAAATGTTGTAGAAAAACATTTTTATGAGGAAATGTAATGGTAAATTGTTGTTTCAGCTTTTTTAAATAAGTGTTGAATCTATTTTACATTTATTAAAAGTTTATAAAATAATGTTACAGACAGATATTGAGTGAAGATAACACTTCTACCCCTGACATTACATCAACAAAAGCAAGACAATAAAACCAAACACAACAAAACACTGTTTGCTGTAGAACTGTACTGGGGATGACAGAAGTAAAAATATCATTTACAATAAAAAACAATTTTCTCCTTGTCCCTGTTTAGCTAGCATTAGCTTAGCAGCACAGGAAGTCTCATGAGCCACTGCTTTACATTTACGTCATTTTAGTCAGGTATTACATATTTAGGTAGTAGAAAGTGTTATGTAGTTTAAACTGGTGTTTCTGTAGCAAGAAATGATTTGTAATGAGCTCTACTTGTTATATTTCCAGTGGTGGAAGTGCAAGGAAGTGTGTATTTCCTAATTCAATCAATCAATCAATCAATCAATCAATCAATCAATCAATCAATCAATCAATCAATCAATCAATCAATCAATCAAATGTTATTTATAAAGCACTGTTCATGCCAGGGGCAGCTCAAAGTGCTATACAGATTTAAAACCAAAAAAGTAAAACTATTTCATAAAAATAAAAACAGTACCCTAGTACAGTAATTGTTTCCATTAAATGTTGGTTTACATTTTATTCCCAGAAAACAACTTTTTTGGACTGATAAAGATTTACATGGTTTATAGTGTCCCTTGATGTGAGATAAAATACTACAAATGAAGCAGAATTTAGCAAGAGAAGAAATGCTGCTATGCATGTTTAAGGAGGGGGACATACCATTAACAAACAACTAGTGAGAAATATTAAAAATGTTGTTATGAAGTTTAATATTAGAGATAGTTTTGCTGGTTTTGTGAAAACATCAATGAAGACTTGATCACAAAAGGTTAGCTTTAAAATAGCAAGATGAACTGAATTGTATGTACAAAAATAACTATATCCTTAAAAATCATAAGAAAGCTTTGATGAGCTATTGAACAAAACATTTTCAAATCTTATAAAACAAAAAAAATGTATTTTTTCCTGAGGCAGCGCAAATCTGATGAGTCCCAGTTGACCACATCACTCATTTCCTCATCTGTCCCCTTCTTCCACTCTCATCCAGTTAAGAAGGTACAATATCAGCCACAAGGGAAACCACAAGTAGGGCTTTAATGCTTCTTTGTTGCTACGGAAACAGGCCTGTCCATTTGCCAGCCGGTGCTTCCTGTTATGGACTCCTGATGGGTGGGAGGCATTAAATGTTTGAGTTTGTCTCTCGGTCACAGAGAGGGCAGGAAGACAATAAAACACGGCTAAAACTATTCATTGTTTCATTTTCTCACCAACAATAGAGCAGATTCAAACCAGCAGCTTTTCCTCATTCCTAAACCTCCAGAGACCTCTCAGAGTAGCAGCTGAGTCAGTGAAGACGACTAAATGAAGGTATTGATTGACTATTGGCACATGACTCGGAGATGAGTCATCTTTTATTTCCACGCTCACATCCTCTTCCTCCCCAGAGGCACACACGGCCTCATCTGGCCTGCATGTGTTGTAATGGCTTTGTCAATAAACTGAAGCTGCAAAACAAGCAGCGATGCCTAAACATGTATCACACATGCCCGTTTAATAACCTGGATTATCCTGTGGGGGAGGGAAATGGTAATCTCACATCTTTGTCAGATTAGTGGGATAATCAAAGGAGGGGACGAGAGTTCCCAAAGCAGCTCTACTGATCAGGTGTTGAGTTGGATCAAAGATATCAGCAAAAGTATGACTTATTTTCTTCGTTAGCACATTCTATATGGATGTGATGGAAAAGTTAGAGTCTTCAACTTGAGTAGAAGTACCTTTACTCAAACTGTCACTCATTTCACTGTCAGGCTAAAACCTCACAATTTCTTTTCTTTTTTATGTTTTGGAAAAGGGGTGATAAGGGGTGGGATTTAATAAGTAAACACCTTTTTCTGTCCTCTTATTTGTTCACTACATTAATTTCTTACTGAATTTTTGTTTATTTCAGAGCAACTTTTGCATCCAAATTAAACAATAAATGTTATTTCACTTAAGTTTGAGTTGATTTTTAAAAAATTATAAATAGAGATGCACAGAGAATTGGCTGGTGATCCAAATCGGCCAATATTTAACTTGATCAGCTTAATGGATGAGAGCCGATCTGAATGTTTTTTTTAATCAGGTTACTTTAATCCTTTGAGATAAACGAGACAAAATCGGTATCGACAGTCAGAGCTGTACGAGAATCAGAAATCAGTATCAGCCCTCAAAACCAGGATCGGTGAATCTTTAATTATAAACATGGCTTTTGAAAAAAACTAATGATCTGAAATGTTGTAAATTTAAAGTACAAATGAGCAATCACAAATGCAATAGATCAGAAACAAGGAATTATTTGACCAACAGGAAACTGTTTGTGAAGTTAGATGGAATCGGCTCGTCATGCTTGGACGCTGTCTGTGGTGTGTTAAACGTTAAACATAAAATCTCAAGAAGCATCTCAATATTAAATCAAGTCAAACACATTCTGGACCAAAAGTCACTCCACGTCTTATACTGTTCACTTATTCCACATACTTAAATTACTGTATAGAGGTTTGGGGAAACACCTCTAAATGTACCTGGACGCCTCCCTCGGGAGGTGTTCTGGGCATGTCCTGCCGGCAGGAGGCCCCCAGGTCGACCCAGGACAAGCTGGAGGAAATACATCTTCAGTTTGGCCTGGGAACGCCTGGACGTCCCAGCTGAGGAGCTGGTGGACTTGGCCGGGGAGAAGGTGGCCTGGGCTGCCCGACTTGGAATGCTGCCCCCGCGACCCGGACCCGGATAAGCGGAAGAAGGCGAGGCGAGGCGAGACCTCTAAATGTTCATTATCATCATTATCTGTGTTACAAACATGGGCTCTAAGGATCATTCATAATGCTGGTTACAGAGATCAGACACACACTGGTCTTAAAATCACAAATTTTAACATTTTCAGACACTGTTCAGTTTCAAACAGCACAACTAATGTATAAAGTAACCAATAATCTACTTCCAGACAACTGTTTTATAAAAGGGAGGGGAGGTATCAGCTAAGAGGGGAGTTCAAATTCAAACATGCTCGAGTCCGAAGTGTGTGTGTGTGTGTGTGTGTGTGTGTGTGTGTGTGTGTGTGTGTGTGTGTGTGTGTGTGTGTGTGTGTGTGTGTGTGTGTGTGTGTGTGTGTGTGTGTAGTGAGACTCTGGAACAGAATGAGTGATGATCTGAGGTGATGTTCAAGCATGATGCCGTTTAAAAAGAGGCTCAAACTCAGGATTTTTACAAGATACAAGGAAGAAGAAGGTATAACAGAATGTGCCTGAACACAAAATGTGTGTATTATGTCTTCATGACAGTTGTGATGACCAATGTGTGTGTATGTGCATGTTTTGTAAATATATAGCAAAATTCACCTTTGCTCACAAACTACGGAAGTTATAAAATTGAAGCAAAATGTAACATGAAAAAAAGGATTACATTAACTAATTATTAGTTATTGGATGTTGAGAAGGTAATGATTTCATTATTTAGGGTAAAAAGGCCAAGACCACCTGACCCTATTTGAAAAAGTTTTTGCCGTCTACATTTAAATAACAGCTGGTAGTTTAACTCCAGATGTAACGGGAGACACTTTCCAGAAAGTTCAACTTTTGACACGTCATGTTCTGGGTTCTTTTGCTCTTTAATTTTTTTTAGAACAGATCATGATGTTTTGCTTTTTTAGATCTTTTAGCCTCCTTCATGTTGTCAGACAGGCGATTTATTAATTGTGATCAGGTCTGGGTGTGGCTGGTGGATCTGAACTCAGCTTTCTAAATAATGTGATTAATCACAATTAACTCATGTCTTAACAAAGGGGGCAATTACTTTTTATTTTTTACACCAAACATCATCGTTTGAATATTTTAATATTTACTCAGGTTATCTTTGTCTGTTTTCTTATCTGAAACATTAAACTGTGACTAAAAGCAAAAACAGGATAAATCTGTAAGGGGACAAATCACAGCACAGAACTAACTCAATCAGAAGACCTGTTTGAGTAAATGTGTATGCTTTGCTTCATACCACTGATCACATGAGTGTCAGAAGGAAGCAGCAGAGATTCAGGACTTCCCCTGCTGAAACAACACCAACAGAAAACAAGCCTCCATTGAGTCCACTATAACATCCTGGCATTTCTCCAGAACAGGAAGTTCTGTTCCTGGTCTTCAGTGACCTGTGCATGCCTTTCTTAGCAGATGATTAGCAGAAGCACGTCGCTGGACCACAGCTCTAGCCTGACCTGAAGGAGTCTAGTATGAAGACAAACTGAACTCGTGGATGGTGGTTATTGGTGCTGAGGCGTCCTGGGCATCACATCATTCTTTGAAGGAATGTTTTAGAACATCATAACCTCGAGTCAGTGATAAGATTTATCAGAGCTAATCTGGAGAGAAGGACCTGCTCAGTGTGATCAAATCAACAACACGCCTTTTAAACCAGTATCTAGTTCTGATAAGAACATTGAATCTAATAAGTTGTACTACTAGATTTAATAAACACCATAGATTATATTAATTTTGCATGGACTGCATTTAAACATCATTAACAGACTGCTGGTGAGACTTGGAAGAAAAAGTGCTCCTTGTGCCTCAACATTTACCACCTGTTAATTTTTATTTCATCCATGGAAAAGAGAGAGAAAACAAGTATGTTTGTACGTGTTTACATTTTAGTAGATTTTTCTCTTTGGGATAAAAAAAAACTGCTGCATTTATTTCAGTTCCTTTTCATTTATTTCAGTTCCTTTTCATTTATGAAAACTTTGTATTTTGGCTGAAATTATAAGTGCGGTTTCTATTTAGCTAAATTAGGCTGCAAATATACAAAGAATTTTACGTAAAGAACAAAATAATATGAAATTTAGGGCAGTGAAATCTAAACTTTGAAGTATAGAGTATATAGTTTCATGTGAATGAAACATTTTTAATACCCCTTCCAGGGGTATTAAAAAAAAACCCTTCCAGGGGTATTAAAACCCATCATGTTAAGAGCTGTTAAATAAGAATTCATTAGGTGATGAAAATGTATAAAAGAAGGAAACTTTACTTTTTCCCCACCAGTGAGGGACTGTGTTGCCAACATCCTTGAATATGAACATTTAACATCCTTTTCCTGTATGTCACATTGGAAAGCTACACTTTTAAGAAAATGTCAAAGTTTACTAAAACGTTTGTCTAATTTAAATCTTGAATTGAGTTTTTGGTCACAGAGCCAACACTAGATGTTTCTGTTAACCTCCTCTGTGTTCACTCATGTTTATAAAAGGTAAAGTCCTCAGATTAGAACCAAATAAGGCGTCTTAATGTGGAGCTATTAAACATGGAGTTTCATAAGTAACATTACATCTCGTGCGGATCAGTTTTCTACTTCTCTACTCTAAAAGAAAAAAGCAGTTTCATCAAAAACACTGCAGAAAGCCAAATATCAGACATATGATGTCATGAAATGACTGCATGTTTTTTTATGTTCTGACAACCAACAGCAGCCACCAGATTTCCAGCCCAGAGTCTGTTTTTACTCTCCACAGCTGCCACCATCAGGCGTAATTTCAGGAACCATAAATACTCTGTGGCAGTACGTCTGCGTTTTTCAAGTCTCTTTAGCAACAACCTTTTTTCTTATAAACTCTTAGGAATGAATACAAATATTCCTAAAAGAAAAAAAAAGACAGCAATCAGCAGCAGCAAATTCATATGAATCTTTATTGTACTTAGAAATCCACACATCAAATCCTTTTTTATCATTATTATTTTTTTGTTTTACCATTTACAACAGGGGAGAATGAGGGGCAAGCTAAATGTCATGCCTTTCCCAGCAGGCGCAAAGCACTACAGGATGGGCCGATATGGGGGGGTGTGGGAGATACATAAAGTGCTTTGTCAAAAGTTTTTCTTCTTTTAATAGAAAAACAAAAGGATCAAACAAAAGGTTTGAGGGTGGAGTGAGAGGACGCCAGAGTCCGTGGATGTGACAGCATGAGTGAACAGGAAGGAGGAGACAGTGAGATGTTGATGAGTGGGAATGGAGTGGTGGTAGGTGGGGGTTTATCTTCAAACAATTTAAAAAAGAAAGAAAAAAGCGTTTGAATGAAAATCAAAAAATAAACAATATAAAGCTGTGGTCTCATCCCAGGATGAGGCTGGACTTGCCACCAGGAGGGTTTCTCCGTCCGCCTGCAGAAGCGTTGGCACCTCCCGACGGGGCGGGGGACTGTGACGACTCTTCCTGCTCCCCCTCCCCCTCATCAGGATATTCTAGGGACAAAAAACGACAAGTCAGCCCAGAGTGGCTCCGATTAGATACAGACAAATCAATCAGCTGAAAAAACCCTGATCGTCGGATCGTTTCCCCTGAATCTGTAAACGCGCCAAGTCTAATAATAGTAAACCATTCCTCCCAAATACGTTTCAGTTTGTTTTAAATTGAGGTCTTGAGCAAAAAAAAAAGTTGTCTTGTGACTAGAGGCTTTTTTATGTTTGGAAGTGTGCAACATAAATGCAAATCTATTCAAATCAAGAGAGAGAACTTTTCTTATATTTTTGTTTTTATTGCCGCTTTTAATTCGTTTTGGTTTTTTACTTGAACTGTGTGCATTGTCCACATTTTGATGACTTTTTCTGCTTGCATATCCTGATCTGTTTGCAACACTACGAGTTTCTCTTCAAAGGGACAAATAAAAGTTATTACAGTATAAATACTATAACTATAGACTTATCTCTGTCATACAAAAACACAAGGGTTTAGCTCTATTTTACGTCTTTTCAGACCAATTATTCCACACAAAATACTGACATGGACCATAGCTAAATGTGAAACAGTCTAGTCTCATAAATTTTGTCTAAAAATAAATACTTTTGCAGTGAACAGCAGGGTGGCTGACCTTATCAGCTCCGTACACCTCTAAAGAAGATAAAACTACAAGCCTTTGTTGTCCTGAAGTGCTGCTTTAACACACTGAAGGAGATGTTATCGTCTCGTCTCGTAATACAAATAATTATAAAGGCAGAACAGAAACAAAAACTGGACAAACAAACCATGTGTGACAAATGTATTAATCAGTTAAACGTATCAGGACTGCACAGGCCTGTGACAGTGGAGCCAGATATGTAATCTAACTGTGACTGAGCTCAACAACACCCTCAACCGTCTACGTCTAACTCAACTACCAGCTGCCCCCACTAGACATGTGAAGTAACAGACTAAAAGTCACGCTTTCTTAATAAACTGGAGTTTCACCAACATATAAGCATGAATAGAACGCTTCGAAGTGCTAAAGTGAGCGTCGTGATCTCACTGAGCGGTGCAGGCAACCCCCATTATCAGTGGAGCCAGCCACTCTGTTACTAACACACACCTGGAGGTTAATAAAAAGCTTTTCATACTAAGTGAGGCCTGCCATTAAGGAACAGCTGCTTGAGTCCAGATTGGCACGCCATCATGACAGGGAAGAACCACATCAAAGAGATCCCGTGTTGTTGACTTAGAAAGGGAGAACACAGGTGTTTTAAAGGAGATGAATTACCTGATCTGTTTTAGAGCACCATGGAGTGTTTTACTGAGTAATCTAAGTCATGCCCTGCTGTTTAGACACAGTGGCAGACACTGAAACAGCTGAGGAGCTCAGGATACGTACCATCGTTTCCTTCTTCCTGCCCGTTCTCAACCTAGAAGATAAAGACAAAACAAGAACATCAGATTAAATCACTCCAAGAGAAATTAAAAGAGAATCCAGATACAAATTTGAACTTTTGAACCTTCATTTTGGTTGGAAAAATGTCTCCTTATTGAACTAAGTGGACTCATGAGCTCACTGTATCTTTAGTAAAGCTGCTCTCTTGTGAAACTTTTTCCACGTCTGACAGCGAGGACTCAGAGTAAAAACCAAGACTCCTCTGGGATTATAAACGTCTGAGAAATTTTTTTTTTTTTTTTTAAAAAGAACCTGGATTAGTTTCAGGCAGATGAATTACGCCACTCTTCCTCGTGAAACTTTCCACTGAGCTGTTTGGAAGGACACTTCATCTACTTTAGTTAAACTAGGCTGTGTTTTGGAAACAGTCTATCAGGCTAAATGACAGGTACCTCTCGTCTCTGGTTCCAGATCATGGCGGCCCCAGAGTTGTGGATGGTGGTCAGTTCGGGTTCAGGGTTCTTGGGAAAAAGGAGAGGCTGCTGGCACCTCCTCAGCGGGGCGGACGGCTCCCCACACAGGGTTCCTGCGGGTCCCCCGGGTGCTAGATCGAAAGAAAATCTGCTTTAAAATGGTGACTCATATTATTGTTTTCCTTTATTAAAGAGGAAAAGGAGGGTGAGTGATCACAGTGAAATTATACAGGAAGAACTGATGACAAAACATGAGTAAGACTTCAAAGCAGCAGGGTCATACCATACGAGCACTAATCCACTTAGCTACAAAGCCAAACCAGACCTCAATGTCTCCAGCTCGTGAGGCAACCATGCTCCCAGCAAGACTCATCTAGTCAGATTTAACAAAACATCAGCTTTACGAGGACTTTGGGCTGAAATAAAACAGGCCAAAAAAGAAACAAATCACTGGGAATGAACAGGAAACATCACAAAATCCGCTTGAGCGTCTGCAACAGACCCAAAAACGCAGTGGAACACTTCCAGTCAGACAAGCCGACTGCCAAAACTCACAAAAACCCATGTAGCGCCTGTATTCTCCTTCAGCAGAAAGAGCATTAAAACCCTGTGTTGGCTCGCTGAGAGCACACAGGCTGAGCGACCGAAAGCCACATAAGGTAACGGCTATCACCCGGAGGGTCAAGGAGGTGACAAGCTGTCTCCGTCATGAGGGGAAACAACGGCGGCTGAAGAGGAGGAGGAGAGGCCGGCGTTGTTAATGGAGGGAAGTGAATCAGCACTGAGTCGACAGCAGCTCATTCATTACAGGCTCAATAATCTGTTTACTGCCCAGCCAAGAGCAAATATGAAACCAGAGAGGACTCAACAAGATTGATGGAACATATAGAGATGCTTCATGTTATCATCAGAAGAAAACATAGGCTTCTACTTAACGTTATGGATCTCATGGGTCTGAGGCGTAGATGTCTGAGAGGAGCCAGACAGGAAAAGCAATTGTGTGGCTGCTGGTAGTTAGAGCTTCCTCTCTTATTAGAAAGTACTCATCATGTGGCCATGAGCTAAGAGCTCTAAACATACCAATAAAACCCCGAAGAACAACCTGACAAAGACTCTGGGTGAGTAGGAAGAATATACAGTGGGGCAAAAAAGTATTTGGTCAGCCACCGATTGTGCAAGTTCTCCCACTTAAAATGATGGCAGAGGTCAGTAATTTTCATCATAGGTACACTTCAACTGTGAGAGACAGAATGTGAAAAAAAAATCCATGAATTCACATGGTAGGATTTTTAAAGAATGTATTTGTAAATTAGGGTGGAAAATAAGTATTTGGTTAATAACAAAAATTCAACTCAATACTTTGTAACATAACCTTTGTTGGCAATAACAGAGGTCAAACGATTACTATAGGTCTTTACCAGGTTTGCACACACAGTAGCTGGTATTTTGGCCCATTCCTCCATGCAGATCTTCTCGAGAGCAGTGATGTTTTGGGGCTGTCGCCGAGCAACACGGACTTTCAACTCCCTCCACAGATTTTCTATGGGTTGAGGTCTGGAGACTGGCTAGGCCACTCCAGGACTTTCAAATGCTTCTTACGGAGCCACTCCTTTGTTGCCCGGGCAGTGTGTTTGGGATCATTGTCATGTTGGAAGACCCAGCCACGTTTCATCTTCAAAGCTCTCACTGATGGAAGGAGGTTTTGGCTCAAAATCTCACGATACATGGCCCCATTCATTCTTTCCTTAACACGGTCGTCCTGTCCCCTTAGCAGAAAAACAGCCCCAAAGCATGATGTCCCCCCCCCCCCATGCTTCACAGTAGGTATGGTGTTCTTGGGATGCAACTCAGTATTCTTCTTCCTCCAAACACGACGAGTTGAGTTTAGACCAAAAAGTTCTACTTTGGTTTCATCTGACCACATGACATTCTCCCAATCCTCTGCTGTATCATCCATGTGCTCTCTGGCAAACTTCAGACGGGCCTGGACATGCACTGGCTTCAGCAGCGGAACACGTCTGGCACTGCAGGATTTGATTCCCTGCCGTTGTAGTGTGTTACTGATGGTGACCTTTGTTACTTTGGTCCCAGCTCTCTGCAGGTCATTCACCAGGTCCCCCCGTGTGGTTCTGGGATTTTTGCTCACCGTTCTCATGATCATTTTGACCCCACGGGATGAGATCTTGCGTGGAGCCCCAGATCGAGGGAGATTATCAGTGGTCTTGTATGTCTTCCATTTTCTGATAATTGCTCCCACAGTTGATTTTTTCACACCAAGCTGCTTGCCTATTGTAGATTCACTCTTCCCAGTCTGGTGCAGGTCTACAATTCTTTTCCTGGTGTCCTTCGAAAGCTCTTTGGTCTTGGCCATAGTGGAGTTTGGAGTCTGACTGTTTGAGGCTGTGGACAGGTGTCTTTTATACAGATAATGAGTTCAAACAGGTGCCATTAATACAGGTAACGAGTGGAGGACAGAAAAGCTTCTTAAAGAAGACGTTACAGGTCTGTGAGAGCCAGAGATTTTCCTTGTTTGAAGTGACCAAATACTTATTTTCCACCCTAATTTACAAATAAATTCTTTAAAAATCCTACCATGTGAATTCATGGATTTTTTTTTCACATTCTGTCTCTCACAGTTGAAGTGTACCTATGATGAAAATTACTGACCTCTGCCATCATTTTAAGTGGGAGAACTTGCACAATCGGTGGCTGACCAAATACTTTTTTGCCCCACTGTACATCAGCTCAAATATCAGCGACAATTAAAATCTCACAATGTGATATTTTAAAAAAAAACTTTTCTCCCCATTCAGAGGCAGAAAACATTTTGAGAGAGAGGAGCAAATTTATTAAATTTACATATTAAAAAGTAAATTCTAAAATAAAGCAACATTTCAGATATTTTGAAGTTGAATTTTGTGTAAAGATCATAAAAAATTAACATCTTTCTTAATATACGTGTCTCTATGAACAACCTCAGTTTGGAGAAACTGAGATTAGTTCTGACCAGATTGACAGGCTAACAGCTAGTCACAGTGGAGCCAGAACCAAAATAAGCTACCATCATAAAAAAATCTAATCTCAAAAATACCATAACAGTTTATGAATATAGATTTAATTTAGAGTGTTATACATGCTTATTTACTAAGGCTGGGGGTTAACAATTATTTTTAAAACGATTATTCGGGCGATTCTTTTATTAAATAGTCGACTATTCTATCAGCTACGTACGTCTACTACGATCTGCTTGCCATCACAGCTAGCAGCTCGTCAATTTGCTGATGCCAACTGGCCGTACGCTGACACTTGTGGCTAGATAGCTGTGTTCTGTTAGCTCAAAGTTAGCCACCGTTAACATCCATGCCAGCATTATATGCTATTTCTAACTAACGTTAGCTAAACACAGCTGTTTAGCCACTAGCAGAAACCAAACACAGCTCGCACCACAAGACCAATAGTTGGACCATCAGCGACTGACTGAGCCCATCGCCACCTGTTTGTTCAAAAGCGATTTATTCGTCCCCCTATAAATTAATTTCTTAATTTAATAATGTTTGGTTGAAGCCGAAAGATGCAGCCCATGTAAAATAAATAAATAAATAATGCTGTTTTTAAATGTTACACACAAACTCCTCCCAGCTGCAAGCTGTTTCCTCCTCCTGCCTCGAGTCCGAGAGCAGCAGTGATTTATTTACTCACCCCGTGACAGACAGACAGAACGGCAGCAGCCCGTCTTTGGAAAATACATTGATCTAAATAATAACCAGTGGCGGGGAAACAAACAGAGACTGGCTTTTCCCCCAGTTCAACTGTGTTTACGGGTCGGTGTTACGCTACTCTGTGACCGAGTCACAACACCGGTCCAGTGTTTATCTGTGACAGATTCAGGTAAGTATGAACAAAAAATGAAATACGAATTTAAAACGCTTCCTTGAGTGAACATGTCGCTTCCATAAAATAAATCTCCGCTGCAGTTTGAAGCCTTTTTGAGCTGCTGACATCACAGTGCTATCAGCTGCTGCTAACTGCTAGCTGTGTTAGCTTAGCACACTCGGCGGGAAGGTGAACACGTAGATGTTGGAGCTCTTTGCTGCCACTAAATGTCTGTTTAAAGCCAAAGTAACCTCAAATAGGTAAATAACTATAGGTTGTCACTTCTGGCTGTGTTTAAAGTATTCCCAGTTTTGAGGTAGAGTGGTGGGTTGTGTTCTGGTGACAAGAAGCACTTAGGAGTGCAAGCTGCTGAGCCTGAGAGCTGGTTGGAGATGGAGTTTCGTTCTCCATGTTGATTTGTTTTGGTCACTCACGTGTGTGTGGCAAGTGGGCGCGGTGCGTCGACTACTAGATTTGACGTTGACGATTTTTTAAAATCGAGTCGTCTGCGTCATCGATGCGTCGCTACAGGCCTACTATTTACATTCTATAGTTATTTACAGCAGGATTTAGTGAAAGATCTGCAACACCTTCTGACACAATAATATGTAGGGTCAAACTTTAAAAATAAAGAGTAAGAAATGGATGACAGAAATAAACTTTGCAACCAACTCCAGTCAGACTCGATGTTAGCTCATCTGTCTGGTCAGCATTAAACTATTTCTCCAAACTGAGGCTGTTCAAGTGGCTATTGAACATAGACAAGTAATTAACTGTTCATAACCAGATAACCACTTCAATCTGAACAAACCCTACAAGTACAAATGTGTTTGGTGAGGCTATAAAGGGAAATGTTGGCTGTTATAAAATGTGTTTCTGAGCTAAACTTATGAATAACGACTACGATGAAATGGTTCATGTAAACATTTTTTATAAACCTTTACACAGCTCTCCATTTCACATTTCATGGTTATTTTGACAGAAATATTCAGACGTTCCTGTCGGACTTGACCTTTGGATTCACAGAAGTTCTACATTTTACTACTTGTAGCCCATGTGAACAACTGAGTAATTTTATCCACTTGTGACAAGTGGATAAAATACCGCTGCTTGATCTGCTATGAGATTTAAGAGATCTATGCTGCTTTAAGAAGGCAGCAAAACACTTTAGGCTTGGCTGGTTCAGACAGCCAAAGTTTAGCCATTGGCCCATTAGGCTTGAAGGGCGTAACACACTTTAATGGTCAAAACATACCTTTAATTTCAAAACTTACACACAAATTAGCCTACTGACCTGCAAAAGGCTGAAGCACAGTTCCTAACTGACGGTGAAATGATTCCAGATATTTGAGACACAGCCTGTTCGTAAAACGCTTATTTAAACATTTATTAAGGAATCCACATGACAGTTCTGCCAGAAAAAGGAGCTTTCACACAAAGGCCTCGCAGAGAGCAAAACTCTCGTAAACTAAGAGATACATCGTCATAATTCCACAATAAATTATAAAACTGCTCCGGTTGTATAAACTGAAGTGGGTCAAGTCCGAGAAGCTCTTCTAAACTTGACACAGCCCCAAGAGAAACAAAGCAAACAGGAACGGGCTTTTACTGTAATCAGCTGCTGGTTATCTGAGGCTAAAGCAACAATTTTAGGTCAGACTCTCGATTGTGCAACACGCCTAGACAGTTTTCTACCCAGTGGTCAGAGCCTAACATTTCCTCCTACTGCACTTTATTTATCATTTTTGAAAGATGCAGTGATAACCTGAATAAATTACAATGAAGCCAAACTGTGGTAAATGTAAATGAGTAATGACTGGCTGAAACTTTCCTGGATTTTACTATAAACATACTAGAAGGCAGTAATGTCAGATCACATTTAAGCTTGTGTGGTTCTGAGTATCCAGTGACCTTGAAATCTCAGAGCCCTTTGCTGTGTTTTTTTTTTCCACAGCTGCATTCGCTTCTCTCTCTCTCTATCCAAGGCCGTGCATTTCACCAAGTGATACATTTTTCCTCAACCTATTCTTTCCATTGAGGTCTGATCTTTTACCCTTATTTAACAAAGCCTAGTTTCAAATTACCCCCATCCCAGTGCTCGAGGGCATTTTATTGGCTGTTACACATGTGGGAAACCCAGTCTTTTCAGAGCTCTAGTTAGAGGAATTAATTGCACTGTGTTTTCTACTTACTTAAGGCTTCTAGTAGCTCTGTCTGCCTTAGCAAGACTCAGCTCGCCCTGTATACATTTGTTTCTCTGGTGAAAACCACACTTAATCCTGTAAACGGGATCTTGAAAGATTTGATTTATGCAGCTCTGATTGAGCACATGAAGCATTAACAGGAGTTATGAAACATTAACAGGAGTCATGTTGGAGCAAATTACTTGGTGGATTGTTCCTCCGATGAGCGTGAGGGTCGTCAGGTTCTGCAAAGATGCTAGAGGCCATTTTGTTCTTGCGCTGGGGGGTCGTGTTGTCATCTGCGCCAAGAGAGAAGTTGGAGTCCCCGCCTGGCGGCCGTAGTACCCTTTAAGAGCAGACAAAAGGGACATGATGTATTAGCTGGTTGAAATATTTTATTCCGTGCTCCCAAACAAAATAAAAAAGAGAAAAATATCAAACAAAACACGAGGACGGCTGCGGTCTTTTTGAAGGCTTCTCCCTGCTCCACCCAAACCCCTTCATACCACACATCAACAGGCACGCCACTCCACTCTCTAAGCCTCGGCTGTCATCCCGGTCAGACAGACAGTCACAATCTCTGCCCTGCAGCTGACTCCGGTCGCCTATAATCACACAGTTAGCAAGCTAGCTGCAGCCTCTATTCAGCTGAGATTCCTTTGTAGTGACACATGAAGAGGCTGGTGTGTGTTTCTGGAATCCTTCTTGTGTTTTAATAAAGAAATAACTGAAACCTGAAGCATCTTTTGGGTCCAGTTTCAATTAGATCAGAGGTGAAACGTCTGAAGTTATTGTAGGTCATCTTATGTCAGAATGTTCTGAAACCAATAAAGAATTTGAGTATGAAAAAAAAGCAGTGTGCAGGAAAACCCTTCAAGCTTTCTGTGCTGAAGGACACAGTTGGAGCGGGTGGCAGTGTCCTCACACAGCCCCTCCCTCTTTATTTCCAGCAAACTCTGGTCTCTTCAGAGTCCCCGAAGCCACCAGCTGACACACAGAGCAGCTGTCTAAGGGCCAGGCAGGCAGATGGAGTCCACCCAACCACCCCAGCTCCTCAAAAATGTAGGAAATACAACTTAAATGAATAAAAGCAAAGTTTGAATTGAATTACTGTATCACTCAGTTTTCAGTGTCTACGTTTAGTAATGCATAAACCAGAGACTACCTCCTGGCCAGGAAGGATGAGCTCATGGTTTCCACATGGGTTGTGATGGGGAACAGATTTTAGCAGCATGGTAGCAGACCCCACCCTAAAATGAAACTGCAAATAATATTAGTCAAATTATTATAATGTTTTGGAGCAGGAGGACATTTTTAAGGGGGAGCGAAGAAGAAAAATGCAAGAACTCCACAGTCAAAGATGGTATGTGTGATAAGACAGGAGGCCCCTGATGGCTTACAAAGATTTCAGCCTCATCTTGGTTCAACTTGCCTCCCTACAGAGCTCTTTGTTGAGACAGCAGCAGCAATGACCAGCAGCTGGTAAAAGGGGGCTTTAAGAACCAAAAGTAAAGAGCTAAGGACAGATTTACAGGCTTAGCCCCCACCCAAGCCCCTGCATCGTCCAAAAACAGCCTGCGACCTCCAACCGGTTAATGACTGACCGACATCTGACATGGTCACAGCAAAACCCAGCAGCACCTATTTAACCAAAAATATCAAATCTGTACTCCTCAGAGAGCCATACAGAGGCAGATTTAACATAAAACACGCTGCTACTGATTTTACTGCAGGGGGGGGGGGATGCATTCAGAGGCATCACTTACAGGAAAGGAAGGACCTGCATGCTTGGGGGATGAGTGTGAATGTGCTTCTATCATTAAAGAAAATATATGAGATATAATTATAAAACTGCATAAAGGCAGGCTGTCTGTCCTATATCCTCCCCAAACTGTACCAGAGATAATGACCATAGCAGACCCAAGTCTAGACCTGGATCCCTCCTGTAATCAATCACATGCTTAACCCCTCCATTGCCCCTCTATTAACAAAAAATACACAAAATAGTCAGAAGCTCTGCGTACAACTTGAAAATGAAACAAACGAATGACGTGAGGTTTAAGTTCAACTACAAAAAAAGTTATTTTATAGTCAAAGACCCAACATTAGTACGGTTTGGCTACTTCTTTAAATAATATAGAGGGTTAAAAACGCATTTTTCGGTGTAATTCGTTGCCTAAAAGCGCACACAAGCTAACTTAATGTAGCTAAAGGGTATGGAGCTTCTGCGAGACCCAATAAGATTAACACAATTAGCAAGACTATGTGACAGTTTAGCTCAGACCAGATATATCCCCTCTCCGCCTCCACAGAACACTGACTTTCTATACAACCAGAAAAAGAGGCGTTTGCTAGCTGAAACGCTTCCCGCATCCCACTTCTTTTGTTCCTCCATGGAAGCTTTTCAGCTCCCTTCTTTATTTTTTGTTTTTTTCTGTTTTACCTGGAACTGCTTTTAGAACCAGGGTCTATCCCTTGAAAGGTGGTTGTCGTTGTCATCTTTAGGGAGTATTTCAATGTCTTGGCGGCAACAAACAGTCAAACTAATAATAAAAAAAATAGAAATCCTCCACCTCGCTCGCTGCGAAAAGACGGGATGTAGACTCCACCCGATATACTGAAAAAAACATAACGAAGACCAGATCCGCTGGTGCTGCGGTGCCAGCCCACCAAGCCCCACCCACCAGCGATAGGCTAGCTCTGATTGGACAGGACGGCACAAAACTTCGCTCCCATTGGTTGGCAGCTCAGCGGTCGAATCCCTTGCTGGTGGCAGTTCTCAGATTCATGTCAGTGACCAGACTGTCCACAACCCTGCAATCATCTATTGATTATAACAATCAGTAAAATGTGATTAAATGGAATACAAGAAAAATCTTGTAAATATTTAAATGAACTTTGATTGATAATAAAAGCAAAGACATACACATTTGGGAAAAAAAGACAATAACTTTATTTTAACAGGTATTTCAATAGACGATACAGATGTGTTTTTTAACTGAAACATCCCTTTAAGCTTCCCAAAACTTTGAGGTGGACAAGTAGATTAAACATCCAGTACAATATAAAAAAGTTTATAAAGTCAACATTTTTTTCTGATATTAACAGAGACTAAATGATAACCAAGACATTCCCAAAGTGGGTGTACTGCTCACTACGAGAGCCAGTCCCAAAGCTGTCTAACTTGAGTACAGGCTTGTTGGACAATGACCAAACCAAGCTTAACAATTGTTGAGACTCCTCTATCAACTTCAGAACAAACCCTTCCAACTGGGATGGAAGACCATTTACCACAACACAGCATGAACAAAAAAAAAAATCAATGCAAGAGCGTATGGATGTAGCTTTTATGTACAAAGAGAGAAAAGTAACTGGGGTATGAATGTAAATATTATACAGCAATTAAATCTTCTGCATGGAATTCTGTTGGGAGATGTTGGAGGTGAGGACAGCCGCTGGATATCAAGACTGGGGAGGTCGGAAGAAAACGGTGGCAGGTGTGGTTGTTTAAATAAGACCGCCTGTCTGTTGCTGAAACACGTCAATTGTGTCTTCATCTTCCATTTCCAACTGAGAAAAAAAATGCAAACATGTAAGGCAAAGGGGATGAGCAGAAAGGTCAAAGGTTATTGGGTTGCATTTATGTGTAATGTGGCCTTAGGGTAAAGTTCACGTTTTGTTACATCAAAAACCGCTAGAACAGCACGCTGCATTCACAATGATAGGCTAGCCTAGCGTTGCAAATATAAACAATAATATGTCATGACCACTTCAACAGACTAACTGGCATCTGTCTGCAGAGACACTCAGCCCAACATAAAGATTTAGTTTAGTGCATTCCTGCAGCCTGAGGCGCTCCAAGCTCTGGATGTCAGCAGTGACCTCCACAAACTCATGATGTGTGGCACGATTCAGCCAAAAGACATCAAAATACAGTATTTGTGTCACCATGATGTTTAATATTTCTGTGTAATTGTTTTTATCCTAACTAGGTAAATGTGATACATCTGCATGATGAGGATTGTGTTTAAAGTCTACATCTTGAAAAATATGGTTAAAGGACTCATAATCTCTAGTTGTGTCTTTCATGTCTTTAAAAAAAAACTTCTCATTTTAATTTCTGGTCCAAAGTTAACTTAACTTTGATAACATCAAGTGAGAAAACAAACACAACAAAGCTGCCAGGTGACCATCCTGATCCTGGTCTTTGCAGTGACTGTGGGCCTGGCCGTAGTCTGTGGAGTTTCAGAGTCTTCAGTGACGGCCCAAGTCTTTACCATCTTTTAAAATGGCTGTTTGTTTTACTTACTTGTGAGACTTTTTCCTGTAAATCTACCGTAGACAATATTCAGATGCCTATCTTGTAAATTTATTATTTTAATCTTAGATTGTTTTTAATAGAAAAAAACTTTTCTATTAACTTAAAAACTTTCATAGTAGAAGTTTTGATTTTTACTATATCCAAAAATATAATAGGTTTATTATTGCACATTAATGCCTTTAAGTTTAATCCTGACAATTTTGCCGTTTAATAGCAAATTAGGATTTTGCAACATAACTTAAATGTAATACCCTAATGTTGGAATCTTTTATATTTGTCTGTAAATTTCAGCCCTCCCTCCAGTTGTTCGTTTACTTTATTATCTACACTGGACCTAATACATCTTCATATTGAGCTACAATCATGATTGTAGGACTTCAGACTTACCTGTGCTGGTGTGTCTGTCTCATTTATTGGCTGCCCATCAAATCTGAACCTGATTTGCCTCATTGACAGTCCCTGGAGAGACATGAAAACGTGTAAATCACATGGCAAAGCCTCATTAGAAGACCTCATTTCCAGACATGAGATCATTTAATGAAACAAGCTAATTCAGCATACAACACTGATGCAGAGAGTCACAGTGAACACAAGATATTTGCTATTTGCTCAAAAATGGATAGTAAACAAACTGAGAAGTAACACCAAAGACCTTCTAGAGTAGCATGTACTTTAAATAAGATTTATATCTACAGTAATTAATGTTATCACCTTAAACAGGTGTGTGAAAAAGAAGAAGAAAAAAAAAACTGTTTTGATCTTGTTTCTGATCTAGAAGAGAAAACTCCAGAAGACTTTAAACAGCTTCACATTGCTTGCCTGGAACTTTTCACATCAGCAGAATTTTAATAAACAAAACAGAGGAAGTGAGTAGCTAGAAATTTGATTATACATGTAAACCTGGTGAATAATAATAATACTAATGGTTTTCTTTTGGCTTACAAAGCATTTCTTGTTGGTTTTGTTTCACATACTCTGAACAAAATGTTAGCTAATTATCAGCGGATAATTAGCATTTGCATTTACTTAAAATAAAACCAGACACATTGTGAGTATAAATATCTACTAATGAAGCTGCAGCAGTTCAGACGGGGTTGTTAGTGATGCACACTCACTGCCAGGTCTGAATAATGCTGCCGGTTGTGTAATAAAAAAGCATAAAGGTGCTAACTGAAACATGAGGCTAAATGTTCAGTAAGTTGTGCTGGATTAATACACTTAGCGTATAAATGAAAACATATTCATATATAAATTACCTTTACAAGAAGACTAATATTTCTGCAGCCAAATTCATTGAACAATTATTATTTGATTATGGTACTTTACATACACTTGATGGTAAAACTATAGAGTTAACATATAAAATGTATACATTTTCTTTCAATTATATTTTAAAAATTTGACATTCTGGTCAAAAATTTGATAGAGCACAATGTAGTCCATGTATCAAAATAATAACAACAACAAAAATATAAACATTATTCTTTAACATGATAACCCTTAACTGCCCCAAATGAATAAAAATACAAAAAAGGGGGGGCAGGATGAATAGAAAAAAAAGTTGAATCCTAAAACACTGCTAGCATAATGGACAGGGTTTTTATGGGGCTAACACAAAACTGCACAGATCTGCAGCAACAAACAGGCTCACACCAGTCACTGAGAAGATGAGAAAATAAAATGTTATTTTTGTAAAAATAAACCTTAAAAATTTTTTATTTTAATTTTCTCAGGGAGTTGTTTGTGTTCTAAAAAGAGGCATGTTTTGAAGTTTCTATTGAGCTGTAAAAGTGGTTATTTTATTTTATTAAACGTTTAAGTTTATTTTATTGCAACCTGTTGTTTATTCCATTTACTTGTATTTGTTCAAATGTTTAAGAAGGTTTGAGATGTGAAATAAACGGCAAAGAAGTTTGAAAATTAGATTTGTCTGTTTGGAGTAGGGCTGCACAATTAATCGAATTTTAATCGTGATCAAGATTTTGGTGGCCACAATTAAATGAACCTGATCGTCAACGATATTTCCAGTCAAATTGCGAGCTCTTCTACTTGCCTCTTCATCTCACACTGCCTCAACCAATAGTCTGCCAACCACCAGGGGGCGAACGCATGGCTAAAGCTTCTTTAAGCTGCCAAAATAAAAACCGCGCACAAGCCACTCAGCACTGTAGCAGCCAGTCACACATTACGGCGGCAGCAAGTTGGACTGATGAGATCAAGTCATGTCTGGAATGTAAAATGCTGCAGCATCTGGAGATGAGGTAGCTGGTAAACCAGACTATATCTGTGCTGACGGTCTAGTATACTAGGCTAGTATCCATCTTCTTCACAAAGACACGCAGAAAAAACAGACGCAATATCTTTTTATTTGACCAAAGATATGAGTCCTATCAATACAGTGAGCATTGAAGACTTCAGAAATTTGAGTATTTGAGGCGGGGGGGTTGCGTTATTTATAAATATAAAATTATTTGAGTTTTCAGTTGTTGTTTTTTTTTGCATTATTTATAATCTATTCTAAAGTTTTATTTTTCACAGAAAAATGTTGCAACATTTTTTATAACTGGTGCAATAAAACAGATTTTACCAGACAGGATGAATGATCGTGATTAATAATCGTCATTACAATATTGATCAAAATAATCGTGCAGCCCTAGTTTGAAGTGTGTGTGTTTGTGTGGGGGGGCACAGGAAAAACGTGTAAAATCAAGAGGGGGCTAGAAGAAAAGGTTTGGGAACCACTGGGCTAAAATATAACAAATTATTAATCCATAAGTGCCAGGTCTGGCATATGTTCTGATGAAGCTAGATATTGAAGATTTAGGGTCATAGGATAAATACAATTTATTGAACTTAAAAATGACAAAAGGATGAATAAAATTATGTTTTCAAGCAGCTTAAAAACTAAACTCATGTGTCATTTGGCTGCTGGTTGTCCAACAAACAGACAATGTCAGGATTGAGATTTTAGTTAAAGTGATAATATGCAACTTTTTCATATTTTAAAATCTTTTCCTTGAGCCAGTATGTGCTAATATGACCCTTTACAGAGTTAATGAAAAGTCACTTAGCCCCATCTGGTGATTAGATCCAGAATACCACAATTGCAAGATCTCCGTCGCCGTCCCGGTACCCAGGAAGTCACGTGTCTCACGAGGGTTAGGCTAACCCAATGTGGCTAGCTGTTATGCTAGCGCTGGAGAGTTTTTATCTCATGATTTCTGATTTTTTTCAATCTCTCCCTGCTTGAACACAGCTGATTTCATTGAAGGAGTAAATAACCGCTCCTGTAGAAAACTATGAAGGCTAAGGAGACATTTCAACAGGTAGATATTGGTGTTTAGAAGCTGAAACGATCTGGTAAATTTTTAATGCAGTGATTTAAAATGGACACCAGAGGGCGCCCAAAACAAGCAAAACTGCATATTATCACTTTAATCATTTAGTTTATTCCTGATTTTACATTTTTATAATACAAATGGGAGGTAAGATGTGATAAAACTTTTAGGTGTACGTCAGTAGAGAGGTTAGTTTAGGCGTGTGTCAAGGAAGTGTGACACCAGTGTGTCTATTTATAGAAACTTTGCATCAATTTTTCATACTGCATCTAAATGAAGAAAAAACTCAGAAACTATGACCACGATGGATGAGTGTAATGACCATCATCTGGCTTCTGTTTCACACTATATTAGACTTAAAGCTGGAGACGAAAGCCTGCACTTAGCATTCAATAAGTGCATGTGTTGTGAAAAGGCTGCAAAATAATTACTGTCATCTTGGCCTTTTTGCACATAAAACCTAAAATGTGCACCCTTTAAAGTTATACCTCTAAATGATGACGAATCTCTAAAAATATTCTCCATACAGTATGATAGTAACTTTTAATAAATCTTATCACTGGGAAACTTGAGTTTAAAATATCAAACTATTTATAAACTACTCTTAATGCCATCAATGATATACAATTTGACAACTAGGATAAAATATGTGTAATTAATAAGTTTACTGATAGTTCTGAGGACCAAGCGCTGATAAAACCTACCAGTTTCTTAAAGGGAAACTTTGCAACTTTTTCATATTTTTAAATCTTTTTCTTGAGCTAGTATGTGTTAATATGACCCTTTATAAGGTTACTGAAAGGTCACTCAGCCCCATCTAGTGTTTAGATCAAGAATACAGCATTTGCAACTCGAATTTCTCCGTCACGGTGCCCCGAAAGTCTCATAAAGTCACGTCTCGCGAGAAGCAGTAACGCTTTACGGCATTTCAATATTTACATCTATAATCTAATATATAGGGGAGCCGAATCATAGCTGAAGACTATCGCATCATGTTCATCCTGGTGGCCGGAGCCTCCAAAGAAACAAAGAAAACCTTTATCTGATGAAGCTAAAAGAAGCTAATTGCCTCTGTGGTTTGTAGTTTTGAAAACACGAACGTAAAACGGGGGGGGGGGGGTGTTCAACATCAACACTAGGCCCGTTTCCACTGTAGGAACTTCGGGGTAATTTTACCGGAACTTTGAGGCGCGCGACCGTTTCCATTATGCGGGGAATTTCGAGAGGGCCGTCTTCAGGGCCATTTCAGGGACTAACGGAGTCCCTGATCAGGGGCAGGTACTCAGTTCGGCCCGAGAGATTCCCGGAGTGGGAAATGTGGTTAACTCGTGCTGATTGGTTGTGGGATGAAGGAAAATCATGAAAGCAGACGGCGCCAAGATAAATGACCTGTGTGTTGTTGTCGGAGCTTGCAAAATGACCGTGTCTTCGAGGTTGGATTAGTTCGTCATGAAGTATACTCATCCTTCTGTTCAGCACTCCCATCACTATGTATAAAAACAGCGAAATACGCCGCAACCATCGCTTCTTCGTCCATTGTTTATTTATTTATTATTCTCCGCTTCCTTGTCTGTTCGCGCCTTTACGCTTGTCAGTGACGTCGATGCTGACGTCTTACAAAAGTTCCGGAAAGGTGGGGGCTGTAATGGAGACACAACAGCTGAGAGGACCGAGCCACAGGAATGTCCCGGTCACTTTCCCCCTCACAGAAATTACCCCGAAGTTCCGATAGTGGAAACGAGGCTACTGTGTGTTGATGTTGATGCTTCTTGGTGCTCACCTGTCTCTCGCAGTAGGCCTTCATGAGTTTGATAAGCGGTGTGTGTCTTTTGATCTTGAACTGGACAACAGATCCATCCTGACCCGCTACCTTCAGATTTATGTGCTCGTTGTTTTCTGTCTTGACTCCTTCCTGATGTAAACAACAGCACAAAACACACAGACTCAGAGCTGGAGTTATGATTTGTTTGTTGCAGTAAAATTAGCTTGAAATCGAATTAGGGCTGCACAAAACACTTGATGAAGGAGCACAATTATTTTGGTCAATGTGGAAATCACAGTTATTTAACACAATCACCCATTAATATAGGAAACACTGCATTAATCTATTATCTTTGAATAAAAAACACACCAGGAATGCTGAAATGCAGCTTATCAAAATAAGAGCATCAGGAGACATCCAGAGCACCAGTCAGTGTTCATGTTACCAGTCTTCCATCTATGTACAGTGGCATATTTTAAAAGAAAATCTTCAGAATTATATCCTTCTATCCCCAATAGGTGTTGTAATGACAGCATAAAGTTTCTAAAGCAGATGTAATGCTTAAATTATCCAGAGATCACATTTAAAGGAGACTACAGTTTACGTCAGCAGGTGGCAGTGTTAAGCTGTTTAGTTATTAACAAAAATAGACAGAAGGCTCAGAATAAAACAGAAAAGTTGCTTTGGCAGTTTATATCTCCAAGTAGGGTGAGGACACAAAAATGTGTTGTTTCCAGTGTGTTGATGCTTGGAAATAAAACCATATGGTGAAATATCACTGAACATTACATATGTGTGTCATTCGCTGCCGGTGTGCCCTCATTCTTAAGCTGACTTCTTAAAATATCTCAAGAGGCGTGAGAGTTTAACCATTGGAAGGTGAGGAAATCTGTGTTACTCTGAAGCAAACACTAAATAAAAGCATGACTGCAAAGTGGAATGTGGCGACTTTTCATTGGTCAATGTTGTTTTGTGTGATTTCTGTGATTCTTGGGAGCTTAAAAGAAAATTGATATACATATTTGTTTAATTGTACAGAGCCCAACTGTGGAACATGTAAAAAAAACATGTGCATTAAATTCCTGCAGCAGATTAATAATACAAGTTTGTGTCTGTGTGAACTCAGTTTTTTAAGGGAATTTAAACATGTCTATTATAAAGAATCCAATGATTTCAGTACCGGATTTAGCTAAGCGTGGCTTTAGTTTTCACTAAAATGTGTATAAAATGTATTAATCTCTTGTTCTGTTGAGCTATTAGTTTATTTCTCTCCCTACTTCAAACAGAAACAAGTCTGTATAGTTCAGAACAATGAAGTGCAATTTTCTAGTAACAAATAGCATATTTTATTTGTTCTATTATTTTTGCCAAAAGATTTAATACAAATTGTGCAAATGCAACATATTTTGCAGCGCATGTATATATTGAATAGAGAATAATAAAGCTTTATTGTCGTTTTACCTTAATTTAAGGAGGTATGGTAGACTTTGTGGCTCTAGACAAATTATATTTACAAGGAGGAATGTTAAAAATAGTTATCTTCATTATAAAAACTTCATACTCCTGTACTAGCTCATGCTAAGAGGCTGTAAAAAGCAGAATAATTCTGTTATTACAAATTAAACAGAACACAAGCAGAAATCCTTTAATTGAATAGTTTGCATCATAAGCAATTTATAACCCCCCACCCATATATTTAACTGCCTTAAATATAAGTACATCTTGGCACAGGCTGACTAAAGATGTTGTAGTTGAACAATTACACTTTTATCAAGTTTTAAAATAAATACTATACTGTTGAATGTGCAAAAACAAGTTGGCATACACTGCTTATAAACACACATACATACGGACACGGACCATGCACTGAGGACGACACCAGCTGGTTGGCTGTAGGTAATCAAGCAAACAGAGATCTGCGCGCCTACTGATGCGCGTTCACAAACCTTCCGGTCTATCAAAGTAGCTGCTAGTTGAATATCACGCAACTTTAAAAATATTTAAAACGCAACATGCTATGCTGTGATTTCCTCTTGAGGTTCTAACATCACAGGGCCGGTAAACAAAACCCGGAAAACACAATGGAGACACTCACCTTTGGTTTTTCATCAGCCATGGTCACTCTTTTGGCGCTTCTCTACGCTGCCACACAAAGAATACAAGTACGCGCACGTACTCGTGCCCGTTTAAATTATTCTGGCAAACGTGCGCGGCCCTGTGTTCGTGCGCGTCCACTTTACCTGTCGCTTATTGGCTACATATCGTCACGAGGATGGAAGCGCAGTCTGGGGATGGGCGGGACAGTCCCGCATGCGCGTCACAGAGGAGCTCAACTCCACATGCACGCGCATAGCGATGTTTTCCACTTGTATTCTGCTTTGTATGCACATAGACAACAGAATATGCCGTTTATCACCTATCACAACCTAACAATGGTGTTGTACAGTTCAGTCACCATCAGCATACAGTGTGATACCCGAACTAGAAAAGCATAACTTCAAGGTTTTGTTGCTCGGTTCATCTCAGCGTTCCAGTGGCCATCTTGGTTTACTGAAGATAAAGTACAATCATCAACTTCATGCTTTGCTAAATTGCATATAAACATTCATTTTGAACACATTTCAAGATAATTTGTCTAATTGGACTACTTCCGCCGTAAAGGTACAACCCCTAGAACTCTAATATTTCCAACTGTGTTATCTCTTGTTGGGATGGCTTTTTTCAGTAAGGCTTCAGAGGATTGGAAAATTCAGGCATTAGAAAAGGCAGCCCTTCGTGACGCATGCGCACTACTGTTTTTCAAGCACCCACGGCGCGTAATAGCAAGAGAGAACTACACATGTGTTTAATGGCCGTTTTGTAGCTCTATATTTCTTGTTTTAGATTTATTTGGCATTGATAATATTGTTTCCTGATGGAGGAAGTTGATGTTGAGCCCACAGTTACTGTAAGTATTTTTATAGATTATTTTTTCAGACAACACTCAAGAACAAACTACTGCTAACATGCTAGCTGAGTCGCAACAACATTTTTAAATTGATAGGTCGGTAATTTTATAAAAGTTAAATGACACACGCAATAAATGCAATTTACTGCAATGCTTTGACTTTCGACATACTCAAAGGAAGTGTAGTAAAATGCTAATAAACACCAGGACGAGTTAATATCAATCAGTTAAGGTGTAAACAGTTATTTTTAAATGCCAATTGAGAATAGAGCAAAACAGGCATTTTTTTTATGAATGAAAGTGTGCAAAAATGAGTTATATTTGTTCATTTACAAATTAGTTTGTAGTAAAGCGATTGTGCCAGGTAAATGTTTTATTAAAACAGGGACATTTAATAAAATATTTTATCATATGCATTGTGGGAAACTGTTATCAAGCTCTAACATACAGTTTTGCATCTGTTTTTTAAATGCAGAACATTCCTGAAATCAGACATGGGAAACGGATGGGATTTGCATGGGGTCCTGGTGATATCCTTGTGTATGAGACCCTGGACAAAGCATCAGGTAGGAGTTTATATCAGTCCTAAGTCATGCTGTATGGTGTTTATGGTTTTGCTGCATGTCTTCTCACTATCTTGTTTCTGTGTTTCAGAACCTACAGGATCAGGTTGCGCCTTCATCCACATGGTCAGGAAGGACGAAGACATATATTCCCCCATTTTACGCAAACTTTTTAACGAGTCGCATCACATCTTTGTTGGACTGCAGACAATCAAAGAGGATCTCCCAAGCAAGAGCAAAAAACCACAGTAAGTCTATAAAAGTGTCCTCAACTTTTATCATGTTTTCAGTATCCTGACAAGCTTCAAGGAGCAGAGAAAGCTTGCTTATAATATAACTCTGAATCTGTCTTTAATAGGTTTGTCAGCATTAGTAGAAATTACAGATCTGTAATTCGAGCCTGTATGGAAGAGCTTCAGCAAGTTGCAGGTGAGATGTCTGGGAATTTGGTGAGAATACTGTCTCCTGAGTATTTTTATAGAGGATTGATTTGATTTTTTTCCTTTTGTACAGTTTCTGCAAACGATACAGAGAAGGCCACACAGTATGGAAATCAGGCATGTACTTCTACAGTTTGATGCTGGTGAAATATTGAGTTGTTATAAGAGTTAAACAAAATACATTCAGTCAAAGTACGGTATGTGCTTAAAGTTCACGACACTGAGTACAAACTGTAGAGAAAATGTATTTGTTTTTGGGTATATTTTTCTAACCTTTTTGTCTGATTCTATTTTATTTTTCCTACAGGTGTCTATCCTGTTGGCCATAGAACTGATCTGGAATCTCTGTGAAGTGCTTTTCATTGATGCTGCTCCAGGTCAGACTCAGATTTTTGTGATTAATTCTTTTTTTTCCTCATTGTAATACATTTTATTTGGAATACTTGACTTTGAAGTGGTGAAAACAGGCCCTGAAACAATGCTATGATGTTTGTATTCCCAGCTGGTTCTCTCCTGCTTCACCTTCTGGACTGGGTGAGGTTACACAAATCTGATGTGGATGAGAAGGCCAAGGAAGTGCTGCGGAGTGACAGCCCCACTGAGCATCGTGACTATTGGGATGTGGTACGTGCTGTATAAACACTCAGATCTGCTTTTAATCATTGTAAAAAAAATTAAGAGAGGGATGTTTTGTTTGTTTTTTCATGATGTTTGCATCATTGGATTTTTTTTCTTGGCGGACAGCAGTAGGTGATCACCGTCATTGTGTTTTGTGTGTTGCAGGTTGTGAGTTATGTGCTGCAGGGGAGGTTAGAAGAAACCCGACAGATGCTGGTGAGACAGGCGACGCTGCAGCCTGCTGCCAAAAACATGTACAAGCTGATGGATAACTTGCTCAGCAAGATGCCCTACTACAATGTAAATATGGTGTTTTTATATTTTAGCTGTAGTTGACGGTTTTCTGAGGTTTTATGTAATGACTAAATTGGTCACATTTACAGTAAAGCAGCTGTTTTCAATCATCAGTTTCCAAGTACAGGCAGTTTTGTGTGTGCTGGCATTTTTGCTTAGTTTTTGTAAATTGCTTAAGACTTGCTGTAAATTATTCAGTATGATTTTAAGTCCTAAAAAGACCAAATCTTTTATGAGAATTTAACATAGATGTCAATGTTACAAGTCGACAAATGGATCTAAGGGTTGAATTTCTGAGTTGTCATTTAACACATATTAACAAGCTACCTTTTTATACATTAACATATTTGAAATGCATTATTTGTTGCATTTAATCTTTTGTTTATTTTTGAGGATTAAAATGTGACCACAGATTTTTTCTCCTAACTTTTTTCACTTTTCACTTTTGTCCCTTTTTCAAATTATTCAAACAATAAATGCAAACTTACTATTTATCTCACCGTTTTAGAAGTTAAAACAGAAAATCTGCCTATGCTGGATTGTCCTCTGAATTTTCCATGGTATTCCCTCAGCCTGGTGGCACTCAGACGCTCACAGAGTTTGATGTGAAGTGGAGGAACTGGCATGAGGAGGTGGACCGCTGCCTGAAGGACAACTCGTTTGCAAGCAACCAACACCTGGAGGTCATCTGTAAGGTCAGCGATTGTTTTTGCTTTTTAGTTGTTGTTCTTATGTTTTTTTAGTTTTAAACAAAAAATCAAACTGTGTTTTAAACCTTTTCACTTCCATTCATGTAACCTTAGATTCTTCTGGGTGATGAAGATGTTTTGTTGGAGCACAAAGACCTGCTCAGCACTTGGTATCACTTCCTCGTCACAAGGCTGCTCTACTGCCACCCAACAGTGAAGCCCACAGAGATGCATTACTATGCACAGGTACGCCCTATTCTGCACCACTGATGCTGTTTTTGTTCTCCTGTTTTACTCTGCCTATGTATTTGTACCCTCTGTAGTCGTGTATGATGATGTTTCTGGACTCGAGCGTGCCGGAGCCGTTGGACAGCATCCTGCTGGCAGCCTTTGAGTTTGACATTCATCAGGTCATCAAAGACTGCAGGTAACTCACCGGAATTATCAAAAAAAAAAAAAAAGAAAGCTTTTCTCATGTTTAACAAGACAGTTGATAGAGTTTTCGAACATTCCCTTTCTTCCCTGTGTCCCCTCAGCATTGCTCTGAACAACTGGTGGTTTGTGGCTCATTTAACAGACTTGTTGGATCACTGCAAACTCCTCCAGTCTCATAATCTACAGTAAGGTTGATTTTTGTCCGTTTTTAATTTGAGGAAGGTAAAAATTACATAGTTCATCGATTTAATAGTTCTGTTTGTTTGTTTTCAGCTTTGGATCCAACTTAAGGGAGTTCCTGCTGTTAGAATACGCCTCTGGTTTATTCACTCACCACAGGTATGATTCTCCTACAGTTTGACATCATAATAAACATTTACAATAACACATGTACCTGAGTCGTAGTCCAAACAGTCTTAAGACTTCCCTGTTTTGCTTCCAGCTGCAGTTTATTTTTAACCTGTTTGTGTTTTTGTGACACAGCTACAGATTTAAGGTTTTAATTTGGAGGAAAAATGTTTTGTAAACTGATGTAGCAGCATAATAAAGTCACGTTTTATCAGTTACATGATGCGACCTACGATAGACAACCCAAAAGGTCCTGAGCTGAACTTCACCATGCAATAGAAACATCCTTAGAAGATACCAGAACATTAAACACGAGTTGACCTGCTGATCTGTGTGTTTTTAGTCTTTGGCAGTGCGCTGTGGATTACTTCGATCACTGCCCAGAATTTGGCCACGTTTATCTGGAGCTGCAGATCGAACGCGTTCCTTTGGACACAGAACGCAAAGCGCTCAAAGTGCTCCGAATTTGTGAGGAGAGGCAAATGACAGAGCAAGGTAGAAATCTTTTTTTTTTTTTTTGTATCCATAAAGCTTCAGAAATTAAACAACTGTAATATTTTTCCATTGTAAATCAGGCTTAATGAGCTTGAATACTTTTGTTTTTTTGCAGTGCGGAGTATCTGTAAGATCATGGCCATGCGGGCTTTAAGGAACAACAGGTTGGGTTCTGCTCTCTCCTGGAGCATCCGGGCCAAAGATGCTGCCTTTGCCACCCTCATTTCAGAGAGGTTAGGTTTCTACACTGAAGAAGGAACACAAGAGTCCTGTTTTGTTTTTCTTCTTCACCATTGACCTCTTCCTTATTAAATGTTCTCCTTAAATGTTAATATTTGTCATTGTTAGGCTAATTTGTTCACCTTTTACAACACATTTCATTTTTAGCTCTTAGACATAGTTCTGCCTTTGTAAAATAATTTATTGTTTCCCTTTTTCCAGATGCTTTTAGAATGTCGTGTTTGTGTTTTTGCGGTAGGTTTCTGCAGGATTACTGCGCCAAAGGGACCTTCTCTGATCTGGATCTGATTGACAACTTGGGTCCAGCCATGCTGCTCAGTGACAGACTCACATTTCTTGGTAGGAACATGGAAAACACACACACTCAGAGTCGTACAGCTCCATTTTTTTCTTTTTGGAAACTTGGTTCTTAATTACTCTCTATAGGAGTTTCTTATATTAAAAAAATGCGAAATTCACCAAAAGATTGTATATTGTTTTGTATGTTTGTGTAGTACTTAAAAACTTCTTAAAGGGACATTTATTTACTTCTCAAACTCCAAACCAAACAACATTTGTCTTCACTGGTGTTGTTTTCTCACATTTAAATGAGGGATGGCTAAAGTATCTGAAGACCTGTGCAGTCTGTGAGGTGTTTGAAATATTTATCTGCTGAGAGCTGGTAGCTGTGTCTCAGGAAAGAAACAAAGGAAAAGGAGCAACCTGCTTCATTGCTGCCCTTACAAAAAAGGGAAATGTCTAATCCTTTGTTTGAACAGTTCAGCTGTCATTTTGTTGTTTGTCTGATTATGAGTTTATTTTCACAGATGTAAGAAGAGAGCGTGTTAATTTTATTGCACAGAATTTTCACTGCTGTTATCAACATGTTCTCTCATGAATAATTCCTATTTCCATCTTCACTGATGTGAACAGAAACTCTAGAAAACCTTTGAAACAAGTTTCAGATTCCCTCTTGAAATCTTCTGTTTGCTTGTCAATAACACGTTTTCACTTGGTTGTTTTGTGAATATAATAACACATATGTCTGTGCACTTCTTTGAACGGTCTGATAACACTCTGCAGGAAAGTACCGTGAGTTCCACAAGCTGTACGGAGAGAAGCGCTTCAGGGAGGCTGCGAAGCTGCTCCTCTCCCTCATGACGGCTAAGATCGCTCCTCGAAGCTTCTGGATGACGCTGCTGACCGACGCTCTGCCCCTGCTGGAGCAGAAAGAGGTCAGTCAGCATCTGGATTTCAGTTTACAACAAACCTATTGTTATGAATACAATACATTTAATATAACTGTGAAACTACTTATCATTCAGATATTATTTATATTTTTGAATTAAGCTTTTCATCCCTTTTCAGTAGTTGTGTGCATGAAATAATCTATGTTTCAAAAGATAAACCAAAAAGTTCTGATACTATTGGAGCTACTTTTCCTGCTCTGGCTCTTATTTGGATTATAAAGAGACAGAAATCAGTAAATATCAAATCAATTTGTTTGGTTTCTTCTTGCAGGAAACTGAAGTAAAAGTTATTTATGCTGCTGAACAAACATGTTCTTACTCCTACTTTCTGTTACAATATTGAACGATGTTTATTCCAATTAATTTACCAAAGCTTCTGTAACTTTTAATGAGTTGTTTTAAAGAATGTAAAACTTTTTTCTACAGGCTTGGAGACGATAATGGTATTTTTGATATTAAGGGTCTTGTTTTGTCTTTTCAGGTTATCTTCTCTGCAGACCAAACCTATGAGTTAATGTACTGTTTAGAGGAGCTGACTTCCTCTCTGAACGCCGCCGCTCCTGGAACAGCCAGATCCACGCAGGTAAACACGACCTCACGTCGTCTTCATGCTGCTCAGACGCTGTTGGCTTTGTGTAAACACTCAACATTCCCAATAACAAAATAATGAATGTAAAACCTAAATCTGTTGAACATTTTATTAGTGTGTGTTTGTTTTCAGGAGGAAGACATCGAGGTGACCAAAGTGGAGATGCTGAGACTCGCTCTGGCCAGAAATCTGGCTTCTGCTATCGTCAAGGAAGGAATGATAGAAACATAAGGAAGGTTCATATTTAAAAAGAGGGAAAAAAACAAGCTCTTCTTTTGCTTTTTGTACTGTAAATAAGATCAAGGCATCAAATTGTACTTTTTGATAATAAAATACTTTCCATGCTGTTTGTTGACATAAATTGTGTTTAAATAACTGTTTGGAAAGAAAAAAAAAATCACAATATGAAACATTTATGAAGAGTTTTTAATTATTTTTAAGCTGCAAACAAAAAGGCACATCACATGTTCACATAACTGGGCACACAAAAAGTAGGAACGTTTTATTACACATCAGACACTTCTGTACAGCTAATTAGATGAGACGCAGAACACAGTGATCCCCTCTTTCTATCCAATAAATAAAATCATTTTAACCAACTTAAAGTCAAATTTTAAACTTTTTTTTTTTACAAGACAAGAAAAAATGTATTTACAAATGTGTTTTGATGAAACCGAAACAAGGTCAGGAGTTATGTGATGAAGAATGCTCCACGCTGAAAAATAAACCGACTACATGTTCTAAATAATCTAATGTACTGAATAAAACAAAGTATAAAAAAATACCCTCAGTACTGACACCTGGTATAAGAATGTTTTACTACAGAAAAAACAGCAACCCACTGCTAAAAGCATGACTGTCTCAACAAGTCAGTAACATTTAACACAAGTGAGTCTCACAATTCACTCAAAAACCCTGATGTGTAAAACATTTAAAGCAGTGGATTTTTCTGAATAATACCTGTGAGGAACCCAGATTCAGTCTGTTGTACCATAAAAATCAATAAAGTTAAGCACACAACAGGAGGAGTATCTAGGACTGTAGGGTAAATCTGCTCTGATAAAGTAAGGCACTCCGATCCATCATTCTATCTGCCTATACTGTCAGAACAGGACAGGTTAAAAGTGAATTCTGCATTTTATGCTTCTTTATCCAGATTTACACGTTTGTTTCTGGATAAATTCAAGTATTTATTAGAAGGCTGCCAAAATGTCCAGCCACATGAATAAATCATAGAAATGCTGGTTTTAAGATCACTTTACAGTTTGTTTCTTATCAGATCTGAATACATTTGATAGCTGTTAGACTCAGCCCAAGAAAAAAAAAAAACACCACCGTTCTCATACATATATCAGTGGGTAATACTTTTATTCATTTTGCTATTTGCAATAAATAATTACAATAACTTTCAGTGGGTTTAAATTACAGGTCGTTGCTACAGGTGACCCCACGTCTCTGGGAGGGGCAGCTGGTCAACCTCTCCAGCCTCCTCACACAGACGGTCTCCCAGTGTGAAAGTCAACTTGTAGCGCAAACGCACCTGTTCCTGTGAGGACGGATGAATCTTTAGTAAAGAACATTTCTCCAGAGTTACATGAAGGTTTCTACCCTGCTGTGTCCTTACCTTTGCTGGATTAGCCAGCAGCAGGACTTGAGTGACTGATGCTGGAGGTAGAGTGGGGTTAAACGCTGCCAGTCCTGTTCCTGATGGAGGCTGCAGCTTCACCTTCATTGACTGATGGGTGGAAGATGGAAAAAAAAATCCCAGATTGATGTGGGTGCCTCCATTAAACAATACCTAAAAAATGCATTCCTTTGCAAATAGATTTTTTGCAGCCACTACTGAAAGCAGAATAATAAGGTTCATATAGTTGTGTGTTATTTTTTTAACCCTATTAAAGTGTGAACCCTAAAGGTGTCCAAACCTTTCGCCACATTGGCCAAAATTGTCAAGTTGAAAGTTGCAGACCCTAACATTTTGACTTGTTTTAAATTTGAAAAAAGAAAAATAAATTTGACTATGATCAGGTTTTTTTTGTTAAGTTTCCCCGCTCAACACTAAAATAAACATGCAATAATTTAATGAAAAGAAAAAAGTTTTATGATTTTGTAGGAAAAGATCTGTAAATCTCTGTAGATCTAAAACATTAAGGGTCTCATACCTTATTAGCTTTCTTAGCATTAAATCTCCTGGATCTGTTTGGTTAATTGTTTTTTCTCTTGAATTTTGTCGATTGTCGCCTACTGTTAGCAACAAAAATAATCAGCAACCAAAAATGAATAATACCTGTATTTATTCAAGTTTCATGAATGGTGCTCACACACCTGTGTTCAGGTAAAGTCTGCTGCAAGTTCCTGTAAATGACCATGTTGAAATGACAATGGTTGATAAAACAACATTCAAATAAACCGCTACAACATTAGAAAAGTTTTTGGATGGCAGCAATCCAACCTGACTAGCCATTAGCTTGTCAGTCCAGTTAGAACTATTTCTCTAAACTGAGGTTGATAATAAATGTTCACAATCTTCCCCAAGATCTCTTCAAAAGATCTGGACTGTGTCTTTAAGGCTTGTGTCAAAACATACAAATCAAACGAGAGCCGATGAGACTCATCACAGGGTGGGATTCACAATGAACATAAACGTCTCAAAGTCTTTACCTTGGGCACTGCAGCATGCAGTACCAGGCTATGAACAGGAAGGGGCGCTGTGTTGAGAACTGTCACCACTATAACCAACACATCAGGCCTCCCGGGGGGACAGTCGGATCCAAAGTTAAGCAGAACTCGAACACCATCCTTATTGTAGGCCATCACAGGCAAGATCTTACCTGACAGACAAAAAATCAGGCAAAAACACACAAGAACAGTTGTGAGGAGTTGAGTTGTGATCAAAAAAATCTAGTATTTCATTCATTTTTTTTTCCTTTCCCTGCAACTTGGATGTTCTTACTGGGTTTGATTGCATCCAGAGGGACGTGCACGCTGCTGAGGGAGAGGGCTGAGCCTCTGGATGGGCTGCCTTGGAAACCGGGGCACAGAGAACCCAACAGTGGACTGCCTGGAGCCCCACCAACACTTTCAGCCTTGGAACGGGGCATGGCAGGAGAGCCGGGCATCGAGGAGTTAAAAAAGGCTGAGAAGGGGTCACCCTGGTTTGGAATGAGAGGAGGTGCTACAGCTGGTATCACAAAGCTGCTTCCTGTGGCTGCTGACTGGCTGGGCAAACTGAAAATCATATCGAACAGATATCTGGAACTGTACTTCAAAGTATGATCAGATTACACAACACAAACTAGGATACTAGCATCATTTTAATCAAACATCTACAAAAAACGTTTTAAAGGTAAAAATCCTGGGTCGTTGTACCTCTGGTGCTCTGAAAAGCAAGTCGCTCCCAGAACCTGAAAGCTCTGCAAACTGTGTGAGGAGGCTGGTTCATCTGAGGGCGCAGCTACTCCACCACACTTATCCTGAAAGGATCAACCTGTTTACTCCCTCTGTAGCTCACTGACCAATGCTTTAGGGAATTATATTAGCTGTACCTGCAAAGATGTCCACTGACAGGAGATCTCCTTCAACTTGGGCTTAGTCTGGTCCCTGTTCTGTTTGGAGGTAGAGGAGTCATTCAGGCCTGAAAAGAAAAATTCACATAAAGATAAGTCCTTAATAAAAGTTTGGATATTTTATTTATTTTGACATATTTTGAGACACTATATCTAATGGACAGGAGTGCTTAACCTAACTCAACCTTATTGAGCCATCTCTACCACTTGGTTGAGTTATGTAATCCTAAAAAAATCCACTAGATGGCACTGTGTGGGGACATTGTAGCCCTCACCTGCCACCCTCCAACCAGGAAATCAGAAACAAAAAAATCACTCTGGACTCATTGGCTGTTTTGGCTTAAACCTGTAAAGTTAAGTAAAATTTTCCACTGTATAATCCTGCCACAGTCTTTGCTGAACATGATTGTCATTTGATACCAGAAAACTACTGTAATAAATCCATAATAATTTTTCAAAAACATGCTCAACCAAACGGTTGATTTGTCAGTTGATGGTAAGAGTAGCAAAACTAATCTAATGTTTAAAATGTTTGTTTTAATGTTGAAAATTGACTATTTTCAATTAAATAAAAACAATTAAATGATCTATACATGTAAATATAACATATTTTAATGTTTTCCCATGACAAATATGTTACAAATATGTTTACTCAGTTTCTGTGATTGTTTATAAAATATACGGTAGTTTATAAATGACCTGTGGAAATAAAACCATCACAGTTATTTACATTTTACCAAAAAACACCTATAATTTTACAATTTTCTTTTCTTTTACATTTATTAAATGGATAGCAAATCCTTTTATGGAGCAAGACAATGCATTTATCTGGCCCTTGTACATGAAAATTCTCAGGACTCTGATGGTGAACTGAGTGATGATGACCCTATAGAAAATCCAGATTTTTGACCCAATTTTGCAGATGATAGTGATGAAAGCTACTTTGATGTTTCCCTGGATGAAGATGCTCCTTCAACCATCAGATGTACACAGCTGTCTCGTAAAAAGAGCAAAAAAGGGGGAACATATCCTAAAATCTGTTCCCTTGGAAGAAGCAGAGGATACTTTAGACCCATCTTTGTCTTCATTCCCCAAAGGTACAAGAAGATCCTGGAAGCGGGAGGACATTGAAGAATTTCAAGTTCCAGATGGAAGTTTTGAACCCCCTGAGGCTCTACAGTCCCCATTCCAATGCTTCAAAATGCTATTCACTAATGAAATGATAGCTTATCATACCAATCTTTATTCTGCTCAATGGGACCTGTCACTCTTTGGATACATGCTTGATATATACATTGCAAATTCCTGCTGGTCTAAAAGAGGGAATGTGGACAACTGAATAGAAACCAATCACACTCAAAAGATTCTGCATGGCGGTTGCCCAAAGCCGAGTTGAAACAAGTCACCAAGGCAGTATCCAATGTTGGTCGACCATCATCCAACTCACCATCACCACCACCAAAGAAACACTACACCCCAAGACCCTCACAACCACAGCTAGATGTGAGATATGACAGCTTTGGGCATTGACCACTTCACTGTGACAAGCGAGGTTGATGCAATTACTGTACTTTCCAAAGGATGTGTCAAGATTGAAATGCCAGAAAATCAAGTTTCTTGTGCTTGAATGCAAATTAGAATGTTTTGCACTGCAGTGTACCACCATAAATTCTAATGATCAAGAGGTATTGGTGCAGTTGCATCAAAAATGGAAAAAGAAAAGAGTAAGAACGTTTTCAACGTGTTCTTTCATTTTTCACTGAAATGTGGCAAAGGTATAGGATACCACCAGAATTTTCTGGAAAATAAAACAAAAAACGTTAATGCTGTTTCAACACTACAAATATATGGTATGATAATAATAGATCTAAAGTAAATTTGCATGTTTATACATTTTTTTAGTATTTGTATGTAATTTAAAAAAAATCTAATTTACAGTATTTGTGTATTTTTTACACTTTGTGGTTTGTTAGAATAACATCCACTGTTGAAGTGGAATCCAACAATGTTTGATGTCTTACTACCAAAATAAAGTGTGCCAAAAAACATTGGTGGTTGTTTTTTTGCAAAATGAGTAAAATCTTTACTAAATTCTCCTAGTTGTTATGTCTGTAGTACTTTAAGTACTTTTACCATAGAAACGCATCTCAACCGTTTGGTAGAGGGTAATATTTAAAAAACTATAAGGTGTGTGTAAAAATTATTTTTTGATTGTGATCACTATCGATCCAAAAGAATAGGAAATATGACCAAATAATTTTTTCATTGTATTTTTCTTGGTGAGGCAGTCAAAGGGTTAAAGCTACACCTCAGCATTTGGAGAATGTGCTGTCTTTATGAAAGGATGCTAATCCCAATCTCATTAATCATAACGCTCCATCCTGAAGTGAAGGTCCTATTTTTACTCTGGACATTGTTCAAGATACAGTTGCCAAGCAACCAGCTGTTGTTGAAGCAAACCATCATAGTTGTTGAGTGCTCCAAAGGAGACTAATGCGTTTTCAACAAAAGCCAGTCTACTTCTTCAACTCCATTAGAATACTTTACCAAGAGACAGCAGCTCATCATCAAGCAAAGAGAAGGAGGTGGAGGTCTGGTCCAGGGAGGGGTGGCATGATTTTTTGCACCTTCTAAGATAGGAGCTGGCGAGGTGGCTGGGGGGAGGCGGTAAGACGGGGATCGAGGGCATCGAATCGCTGTCAAAGGTAGGAATGGAAGACTGGGAGACAGGTTCAGGAAGGGCGGGAGCATCAAGGCCACTGAGGTCAATCAGCGTATCTGTAGTCACTGCTGAACGACAAAAGAAGAAATGAAAACCAAATGGAGCACTTCAATTTTTATCCATCCACCTTCTATACCTGCCTGATCCTGTTCAGGGTCAAGAACATCAAATCTCTTACGGCTCTCGCTCCGACCAGGTGGAGGCTCTTCACTCTGTTCCCCCTCAACAACCTTCTTATAGGAGTTAATGGCTCTGGAGAGGTCATCACTGGCCTGGAGGATGTTACCTGATGAGTCAAAGGACAACAGCTACAGATTATTCACTGGAACACTAAAGACTTTCAGAGAGAGAAATCCAGCAGACCTAGAGCGGTGTCGTTGTCCTCTGTCTCAGTGGCCATCTTGAAAGCAGCACTCCTCAGCTTATCACAGCGCTCATAGAGCTCCTATCAGGAGAAACACAAAAACAGGTATTTGAAATAAGTTTGTTTAACTTTGAAAAGTGACAGAATTCCAAGTGCTCAACACTTCATGGCTTTCTTTGTCATGTTTTTGTTTCATAGTACACCATTTGAGTGCTGGCAGTTTTTGGCCTTGTCTTCATTATCCCTCGTGTTTCAGTGGAGTCAACCCAATTCAAGATGGCTGCCACAGCTAATTGACCATAGCAAACACAAAAATTGCTCCAACTCAGTCAGTTTAACAGATATTGAATTAAAATTTTATATGTTAGTAGCTAGTTAGTAGATATTTCATGAGAAGTCCAAGGTTTGACAAAAACAACTCTACCTTCATCATTTCTCAACATGAAACGATTTTAGTTTAGTCCTTTAAGAAATGTAGGTTTTATGAAAAACAATCTCCCAGCTCGTACTGTAGCGTTAACAGGGTTGTTGAGGTGTGTTTACATGCTTGGGCACACCTTGATAATCTCTCTGTCTGAGTTGCTGGACTTGTCCTTGTCGTAATGGGACAACATCTCAGTCAGCAGCTTGACGTTGTTGTTCACCTCCTCCAAAGTCTCCATTCGCTTTGCAACCTTCTGCACACGAGCCTCATCCTGACAACAGCAAATCGTTTGTGTCAGAAACTGAGCAGGACTGTAGAGGCTCAGCAGCACAGTCCTGACCCGTCTCACCTCTTTCACCATGTTTTTGATCAACCTGTTGGCTTCTCGGAGGTCTTCTGGGTTTTTACTCTGGATAAGTTCAGCAAGCAGCTGCAGAGTCACAAACGCAAAAGTTAAACATGATTCTGCTTGTTTTGGAGGAGCAGAAATGTTTGTTACGTTTCGTCATTGCCTGACCTTGTCCATGTCTCTGTTGACAAACACTGGGTGTTTAGGTTGTGTTGGAGATGAAGGAATCAGAGTCTTGTCTGCTGATAACTGTGTGCCAGGTTTCACAACACCTGGTGAAGAGAGGGACGTTTGATCTATAACCTTTAGCACATAAAAGTGTTAATATTAGCACAGATCAGCATCTCAGCCATACCAATTGTCTTCAGCGCCAAGAAGGTCTCACTAAACTCAGATTCATTGGGAAAAGTAGCCGTCCAGGTGCACACCAACTCTACAATCTTTCTCTTCACCTTCTCAGGAGTTTTTTCACCCAAGAACTGAAGACAAAAAAATCATCAGACAAAACCTAACTAGTTAGTCCATCTTTCTTTATCTTTCTTTGACATGACATTATGAAGGCAGCTCACCTCGGGCCAAACCAGTTTAAACAGATAATTTAAAAAGTGATTTCTCGTGATTTCCTTTTGAAACCGTCTACCGCAGTTCTTCATACACGCCTCCAATACCTGAGCACAAGATATATATTATGAAAACAAAAGGGTTTGGCGGTTAAAGAAAAACACTAAAAACCTCACTGTCAGAGCCTGTAGAGCCTCCCATTCCGGTGAACAGGCGATTTTGGTCAAAAGTAGATTTTTGGCAATCTGAGGACTGAAAGAAGAAAGTTAACGTCACGCAACATAATGTGATTAAAAAAAAAGTGTTAATGTTTAGCGTTAGACACACCCTTCCACCTCCTTGTTGACCCGATCACAAAAGCTGATGATGTACTCCCAGTCCTCTTCTCTGTTTGTTGGATGGGTGGCTTTATCTACCAACAAAATGTATTTGTGTCAACCAATCTAGTAGGGACACAGAGTTTTGCAAAACACATCAAATTATGTAAAGTAGAACTCAAAAGTAAATGATAAAAAGTACTAAAATAACAAGAAAAAAGTTCAAATCAATTAAAAGGAAAATATACTTTAAAGAGATTTTTAAAAATCATTTTGAAGTGGCGCCTATCAGTTATTTATTTACAGTAAGGACCACACCTACCGGCGACATCACTCAAATCGAGCAGAGCAAACCTGTACAGTTTTGTAAGACTTTTTATAACGTTTGTTTCAACCGAACAATGTCTGATTCACCATGCTATTGTATGTGCTGCAGCAGCATAAACACCATAAACTAAACAAAAATTTGTGAAAAGCACCCATTTATTTCTGTAAATTAGATTATTAAAACTACATGATGTTTTTTTTTGTTTTGTTTATTTTGTTTGTTTGTAAGGAGCATGAGAGTACTTGAACACTTAAAAAGGAATATGTTGTACTGATTTACAGAAAAATGCAAACCGTACAAAATAAAAAGTAAATCAATGAGCTGATTGTTGTTGGGCTGCCTTCAGGTTATCTGCATTGTTGGGTCTGGTGTCTTTCATCTTCCTTTTGACCATAGATTCTTTATGGGGTTCAGGTCAGGTGAGTTTGCTGGCCAATCAAGCTCAGCAACACAATGGTCACTGAAGCATCAATGATGTGTAAGGTTGCAGCAGAGAGAGAGAGATAATGGGGCTGATAATGGGGCTGAACAGTAAAGAATTTTAAAAACAGATTTTTAAAAGTTTTAAATGAATCCTGATTTTTTTTTCTTTTGCTTCTGTGCGGATGTTTTCAGGTTCACATTTGCCAAAATTAGAAATAAACTCACATTTATTATCATTTAAAATTTTTCAATATCAAAATTAATCAAAAATATTTAAATTTGAAATATCAAAATATTTATCAATATCAAAATATAATGTATTTTCTTTTTAAAAAATAAATAAATAAAAGAGTATTACCTAACAAGAAAATGTGAGGTGTGAATTAAAAGGCGTACTGAATGGAAAAATACTTAAAAAATAGGTTACAGTAAAATACTTCTCTAATCTTCTGTCCACTGACAGCCTAACAATGAATGCACACACTGTTTATGTTCTCTCTCCTCCACCCATCCTGATGCACAGCCTGGATCACAGCTGTCAAACATCTGGAAAGCGACTGGCGCGCCGGCAACCTCTGCGCTGCCTTTTATTCCGTCTGCCCAATTATGCATCTTATTTAATTTATGAATCACTTACCGAGCAATGACTCCAGCGAGTCCGCATCGTCGTGATACGCCATGGCTCTGTTCAGAGCCGTGGCCCTGGTGCTGCTGAAAACATTGAATGACATCATTGGCGTGTCCGCGAGGCTGCGATTTAATTGGTCTGAATAATTTTCACATATAACACAATATATAATTAAACCCACATACACACATTTTGTATAGAGTTTGATAGTAAAATATGCCACACAAGAGGCTGACTTTTAAAACAGCTAATTTTATTCCTTAGGCATCTCTAAGGCATACTAAACCGGGGTCCTGACTGACACTCACGTTTTGAAGATGGCTGCTTCCATCTCGGGATTATTAAAACCTTGGACGCCAAGGTAAATATAACATTTTACGTTTTGGTAACAGATGTTTAAGGTAAATTTTAATATTTTATTATTTTCCTGCTGTGAGTCATCAAATTATTAATGTGAGGCGCATGGCTGTACAGGAAAATAGCTAGCTGTGTTAAAAAGGCTGAAGCAGCCGCAGGTTGCATCAATAATTATCAAATCATTTATTTGCACTCCACGTCCACGTCATACATACTCAAAAATGAGTAATAAAATAGTCTATTTTGCACTAGAATCTGTTTTTATTTTCTTAAACTATAAAATAACAATGAAAACCACGTCGGCCTTAAGTCCTCAAAGGTTTTTATAAGTTATTTGATTAATATTTAGTCAACTGCGGCTAAAATTTTATACACATACACACGTAAATTTTAAAATCCTTTCTTTCTGACTATTGTCTGACACATTAAAAAGGGGACCTTTTATTATAGCATATTATATTATTATTATAGCATATTATATATTATATTATTAGCATATTATATGCTGTTATTTTTAGAACTTCTTTTTAATATATTCATGAAGCAAAATCAGATTTTTTTAATTCAGTTATATTTTTAAAAAATCAAACCATTTAAATCATTAATGCCTTAAAATCTATGCGTTAGTGTCTTCTTAGAAATGTCTACTCAAGTAATTTTGTGGTCATAGTCTGTTTGCAATAAGTCAAACTGACCAATGACTTTCTTTTCTTTTACTATTTTTTACTGCAGGGTGTTCTTGGTGAGGTGGAGCAGGTACAATCCTTACTATCTGGAGCCAGAGGTCAGGAAAGAGGCTTACAGCCGACCGGAGGCTGAGCTGACAGCTGAGGAGAAAGAGGAGCGGGAGCTCAAAACGATTCGACCCATTAAAGCAGCTACCAATGGAGTAACTAGCTCTGCTTTTGATGACCCAGTCATCAGGTATTCAAAGACTGCAGCTAAATACATTTTTCAAATTCAGGACAGGCAATGATTTCTGTTTTTTGTTGCCCTATTTTCCACAGTAAATTCATCAACATGATGATGAAACATGGAGACAAGGTGTTGGCCAGAGACATTGTGATGCAGGTAAAGAAAACAGAAAGCTCAGATCTTTAAGCTTTGCTCTTGAAGTCTTAATATGAGGCCCATTTGTTAATTCTTAATTAATAATGAATCCCTTTCTATTTAGACACTAGAGAATATAAAGAAGAAGCAAGTGGGGAAATACCACAAAACTCCAGATGGGAAGAAAGAAGAGATTGAGTGTAATCCGTATACCATCTTCCACCAAGCCTTGGAGAACTGCAAGCCAGTTGTCGGACTGGCCAGTATACAGAAAGGAGGAAAATATTATCAGGTCAGTAATGTGCCACTTTAAAATTCTCGCAGGACAAATTATATCATGACTGTCGATTTCCTGAAAAAAAAAAAGAATAATCACATTATTTGTCTCCAATCTCAACAAGGTACCCATCCCTCTCACAGACAACAGACGCCGCTTTCTCGTAATGAAGTGGATGATCACAGAGTGCCGAGAAAACAAACATAGACGCACGCATATGTACGAAAAACTCTCACAGGAGCTTCTGGCTGCCTTTGAAAAAGAGGGCAACGTCATCAAGAAGAAGCATGAGCTGCACAAGATGGCTGAGTCCAACAGAGCCTACGCCCACTACCGCTGGTGGTAGGTGGAAACCTCTCAGAACTGAGACGCTGTGAAAAGAGCATCTGCAGACGTGTTGGGAGACCTTACCTTTCAAATCACTGTAAATAGGCAACATCAAAATATTTCTGCAGAAAAAATACAGCATAAAAAGTCAGATGGCTTACTGTCAGATTTTGTATTGAATAAATTGTGTTGTGTATAATAAACACTTGTATCTAACCCTGTTTGTAATTATTATACAACAAAAAGGCAGCATAAAAAAGTTCAAGAATTTATTAAAACAGATTAATTTAAAGTACATTCCAACTGTAGAAAACTGGAACAAAGCAATAAAAACATGTTGTAAAATTGTAATAAAATGATTGTATAAACTGGAATTAATAGTTACTCAATTCTTAATATTCAGACTTTCCTTTCTCTTTAAAGTTTAAAACTGAAGTAAACCTGTTTCATAATTTTAACAACTGGATTCAATCACCAAAGTCTTATGTGCAGCTTTTCCATCACAGTTTAAAAGCTGAATGTTAAATTATCATTCAGAGATATTAAAATGATTGGGTATTTTTTCAAAATTTTATTCATGTTACACTGAACAGCTGTAGTACAGATTGTAAAAAAAAAAACAAAAAACACAACATTGCACCTATGTTGTGTGTGGGTCATTCTAAGGCATAGCTTTGGTTGAAGACCTGTCACTGAGTGTCAAATGATTACTACACACACTGATCAGCCATAATGTTACTTAACGTAATCCCTGGTTCTTTGATAACAGCAAGAAGTTTCACTATAGGAATCGTGATGTCATTGGAGCATCTGTAGTTGGTCAGGCCAGGCGATTTCCATAGTGAGACACCAAGCAAATTTAAAAACAAAAAAACAGGTAAAATTAGCTGCTGTTACAATCAAATGTTCTGGACCTACTCAATAGTCAAGGATTGGTCATAAAGTATGGAGTGTCAGTAAAGCTGAGGAAAACATCCACATCTTTATTGTCCTGCAATAAATAACATGCTGGTGCTACTTGTTTACCAAAATCAGCTGATCCAAAACATTAATTAAACTATAGAAAGATGGTCTAAAATTTGTGTTACCAGCTTTTTGGTCTCTAAACAAATAAAAAAAATTAAATAAAATCCCTGAAACCGACCTCACAAAATCGTAACAAGAATCCTATAAGAAACTGCTTCTGAACTGAAATTCTTTACAGCAGAACAAGTAAATGTTAAAAAAAAGTAAATAAAAAATTAAGCGAAAGCTATGAAGATCTGCATTTGATTGGAATGCCTTTTTTAATTTGGTAAAAAGAAAATGTTTCTAAAACAAACAGGAATGCAAAAAAGATTCTAAATGACAGCTTATCTGTCTAAATTCAGCCTTTAAAAGAAACTTTTCTTACAAAGTGTGTCTGAACCTCACTAATTGAAACAAAGCTCTGTTGACTATTGCACATTTCACCTCCATCCCATCTCTGTTAGAATTCAGAAAACAATCCAGCAAAATCAAAGGTACTTTTACAGATTTTGAACCTAAATCTGTTATAATTTCACCTCTGATTACCTGAAAGATGTTGCTTTCTGGTATGAAGCTGCTGCTGGTGACAAAGAAATTGTCTTTTTCTCTTTGTGACTGCCGGCTTAGTCGGCTATTTCACTGTAGTAATACTTGTGTGCCGTGCTGTTGAGCATCCAGCCTCCGGCTCTAAACTCCAGGATCTCCAGCAGCAGCAGCCGGGTCATGGAGGTGAGGCTTTCCTGGAGCAGGAAACCGTCCCGCAGCAGGAAGAACAGCTCGTCCATCCGCTGGTTGTTCACCTTCTCCAGCTGCTCTCCAATCCGATGCAGCTGCAGCACCAAGCAGTCCACCTGCAGAGAATGGATAGAGGCCAAATTTAGCTCATATTGTTTACTGCAGATGTTGAACAACATCCTGTTATTTGCAATTTTGGATTGATAAAAAAAACGTTTTTTTAACTGTCAAATAATTAAAAAAAAAAAAAAAATCGATTTGGCATCAGAAAACAACCCAGAATCTCATGTCAATGAACAATCCTCTGATTATAGCGTCTTAGACAATTGTGTTTCTTGAATACTCTGTAGACTATTATCTTTTTATGCCTCTCTCCCAGCTTCAGAGGGTGTTGCTAGCACCAAATTTCATCAGATAATGAAAAAGAAATGTGCCGATCAGGTAATCATATACTTCCCAGGTGAAGAACCTCACCTCTTCCTCATTCCTCAAAGCATCTGGTCGGGCCAACCTCATGAGACAGTCGTAAACGGGATGGACCAGCACCACCATGGGCATGTTATTCACCTGATACAGACGTACACACGTCAAAACATACAGATACAGACTGTTACCAACGTAAACATAAAAAAACTGGTAATAAAACAGCATTAAGACACTGACTACAATCTTTTTTACACAAATGTGAACTTAGTAACTAACAAGGATTTCCCAATACATAATGTTTTTTTCATGTATTCACATATGATCTGCTTCACCTTTTCTTTTTATTTCCCAAAAATCATTTCAGTGAAGTTTACAGAGAATGGATAAATCAAGCCCAGTAGTAAACAGTCTAATTATTTCCAGCTTAATAACAAAATAGCAACAAAACTGATTAAACCTGACTGTAGTAACTAAAGAACTCCACTGTTTCACAAATTTTTTTTACTGTAATTTCAACTTGTGCAACAATTGTAATACTGCAAATGAACCTGTAATTGTAAAATGCACTGATCTCAAAGTTCTTGGCCAATTCCAGTTCAAGTTCATAGTTATCAGCATGAAAAACTCCTAACTGAATTAGAAATCTGACCATCTGACGTCATTCAGTGTTTACAATAAAAAGCAGTATTATTTTCTTTTTTTTAAAAAGCACCAACATAGAGTACACCTGAACTGTATCTTTCAGTCACTGGAAATTTACAAACATTATCCTCCAGTTTACTGGATAGAGACATTTATATAGATAAATCCCAACAGAAAAAGATGGCAGAAAAATCACCTGTATAATCTATGGTGTGTTCGAGAACCAGGGAAGAAAAATAATGAAAAAATAAAACTGGTTAACTTGAATATCATCCAATTCCAGCTGATTGGTAAGAACCAAGAACCAGTATCAGTTCAGAATGTTTTACTTTGAAAAATTATTAGAAATATTTATATTACAATGTAATAGTAACAAAAATACAGTTAGTATTATATGTGTATTAATAAAATTTCACCTTTACATTGTTTGCTCTTTACCACAAAACATGAACTTATATTTAATGTCTGTGATTTCCTGTTTAAATCCACCTTTACAATGTTATCTGATAAATGCTGCCATCAGGTGGATGACTGACAGACCTACATATAAACTCCTCTGTTCTGAATTTAAATGTACATTTGTTTATTTTATTAACAGACGCTTTTATCCAAAGCAACTTACAACCTTTATAATTTTTAGTTAATATTATTTAAGTTATCTTATATCTCTTACTTATTTTACTAGTTTGAATGATCTATGTTGGCAGGTTATTTGGTCCAGCTACTTGATAATCTGGCTATGTGTTTGAAACAGTTATGACAGCATTTTATCTGGCATTTTGCTAGTAAGTAAAACAATTGGCATGGGAAGTTTTTAAAAGTCCATAGAAAGCATGAGTTTTTATGTGATGCAAACCACATTTACATTGAATAAGGCTTCTGCGAATGAGTGGTCATTATCTTAAAACAAGCAATTCAGCACTCGCATTAAAAATATTCTCCTAATAATTATATAAAAAACAGGACATTTTTATCTGCAACACTGACAAATAACGCAAGGATTATTGTACAAGATGGCATTAAAAGCATGTACTTCCATGTCCTTTTGTACAAATCTAAATTTCCCAGTTTATTAGCAAGACACGGGCCAATTTGATGATATGATTTTAAAAAATCTTCAAATGTAATCACATTGAAAACCTTCAATCCATCTCCAGCTCTTACCTTGAGGTAGTCAAAGATGTTACAGATGAAAGTGACGTAGCACACCCACTCCTGCAGCGAGCGTGTCCTCATCTCTTCACGGACTTTAAACTCCTGCTGCAGCCGGTTCAACAGGTGCTTCCTGAACGCATTTTCACTGCTCTGATTGGCCTCAGCCTGGACAATGGATAGACAGAGGGAATCAGGACACAAAAAGGGAGGTTGGAGACAAACAGAGAAAGCAGTACAATAAAACACACAGTAGTGCCACACAAGTACTTACCTGCACAATAGTGTAACAAATACGCCCAGCCTCTTTACTGAACACAGAATCCTTTAAAGACTGATCCACAATGATATTGGATACCTTCTCCAGGTTGACTGAACTTGGATCTGAGAGCAAGAAAATGGCTTTAAAACACACATGTGAAGGAAGTTTGTTCATTTCTCCCATCCTAATGGAGAGGTTGAAAACTGTTCAAAGTAATTAAAGAAAATCAAACCTTTGAGGGCAGTTTTCAGTAATTTCTGTGTGTCCAGGTCAAAAGACTGGATTTTGTAGTCATCAGTCGAATTATCCATGTCAGATGGTAACAAATTACACCTGGGAGCAGTTACACTGTGAAGGTAAGACAATCCATGTTCACCACACTTTTCAGCAGAACAAAGGTTTGGCTTCAAATAAAAGGTCTTTTTTCAGCAAGCCTTTTAAATAGACACACAAAGTCCTGTGGAGTCATCACTGGCTGCTCCCTGAAGTTCATTCACTGAGGGTTAGAGGGGATTTGGGCTAACTCAGGTCAACTAACAACAATCTAACACACAAAAAGTACGCTCTCAATGTAAAATGCTTAAATTACAGTTTGTTAGCCACATACAAGTAGCGTATTCTGACTTAAAATGTTTAAAGTTACACCTATGCATTGTTTATTGCTAAATTTAAAACAACAACAAAAAAAAACGATCAAAACAACATACAGTTAAGATATAATCAATCATACTTTGCTAGCTTGTGAGCGTCGCGAGCTGCTACCTTCAGCCGGATGTTAGGCCAAAATAATGAAATGATGATAAATATATAAAATATCGCGCTACTAAAAACACACATCAGTTAATACGCGTGAAATTATATAATTATAAAATGTTTTACCTATTTAAAGCGTCTAAGTTTATCATACCACCAGTGAAGCTACGTCCATTTGAGCTGCCTTTCAAAGATTAGTTTTAAAGGTAAAGATGAGTCACTCCCCTACTTCCTCAATCGGGACATATTAGATTCAATTTTAGGACAGTAACGATTTGAAGATTAAAATTTTTTTGTCTGTACCCATATTAGAATGTGTGGAACTCACGGGTTATGGTGGTGGGGCGGTTGTAGTTCTGTTGTTTTGGTTTTTTTTGGGGGGATGAGTGATACATCTTGTAACATTTAATCTTTGATAAACAGAGCACGCGCAGTGAGATCTAGCGGAAGTATCGATGAAATTGATGGCGAGATCTAAAAAGCTGTTGTCATATCAGTGCTGCGTGTAATTTGCTGAGTGTCAACGCTGGAGATGCAGTTATATTTATGAAGGAATTATTTTCACTATAAGGTAAAACATGTCAACCTGTTTTTTAGTCGCTACAGCTACGAAAAAGTACGAACAGCTGCTGTGTTGTTAGCTTAGCTTAGCTTGACCCACGACTTTCCTACATACATACCTGCCCTCCACATGGTGTCCTTTTTGATTTATTAATGGAATAAAAAATTATATTTTGACAAGTGTTTGCAGATAAGCCAATAACATGTTGTGAACCCCCATAGGGTATTTTAAAATAACCATTGTCCCAAATTCTCATGTTTTCTGTTATTAGTGTTGGTAGGAGTGTAGTAGGGAGATGGTGGGTTATGATCCCAGAGCTCAGAATGCAGCTCCAACCCCAGAGGAGGCGGCCATCGCTGGTTCAGCTGCTGGGATGGCCACCAGAGCTATCATCAGCCCACTTGACGTCATTAAAATCAGATTTCAGGTAATGATTTAACTGTAGTCTGTGTGTGACATGCTGCATACAAGTGTTGGTAGATGATCACTGCTAAATTTGAAAAGAAAAAAAAAACAGGTCAATGTGTGAAACTTGTATCCAGAGTAGGGATGTAAACCAGCTGTAATTAATGTTGATCTACAAGTTTTCATTCTGTAAGTCTTGAAGTCTTTCTCCCCACAGCTGCAGATAGAGTGTGTGTCTTCACATAGACCAGATGGAAAGTACTGGGGAATCCTTCAGGCATCTCGCAGCATTTATTCAGAGGAGGGTCTCTCTGCTTTCTGGAAAGGTCACGTCCCAGCCCAGCTTCTCTCCATTCTCTATGGAGCTGTCCAGGTACAGCTTGTGAATGAGTAACTGCATGTTAAAACAATAAAAGAAATGCCTTCTCAAAGACTAAAACCAAATAAATTGTGTTTTTTTTATTTGCAGTTTGTTAGTTTTGAGTGTCTGACCAAGGTGGTTCACAAGTCAACGCCGTACGACAGTCAGACACCAGGAGTTCACTTTGTTTGTGGTGGCTTGGCAGCCTGCTCAGCCACCATGGCCTGCCAGCCTCTGGACACACTGAGAACACGCTTCGCTGCTCAGGGAGAACCCAAGGTGAGACACAACTCTACTGTTACACAAAAAGACAGCCAGGTTTTACAGTCTTGGTAAAAGCAAAATCTACTCCCTCAGTTTTAAAAGATTACATGTTTATATAATAGCAAAAAAAACATGTTTTTCAAGATCAACAGCAGCTCTTTTTGTTCCACAACTTTGACACTCTCACAATCATTTGTCTTAGCAGCTTGAAGATGTATGTATTATGTAATGTGCTGAAATTTACATGACATAATGAATTGTCGGTATTATAGATCAAAGCATATGTGGACATGCACTGAAATTGAAAGTGACATGTTCAAATATTGCACATAATTGATTGTATGACTGTTACTGGATGCTTGGTTATTTCTGTAGTCTGCATGCTGTGGAAGAGTTTATGAGCCTGAGGCTTCTGGGAAGAAGCTGATTTTGTGCCTTCTGGGAAGAAGCTGATTTTGTGCCTTGTTGTCCTGGATCTAATCTTGTGCAGCCTTCTACTTGAGGGGAAGGGTTCTGCCATGTCATCTGCATATTTGCTACCATATAATTGCACTGGAAGACATCCAGTCAATCATATTATAGAGAGTAGAGCAGTGGATTGCAATTTTTTTAGTGGTGGTGACATCACCCACACATTTACTGATATAACTGGAGACAGAAGATGTAAACTACTCCAGGTCCACCTCTACATCAGCTGTTGCAGTTTTGAAGAATAGGGGCAGCATTGGATGGTCACACAGGGGTTGTGCTTTGAATTGGTTTTGTTAATCTCACGACAGGGTTGTAGGAGGATGCAGGCATAAATGGAGATGTGATAAGATCAGCTCCAGGTTAAGCAGGGGAATGTTCAGTAGGCTCCTCGCTTTTTGTATAAACAAGTGCTTCACCAGGTTTTTAATTGAGATGAATCAAAGGAACAGCTATAAGTAGAGATAATTAATTAGTAGATTAAATCACTGTAGATTGTTAACCCACTCCTCTTTAACTATCATATTTTGTTTTATTCAGGTGTACAGGAACTTGCGTCACGCCGTGTCCACTATGTGGCGCTCAGAGGGAATGGTGACGTTTTACAGAGGCCTCTCTCCAACTCTGGTAGCAGTGTTTCCTTATGCTGGACTGCAGTTCTTCTTCTACAATGTCTTTAAAAAGATGCTGGCTCCTTCATCCAAGTCTGGAGACTCAGGAGGTCAGTGCAAAAGAAAAAAGACGATGGTAGTTCTGGGCTTCTGGGTTCTTTTTACTTATTCAGAAATGCAGAAAATATCTGCATCTCTTCTTATTTTATGTAAATTAAGAATTCATATCACTTAAGTTCTGGTAATTAAATATATGTAAAGAACTGATTAAATGCAACTGTGAATGCCTTTATTAAAGTAAATATTGTGTCACTTTGTTGCTCTGGAAGGCATCGTAGTAACTGCTGGCCAATAACCTGAAAAGGTTTATAGGTCTGTTTTCAAACAGTTTGGCGTCATTCATTTAAAAGCTTAAAGTTGCAGCATGATGATTTAAAATATGCTCAAACTAGACTGTCTTGGCCATTCCACAATGCAACCTTTAGATTATGAGCATAAACACCTCATATTAACTCTTCAGTGTGATGGTGGAGGTGTGATGATTTGGGCTTTTTTTGCAGTCAGTCCATGAGCTTTCTCATAATTTCCCTAATACCCTTCTGCATGATCAGTTCAGAGTAAGTGCATGTCCTGTTTGTGACTTCATCAGCCTGAAGTGCAAAGTTAGACTATGTGTTGGTTAAAATAGTCCCCTGCAACAGAAACAAGGTTATAATTTAATCAGACACATGCAGCAAAAAACGTTTGTCTCTTCAAGGAAGCATGAGAAGCCTGATCAGTGGCAGTGGAGCTGGAGTGATCAGCAAAACCATCACGTATCCATTTGACTTGTTCAAAAAGAGGCTGCAGGTGGGGGGCTTTGAGAAAGCCAGGGTCCACTTTGGAAAGGTGAGGCTCCTTTACTAAAGTTTTATATTATCTAACACAAACTCCCTGTGTCACCAATCAGCGTGTTACCTCTTCCTCCTGTGCAGGTGCAAAGCTACAGTGGCCTGGTTGACTGCATGGTTAAAATAGCCAAAGAGGAGGGCTTCCGAGGATTCTTCAAAGGCCTTTCGCCCAGCCTCATCAAGGCAGCTGTGTCGACAGGATTCACTTTTTTCTGGTATGAATTTTTCCTCAATGTCATGGTTAACACCAGGGAGAGAGGGAGAAGAAACGACCTCACCAAGGACCCAGAGGAGAGATGAGGAACAGAAGAAAGCAGAGGAGACAATCACGCACATGTAAAATGCACCAAACAGATGGATCGACTGGGACGAAGCCTGTCTNGGCGCATGGCTGTACAGGAAAATAGCTAGCTGTGTTAAAAAGGCTGAAGCAGCCGCAGGTTGCATCAATAATTATCAAATCATTTATTTGCACTCCACGTCCACGTCATACATACTCAAAAATGAGTAATAAAATAGTCTATTTTGCACTAGAATCTGTTTTTATTTTCTTAAACTATAAAATAACAATGAAAACCACGTCGGCCTTAAGTCCTCAAAGGTTTTTATAAGTTATTTGATTAATATTTAGTCAACTGCGGCTAAAATTTTATACACATACACACGTAAATTTTAAAATCCTTTCTTTCTGACTATTGTCTGACACATTAAAAAGGGGACCTTTTATTATAGCATATTATATTATTATTATAGCATATTATATATTATATTATTAGCATATTATATGCTGTTATTTTTAGAACTTCTTTTTAATATATTCATGAAGCAAAATCAGATTTTTTTAATTCAGTTATATTTTTAAAAAATCAAACCATTTAAATCATTAATGCCTTAAAATCTATGCGTTAGTGTCTTCTTAGAAATGTCTACTCAAGTAATTTTGTGGTCATAGTCTGTTTGCAATAAGTCAAACTGACCAATGACTTTCTTTTCTTTTACTATTTTTTACTGCAGGGTGTTCTTGGTGAGGTGGAGCAGGTACAATCCTTACTATCTGGAGCCAGAGGTCAGGAAAGAGGCTTACAGCCGACCGGAGGCTGAGCTGACAGCTGAGGAGAAAGAGGAGCGGGAGCTCAAAACGATTCGACCCATTAAAGCAGCTACCAATGGAGTAACTAGCTCTGCTTTTGATGACCCAGTCATCAGGTATTCAAAGACTGCAGCTAAATACATTTTTCAAATTCAGGACAGGCAATGATTTCTGTTTTTTGTTGCCCTATTTTCCACAGTAAATTCATCAACATGATGATGAAACATGGAGACAAGGTGTTGGCCAGAGACATTGTGATGCAGGTAAAGAAAACAGAAAGCTCAGATCTTTAAGCTTTGCTCTTGAAGTCTTAATATGAGGCCCATTTGTTAATTCTTAATTAATAATGAATCCCTTTCTATTTAGACACTAGAGAATATAAAGAAGAAGCAAGTGGGGAAATACCACAAAACTCCAGATGGGAAGAAAGAAGAGATTGAGTGTAATCCGTATACCATCTTCCACCAAGCCTTGGAGAACTGCAAGCCAGTTGTCGGACTGGCCAGTATACAGAAAGGAGGAAAATATTATCAGGTCAGTAATGTGCCACTTTAAAATTCTCGCAGGACAAATTATATCATGACTGTCGATTTCCTGAAAAAAAAAAAGAATAATCACATTATTTGTCTCCAATCTCAACAAGGTACCCATCCCTCTCACAGACAACAGACGCCGCTTTCTCGTAATGAAGTGGATGATCACAGAGTGCCGAGAAAACAAACATAGACGCACGCATATGTACGAAAAACTCTCACAGGAGCTTCTGGCTGCCTTTGAAAAAGAGGGCAACGTCATCAAGAAGAAGCATGAGCTGCACAAGATGGCTGAGTCCAACAGAGCCTACGCCCACTACCGCTGGTGGTAGGTGGAAACCTCTCAGAACTGAGACGCTGTGAAAAGAGCATCTGCAGACGTGTTGGGAGACCTTACCTTTCAAATCACTGTAAATAGGCAACATCAAAATATTTCTGCAGAAAAAATACAGCATAAAAAGTCAGATGGCTTACTGTCAGATTTTGTATTGAATAAATTGTGTTGTGTATAATAAACACTTGTATCTAACCCTGTTTGTAATTATTATACAACAAAAAGGCAGCATAAAAAAGTTCAAGAATTTATTAAAACAGATTAATTTAAAGTACATTCCAACTGTAGAAAACTGGAACAAAGCAATAAAAACATGTTGTAAAATTGTAATAAAATGATTGTATAAACTGGAATTAATAGTTACTCAATTCTTAATATTCAGACTTTCCTTTCTCTTTAAAGTTTAAAACTGAAGTAAACCTGTTTCATAATTTTAACAACTGGATTCAATCACCAAAGTCTTATGTGCAGCTTTTCCATCACAGTTTAAAAGCTGAATGTTAAATTATCATTCAGAGATATTAAAATGATTGGGTATTTTTTCAAAATTTTATTCATGTTACACTGAACAGCTGTAGTACAGATTGTAAAAAAAAAAACAAAAAACACAACATTGCACCTATGTTGTGTGTGGGTCATTCTAAGGCATAGCTTTGGTTGAAGACCTGTCACTGAGTGTCAAATGATTACTACACACACTGATCAGCCATAATGTTACTTAACGTAATCCCTGGTTCTTTGATAACAGCAAGAAGTTTCACTATAGGAATCGTGATGTCATTGGAGCATCTGTAGTTGGTCAGGCCAGGCGATTTCCATAGTGAGACACCAAGCAAATTTAAAAACAAAAAAACAGGTAAAATTAGCTGCTGTTACAATCAAATGTTCTGGACCTACTCAATAGTCAAGGATTGGTCATAAAGTATGGAGTGTCAGTAAAGCTGAGGAAAACATCCACATCTTTATTGTCCTGCAATAAATAACATGCTGGTGCTACTTGTTTACCAAAATCAGCTGATCCAAAACATTAATTAAACTATAGAAAGATGGTCTAAAATTTGTGTTACCAGCTTTTTGGTCTCTAAACAAATAAAAAAAATTAAATAAAATCCCTGAAACCGACCTCACAAAATCGTAACAAGAATCCTATAAGAAACTGCTTCTGAACTGAAATTCTTTACAGCAGAACAAGTAAATGTTAAAAAAAAGTAAATAAAAAATTAAGCGAAAGCTATGAAGATCTGCATTTGATTGGAATGCCTTTTTTAATTTGGTAAAAAGAAAATGTTTCTAAAACAAACAGGAATGCAAAAAAGATTCTAAATGACAGCTTATCTGTCTAAATTCAGCCTTTAAAAGAAACTTTTCTTACAAAGTGTGTCTGAACCTCACTAATTGAAACAAAGCTCTGTTGACTATTGCACATTTCACCTCCATCCCATCTCTGTTAGAATTCAGAAAACAATCCAGCAAAATCAAAGGTACTTTTACAGATTTTGAACCTAAATCTGTTATAATTTCACCTCTGATTACCTGAAAGATGTTGCTTTCTGGTATGAAGCTGCTGCTGGTGACAAAGAAATTGTCTTTTTCTCTTTGTGACTGCCGGCTTAGTCGGCTATTTCACTGTAGTAATACTTGTGTGCCGTGCTGTTGAGCATCCAGCCTCCGGCTCTAAACTCCAGGATCTCCAGCAGCAGCAGCCGGGTCATGGAGGTGAGGCTTTC
>SSNR01000469.1:369525-405615 GCA_006937965.1 Callopanchax toddi
GCCTGGACAATGGATAGACAGAGGGAATCAGGACACAAAAAGGGAGGTTGGAGACAAACAGAGAAAGCAGTACAATAAAACACACAGTAGTGCCACACAAGTACTTACCTGCACAATAGTGTAACAAATACGCCCAGCCTCTTTACTGAACACAGAATCCTTTAAAGACTGATCCACAATGATATTGGATACCTTCTCCAGGTTGACTGAACTTGGATCTGAGAGCAAGAAAATGGCTTTAAAACACACATGTGAAGGAAGTTTGTTCATTTCTCCCATCCTAATGGAGAGGTTGAAAACTGTTCAAAGTAATTAAAGAAAATCAAACCTTTGAGGGCAGTTTTCAGTAATTTCTGTGTGTCCAGGTCAAAAGACTGGATTTTGTAGTCATCAGTCGAATTATCCATGTCAGATGGTAACAAATTACACCTGGGAGCAGTTACACTGTGAAGGTAAGACAATCCATGTTCACCACACTTTTCAGCAGAACAAAGGTTTGGCTTCAAATAAAAGGTCTTTTTTCAGCAAGCCTTTTAAATAGACACACAAAGTCCTGTGGAGTCATCACTGGCTGCTCCCTGAAGTTCATTCACTGAGGGTTAGAGGGGATTTGGGCTAACTCAGGTCAACTAACAACAATCTAACACACAAAAAGTACGCTCTCAATGTAAAATGCTTAAATTACAGTTTGTTAGCCACATACAAGTAGCGTATTCTGACTTAAAATGTTTAAAGTTACACCTATGCATTGTTTATTGCTAAATTTAAAACAACAACAAAAAAAAACGATCAAAACAACATACAGTTAAGATATAATCAATCATACTTTGCTAGCTTGTGAGCGTCGCGAGCTGCTACCTTCAGCCGGATGTTAGGCCAAAATAATGAAATGATGATAAATATATAAAATATCGCGCTACTAAAAACACACATCAGTTAATACGCGTGAAATTATATAATTATAAAATGTTTTACCTATTTAAAGCGTCTAAGTTTATCATACCACCAGTGAAGCTACGTCCATTTGAGCTGCCTTTCAAAGATTAGTTTTAAAGGTAAAGATGAGTCACTCCCCTACTTCCTCAATCGGGACATATTAGATTCAATTTTAGGACAGTAACGATTTGAAGATTAAAATTTTTTTGTCTGTACCCATATTAGAATGTGTGGAACTCACGGGTTATGGTGGTGGGGCGGTTGTAGTTCTGTTGTTTTGGTTTTTTTTGGGGGGATGAGTGATACATCTTGTAACATTTAATCTTTGATAAACAGAGCACGCGCAGTGAGATCTAGCGGAAGTATCGATGAAATTGATGGCGAGATCTAAAAAGCTGTTGTCATATCAGTGCTGCGTGTAATTTGCTGAGTGTCAACGCTGGAGATGCAGTTATATTTATGAAGGAATTATTTTCACTATAAGGTAAAACATGTCAACCTGTTTTTTAGTCGCTACAGCTACGAAAAAGTACGAACAGCTGCTGTGTTGTTAGCTTAGCTTAGCTTGACCCACGACTTTCCTACATACATACCTGCCCTCCACATGGTGTCCTTTTTGATTTATTAATGGAATAAAAAATTATATTTTGACAAGTGTTTGCAGATAAGCCAATAACATGTTGTGAACCCCCATAGGGTATTTTAAAATAACCATTGTCCCAAATTCTCATGTTTTCTGTTATTAGTGTTGGTAGGAGTGTAGTAGGGAGATGGTGGGTTATGATCCCAGAGCTCAGAATGCAGCTCCAACCCCAGAGGAGGCGGCCATCGCTGGTTCAGCTGCTGGGATGGCCACCAGAGCTATCATCAGCCCACTTGACGTCATTAAAATCAGATTTCAGGTAATGATTTAACTGTAGTCTGTGTGTGACATGCTGCATACAAGTGTTGGTAGATGATCACTGCTAAATTTGAAAAGAAAAAAAAAACAGGTCAATGTGTGAAACTTGTATCCAGAGTAGGGATGTAAACCAGCTGTAATTAATGTTGATCTACAAGTTTTCATTCTGTAAGTCTTGAAGTCTTTCTCCCCACAGCTGCAGATAGAGTGTGTGTCTTCACATAGACCAGATGGAAAGTACTGGGGAATCCTTCAGGCATCTCGCAGCATTTATTCAGAGGAGGGTCTCTCTGCTTTCTGGAAAGGTCACGTCCCAGCCCAGCTTCTCTCCATTCTCTATGGAGCTGTCCAGGTACAGCTTGTGAATGAGTAACTGCATGTTAAAACAATAAAAGAAATGCCTTCTCAAAGACTAAAACCAAATAAATTGTGTTTTTTTTATTTGCAGTTTGTTAGTTTTGAGTGTCTGACCAAGGTGGTTCACAAGTCAACGCCGTACGACAGTCAGACACCAGGAGTTCACTTTGTTTGTGGTGGCTTGGCAGCCTGCTCAGCCACCATGGCCTGCCAGCCTCTGGACACACTGAGAACACGCTTCGCTGCTCAGGGAGAACCCAAGGTGAGACACAACTCTACTGTTACACAAAAAGACAGCCAGGTTTTACAGTCTTGGTAAAAGCAAAATCTACTCCCTCAGTTTTAAAAGATTACATGTTTATATAATAGCAAAAAAAACATGTTTTTCAAGATCAACAGCAGCTCTTTTTGTTCCACAACTTTGACACTCTCACAATCATTTGTCTTAGCAGCTTGAAGATGTATGTATTATGTAATGTGCTGAAATTTACATGACATAATGAATTGTCGGTATTATAGATCAAAGCATATGTGGACATGCACTGAAATTGAAAGTGACATGTTCAAATATTGCACATAATTGATTGTATGACTGTTACTGGATGCTTGGTTATTTCTGTAGTCTGCATGCTGTGGAAGAGTTTATGAGCCTGAGGCTTCTGGGAAGAAGCTGATTTTGTGCCTTCTGGGAAGAAGCTGATTTTGTGCCTTGTTGTCCTGGATCTAATCTTGTGCAGCCTTCTACTTGAGGGGAAGGGTTCTGCCATGTCATCTGCATATTTGCTACCATATAATTGCACTGGAAGACATCCAGTCAATCATATTATAGAGAGTAGAGCAGTGGATTGCAATTTTTTTAGTGGTGGTGACATCACCCACACATTTACTGATATAACTGGAGACAGAAGATGTAAACTACTCCAGGTCCACCTCTACATCAGCTGTTGCAGTTTTGAAGAATAGGGGCAGCATTGGATGGTCACACAGGGGTTGTGCTTTGAATTGGTTTTGTTAATCTCACGACAGGGTTGTAGGAGGATGCAGGCATAAATGGAGATGTGATAAGATCAGCTCCAGGTTAAGCAGGGGAATGTTCAGTAGGCTCCTCGCTTTTTGTATAAACAAGTGCTTCACCAGGTTTTTAATTGAGATGAATCAAAGGAACAGCTATAAGTAGAGATAATTAATTAGTAGATTAAATCACTGTAGATTGTTAACCCACTCCTCTTTAACTATCATATTTTGTTTTATTCAGGTGTACAGGAACTTGCGTCACGCCGTGTCCACTATGTGGCGCTCAGAGGGAATGGTGACGTTTTACAGAGGCCTCTCTCCAACTCTGGTAGCAGTGTTTCCTTATGCTGGACTGCAGTTCTTCTTCTACAATGTCTTTAAAAAGATGCTGGCTCCTTCATCCAAGTCTGGAGACTCAGGAGGTCAGTGCAAAAGAAAAAAGACGATGGTAGTTCTGGGCTTCTGGGTTCTTTTTACTTATTCAGAAATGCAGAAAATATCTGCATCTCTTCTTATTTTATGTAAATTAAGAATTCATATCACTTAAGTTCTGGTAATTAAATATATGTAAAGAACTGATTAAATGCAACTGTGAATGCCTTTATTAAAGTAAATATTGTGTCACTTTGTTGCTCTGGAAGGCATCGTAGTAACTGCTGGCCAATAACCTGAAAAGGTTTATAGGTCTGTTTTCAAACAGTTTGGCGTCATTCATTTAAAAGCTTAAAGTTGCAGCATGATGATTTAAAATATGCTCAAACTAGACTGTCTTGGCCATTCCACAATGCAACCTTTAGATTATGAGCATAAACACCTCATATTAACTCTTCAGTGTGATGGTGGAGGTGTGATGATTTGGGCTTTTTTTGCAGTCAGTCCATGAGCTTTCTCATAATTTCCCTAATACCCTTCTGCATGATCAGTTCAGAGTAAGTGCATGTCCTGTTTGTGACTTCATCAGCCTGAAGTGCAAAGTTAGACTATGTGTTGGTTAAAATAGTCCCCTGCAACAGAAACAAGGTTATAATTTAATCAGACACATGCAGCAAAAAACGTTTGTCTCTTCAAGGAAGCATGAGAAGCCTGATCAGTGGCAGTGGAGCTGGAGTGATCAGCAAAACCATCACGTATCCATTTGACTTGTTCAAAAAGAGGCTGCAGGTGGGGGGCTTTGAGAAAGCCAGGGTCCACTTTGGAAAGGTGAGGCTCCTTTACTAAAGTTTTATATTATCTAACACAAACTCCCTGTGTCACCAATCAGCGTGTTACCTCTTCCTCCTGTGCAGGTGCAAAGCTACAGTGGCCTGGTTGACTGCATGGTTAAAATAGCCAAAGAGGAGGGCTTCCGAGGATTCTTCAAAGGCCTTTCGCCCAGCCTCATCAAGGCAGCTGTGTCGACAGGATTCACTTTTTTCTGGTATGAATTTTTCCTCAATGTCATGGTTAACACCAGGGAGAGAGGGAGAAGAAACGACCTCACCAAGGACCCAGAGGAGAGATGAGGAACAGAAGAAAGCAGAGGAGACAATCACGCACATGTAAAATGCACCAAACAGATGGATCGACTGGGACGAAGCCAACCAGGACAGTGGTGGTTTCTACCGTTTATATAGGAGAGTGTGGGAAAATAACTGCATAAGATGTTGGTTTGTCATTTTATTCTATATATTTGAAGCTTTATATTTGTTACAAATTATTTTATTTGGGTTTCGGTTAAAGTACTTATGATCTCATGTTTATTTGTTTTTGTTATTGTCTAGATTTGTGCCCCGACAATGGAAAAAAGTCAATTTACCTGGAAAAAGACATTCACCATTTATTTTTTATACTTTGCTGCTCAATATTTAAACTCCATACTGACTTATGGTTACTTTCTCTTTAGGTTTGTAAAGTTAACCAATCAGAACAGCCCAAACTGAGTGTCATGGCCTCCCTCGTTGACATTTTTTTTCAGCCAGTATCTCACAGGGCTACAATTTCCTGATGACTTATTGTAGACACAAAATTGTAAGAAAATGGGTAAATTTTCATTTTGGATTCGCACAGAACTGATACATGGAAGACTTTTGTGCATGTGGAAAATGCAAATAAATCGTGACATGCATGTAGCATCCCTGCAGCTGTCATGCATATATTTTTCTTGCAGTTTAGTCACAAAGCGTCTTCTTAAAAATGTGTTAATGTATGTTATTTGCACTTTGGTCTCCAACCCTTCCCAAAGTTGTTTCACATTTCTTGCACTTTCTGACTTACGGAGACTAATTTGAGAAGAGTTCCAGTCCAGTGATTGCCTTAAGAGAAAATCTGCATTGGAAAAATTTTGAACATGTTAAAAATTCCTATGACACAACAGCAAGGCCACATAACTCTCGTGAACATTTCAAGACATTTTAGGGACTCCTTCGGGAATGCTGATCACTACTTGTCACCAGCAGTTACTGCCTAGTGAGATACTGAATTTAGAATATTTTACCTGAACTTTGTACATTTTCTGTTCTTTTTTAACCTGTAGTTACATTTTTTTGAGGTTTGATTTGGAGAAATATTCAGGTGACATAGTTGATGTGCAGAAACACTCATTTATTTCTACAGCATATGGTGGTGGGGAAAAATGATCTGAAAGCTGTTTAGAGAGATGTTTGTACTGAGCTAATCACTTTATCCATGCAGGAAAATCTGTCTGACATTGTGACTCAGGTTTTTATTTTGCAAATAAAAAATGGACATCTGTCTGAAGATTCAAATGTTTAACAATTTCTTAGTGTTAAAAAAAGCAGAAGCAACTGTTAAAAATATGATGCCTGAAGTACACGATGCGTACATCGATACAGTTAATTTTTTTAAGTTTTATTCAGCTTTTTTTTTTTTGTAAATCTATCTTCATTAATTTTGAACTTTTCAGGTTTTAAGAGTAAAAGTTTCAAATTTCCAGAGATGTTTTAGTAAAAAAAATTAAAATTCTCTTAAAAATTGAGCTCAAATAAAATAAAAAAAGCATTACACAGGATTAATACAATTAGATCATTACATTTAATCAGGATTTTTTTTTACACAATCATATAAAGGGTATAAACTGCATCCAGTCTGTTTTATAATCTTAAATGAAGTTTTACCTTTTGTTAATTTTTTTTATTCTGCATCAAACTCAGTTTGCAGAATCAACACACATTTAAATGATCAATAACGACTTTTCACACAGCGATGAATGCAACAATATTTGACATAATTTAATTTACAAAGAACAAAACCATCACTAGTTTGACTGAAAATGAACACAAGGAGAAACTAGCAGCTGAACAACACCACATAAACACTACAGCGTTAAGAAAGACAGCAGAGAAAACGAAAACATTTCAAAATAGATCCGGTTAAAAATGATACCACATGAGGATAACTCACTATAACCACACAATTAAAACATAACTTTCATATCACAACTGTTACCACGTGTTTTTAGAGTTGACACTGAGTTAAAGATGCTCAAACAGTATTTACAAGAATACTCAACTGTTACAGAGGCCAGTAAAATCTGCCAAAAACTCTCCATCACATAAATACAAACACCCAACCACAAGCTCAGATGTTAAAAGGCAAAGCAGCAGAACTTTAAATCTGTACATGTAAAGTTTACGAGTAGTGACTGAACCTCTCTATATGTTTACGAGACATCCCGAGCTTCTCCGTGGGATAAAACATCTTCAGGAATGTATGCTACACTCATTGGACTCCATACTTTATCTTCTAAGTAGCTGCAGCTGCTTTTACTCTTGCAGGGACAAACTTGACCTTTCCACCTCAGTGGACTTAGGGAGGGAGCTGCCCGACTGGTCCTGAAAAGGCCGTATGAGCTGGCTGGCTTGGCTGTAACACCGGCTGAGGTTCAGGGATGACCAGGACAGTGAAAAATCTCCTTCACTCGAGCTGGCTGAAGGGGGCGTTGTGGGGACGTGCTGGGCAGGCACTGATCCACAGGTTCCAGGGTGTTCACCAGCTGGTTGGGCTCTGGTTTCATTCAGGCTGTGGACTGGAGTTCCAGGAGAAAAAGCTGGGTAGTTTGAAGAGTGAATCCCTGCGGCCCGGGTCGGGCAGGGTCAGTGTCTCCGGAGCAGACTTCTTCCTGGGTCGATCCTTGGGCACAGACAGGAAGTCTGGGGCTTCGGTGGAGAGGGGAGTGGACGGGGCGCTGTTGGGACCGCTGCGGGTGCAAGATGGCAGAGGGGTCTCAGAGATAGAGATGGTGGGGGGGAAGGGGCCAATCTTCAGGTTGGTTGCTTCCTGCGTGGCACGTTCATACTCCCTCACCTCCTCCATGGTCATATCTGGTTCAACAGAAGCAGAACACACTCAGAAGCAGAGACGGCTGTTCAGAAGTAAAGAAAGCTACAAGCCTAAAATCTGTTACCAATTCTCAGCTTTTACAAACACTTAAGAAAAATGGAGTTTTAACTGTTTTGGTCAAATCTTTGTCTACTAGGTTCAAATGAAGGCAACTGGATTTCTTTGGTTTCTTGAAGACGTTTTACTTTACTTATCTTCCGAAAAGGTTTTCTCAAACTTAACAGGAATGTGCAGAGTTTCATACACACTCAAAAAATAAGTAAGCATAGTATAGAATCAAGTCAAACAATGAGACGACCCCAAAAACAGGAATGGTTCTGCAGGTGGAGGACACTGACTATTTTTCTCTCGTATCTTTTTGACTGCTTTTCAGTAGTTTAGCATTTGTTTAGGGCAGTGCTTTAAGTGGAAAAAAATAAGTGCCGGTACTCTCCTTAAACATTAGTTTGAGATTTTATATATAAAATCTCAAACTAATGTTTAACGGCACTTAAACATTTAAACTGTATACATACAGTATACAGTATATATATACACACACACACATATACACACACACATATACACACACACATATACATATATACACAGAGAAAGAGAGATATCTATAGTTTTATTGTTCAGAAATGACAAAAGAACAAAGCCAGTTCTAAATCAAATCCTCATGAAAGAAATTCAAATTCACTCAGTCATCCGTTTAGTCACTAATTCTTCCCAATGCGTCGTCCTTCATACCTGTAGGTATGAAGGACCACCACTGGATTCTATTTGTCTAAAAGACAATTCAGGACAAGACACCTCTCTATCTGTCCTCTCTTCTACACCTGGTCCATAATAAATGTCACAGTAGGTGTAGTGAAGATATTCAGCTCTAGTCTAGAATGTCAGTTCTGCTCTGCAGACTTTGAGTCTGGCTTACCTCATCATCTCCAACACCTCTACTGTCTTCAGCTCTGCAGCAGCATGAGACTGGAACACTTTACTAAACACCCTGAGATTTATTCTCTGACATCTATTACAGCCTTTAAATCTAAACTTCATCAGGTTATTATGTATAATAATTAGGGATGCTCCGATCACGTTTTTTGCTGCCGATCAGGGATCACCAATACCAATCACATCGATTGACTGTAAATTTCACATTGTAGTGATGATGAGGGCTAATGACTACTTGATCTGTAGAAAATGAACCATAAATCTCCTTCATTTGGATAAAAACAGGTTTTACTGACTTTTTCTAGGATACATACAAAAACTTGAAGGCACCATGTAGACATCCATCCATCCATATAGAAATATGTTATTTATAGATATATATTTACAATCCTAGAAATCTATTATTTTTTATCTATATTTAAATACTTAAACATATATTCTTGTGCACAAGATCCCCATTAATTAGTTTGTGGTTGAAATAACGTTTTGAGAAAAATAGTTGTTTTTCTACTGCTTTTCAGACACAGAAAAGTCGACATTGTTTTGACACTCTGGTCCTTTTTATGCCCAGAAAGAACGAACTTATTACTGACAATGATCTGATCAGTACTAAAGAGTCTACCCGCTGCTCTCTCAGTTCCTCCTCCCTCCACCTGTCTGATCCACCTGCACTGCTCCTCTCCAGCTGCGTCATGACGCACAGCTTTCCTCTCCATAAGCGCGCGAGCTCTTTCCATCTCCATCATTAATATTTAAATTATTGTCTTTTAATACCAATTTGAAGACTTATCTCAGCTTCCTGACGTGTCACAACCTGCTGCAGCAGCAACAGATCTGGAGCTGCAGGAGGGAACGGAGCTCTGCGAGTCAGCGGGACTCGCCTCCAGGACCGAGCTCTGAGCCAACTATGGAGCGGTCCGCTCAGGGGACACGAGTCTCTGCTTTTCCTCTCTCATCTGGTGTTTCACCAAATTCTGCCACCCTCCTGGAGTCACTAAATACGGGTGGCAGATGAGTTCTCCTTCTCCACACCTTCCGCTATGCGCTGCTCGTAATATGAGGCAACTACGGCCACCGGGAAAATTCAAAATTATATTGATGTAACACCGAAAAAACTCCCGGTACGGACCGAACACTGGAAAAAAGTGCTGGTACGCTGAGGGGTCAAATTTAGAAGTCCCGGTACGCTGTACCGTTCCGTACCGGCCCACTTAAAGCACTGGTTTAGGGTCATTGTCACTGCTGGTAGCCTGAGGCAATGGACCCTACAGAGGTAGCACAGGCAGTCCCAACTCCACCAGGATGGCACATCAATACATACCATTGCAGGAAGGTTTGTTGTGCCTCCCAGCACAGCAGGAACATGGAGGAGATTCCAGGTGACAGGTAGTTACTCTAGGAGAGCTGGACAGGGCTATTGGAGGTCCATAATCTATTTGCTTCTTTGTTCAAGAATGACCAGGATGAGTACTGCCAGAGCCCTGCAAAGTGACCTCCAATGAGCCACTGGTATGAATGTCTCTGACCAAACCAGAAACAGACTTCATGAGAGTGGCCTGAGGGCCTGACTCCTCTAGCCCTGTGCCCTGTGCTCACTGCCAGTACCGTGGAGCTCCACTGGCATTTGCTGAACACCAGATCAGGCAGGTCCGGCACTGGAACCCTGTGCTTTTTACAGATTAGATCAGCTTACTTTGAGCTCACGTGAAAGCGTCTGGAGATGCTGTGGTGAACGTTATGCTGCTCATGACTGGTTTGGTGGTGGGTCATCTGGGGAGACACATCCATGGAGGGATACATAAACAATGGCACCTTGACTGAATTAGGTATCAGGATGAAGTCCTCAGACCCCTTGTCATTTTTTTGATCCTACCACACATTCATGCTATTTATGGATATCTGACCTGATGTGTTTTTAATGTGTTTTAAGTTTTTTGAGCAGTGTAGAATTGACAAAGCTCCTCAGATGAGAAGTAAAACGTCTCCAAGAAACTGAAGAATTCCAGTTGCCTAACAGAGTATCTAGCGCAGTAAGTTAGCGCTCGGAGCATGAGTCGTAGCTACTATGACAAATTTTAGTTGTAGCTATTTGATTTTTATGTTTATATTATTTAAAGTCGGTTGTCTATGGCAGCCATCTTGAATTGATGAGTCTTAGCTGCTATGATGCTAAATCTTAGCTCAGTATCTGTAAAATTAGCAATATAATAGTCATTTTTGTGTTTGCAGAGTTCAGTTGGCTGTGGCCATCATGAATTGGACTTAAACCAAACATGATTAATTTGTTGATGTACATCTAATGATTACTTCTAGAGAATTTAATAAAAATTCACCAGTAGTTCATGATATAAAGTAGTTTGCTAAATCTACAGATAAATCGCACAGGGAAAATATTTTTTTGCCCACCTTTCACCTTTTAGAAGTTACAAATGAAGAATTCTCCTTTTCCATTTTAAACAAGATTCAAGTATTTTTGTTTTATACAATTTTTCAGTAAAAAATAGTGACATAAATATTTTGCAAAATTTAAAGACAATTGTTTAAAAAACTTACCGATCCACTCGTCTACCCAGGCAAAAGCCTGTTTGTGTCCTAGGAGAAGGACATCTCGAATCACCTGAGAATTATAAAAATGAAAAGAGAAGAAAGCAAAATAAAAGGTGAAGTCACAGCAGACGTGTGAAGGAGGGGATTCAAGGTGAGAGGATGTGAATCATATTACCCCTGAAGGGAAAAACATTCTGAAGTTCTTAATGTCTCTGTTCGTCTATAGAAATATGATTAATATGAGTCGCTCGTGTTACCGTGTGAGTAATGGCCCTAACTGAATGCGTATGTGAGTGTTTGTGTGTTGAAGTGAGCCTCGAGCAAGGAGGAAATAGAGACACTTTGACCCAAGGACAGATGCTGCTGAGAGCTTGGAGGAATGGGGCGCAGATATGAAGTGTGAATGTTTCAGACAGCTCTAACTGTGATAAGAGAAACGCTGAGCATTATGTTTACACAGAAGAAAATTGGACTCCTTTGGCGATGATAGTGATCTCTGGGTCAAAAAGTTTGACAAAGTAATTATGGTCTATTTCAGTGAGAGTTTTAAAAAAAACATACAAGGTTTCTGTCTCTAACCTTGTGTACAAACTGTTCCACTCGTGTCTGCAGCCCCCACACTTCAAATTTCACTGAGACCAGTTTGTACGAGCACATAATGGGGTCTTGGGTGTCGATCCATCCCTCCTGCAGAATCCCCCGGTTTGTTTTCTTCGACTGGAAATATCGAAGGTCCTGCAATTCCAAAGACAGCCCAGTTATGAAAAAAATCACACATTCCTTCTAGTAAGATTTTCAGCCAGTGACTGTCTGATTAGTATTCCATGTTGTTTCTTGTCATTTATTCCCATCCCACCCTGCCTGCAGGACAAGAACACCTGCATTCATTACGGCAATCGTGCAGAGTTCAGCCAAGCTGCACAGACGGACTCCTTCATCACAAGCTTTATGTGCATTAATCACTGCTCCCTGTGGACTAATTATGTTGCGGTGCTCATTTGTCTCAGGGTCAAGCGTTTGACTGAGACAGAATGTGTGCGGGTGGGATACGACACACTCTGTCCCAGTGGGGAGTCCAGTTCTAGAGGGGGAGGACTGTTGCGTGTGTTTGTGCAGGAAATGTGTTATCAAATTCACTGGAGAAAGATTGAAAATAAAGAAGAAAAGAATGCTAAGAAGCCTGCTTCAAATAAAGAAAGAATGTGTGAAAACTGTAAAAGATATTAAAACATATAATTTGAGTCATATAAAGCACAACTTTCTGTGACCCATTTAAACTCTGAGTGATGTTTCTACTGTCTCCCTAAACGTTAACGCTCCCAGAAGGGCAACAGTTTCTCAGTTGATTTTCCAAAATCCCATTGTTGTGTATGTAGAAATTGTTCCCAGGATTTTTGCATATTTCATCAATTTCTACAATGTTTTTCTATCAAAAGTCATATTCCAGAAACAATTACTTTTCCAGAATCATCTTAGAAAACAGAAATAACTCTAAAACTCTATTTTCCACAATTGCTAATATTTTAAATAATGACTCAAATTCTTCCCAGAAAACCCTGTCTGACACTCTTTGTGAGGAGTTTGCAGCCCACTTCAGGGGGAAGGTAGACACCATCAGATGTAACATTTTATCCTCCCAATGTAACATGGTTTTAGAAACATCTGAAAATGTGTGTCTACCTGAGGAAACACTGGACAGTTTTGTCCTGGTTGAAGCTGAGAGTCTTGATAACGTTTTCTCCTCAGTGAGGCCTACCACATGTGTTCTGGACCCTATTCCCACAAGGTTTTTTAAACAATTTTATGATTATTTTAAAAATGAGATTTTAACTCTGATGAATTGCTCCCTTCAGACAGGGGTCTTTCATGCTGCTTTTAAATGGGCAGTGGTGAGACCTCTGTTGAAGAAGAGCAATTTAGATTTTAATGATTTAAACAACTTCCGACCGGTGTCCAACTTGCCATTTTTAAGTAAAATTTTAGAAAAGCTTGTGTTGAACCAACTCAACAATTTTATTAACACTAATAATGTCCTAGAGAAATTTCAGTCTGGTTTTAGAGTGAACCACAGCACCGAGACAGCCCTTCTGAAGATTTTAAATGATTTTAGAGTAAATGATGATGCTCGGAGGGCGACAGTGTTGGTTCTGCTGGATCTAAGCGCTGCCTTCGATACCGTAGACCACACTGTTCTTTTAACCCGTCTAAAACAGATCGGCATCTCTGGTGCTGTTCATAGATGGTTCACTTCCTATCTCACAGACAGGACTTTTATGGTGAGCATGGACACCTGTTTCTCCAGGGTCCATAGCACCACATGTGGTGTGCCCCAGGGTTCCATTTTAGGCCCAGTGCTTTTTAACCTTTATATGCTCCCTCTGGGCAGCGTCATCAGGAGACACGGGGTGAATTTCCACAGTTATGCTGACGACACACAGTTGTGCATCTCCGTGTCTCCTGATAACACACAGCCAATGGATGCACTTTTTAACTGTATTTTAGACATTAAATCCTGGATGGCAGAAAACTTTCTCCAGCTCAACCAGGGCAAAACTGAAGTTTTAGTCATTGGTCCTGAGGCCCAGAGAGAGAAACTTTTACCCAAACTACAATCACTGTCTTTTAATCCTTCCTCAAAAGTTAAGAACCTGGGCGTGACCTTTGACTCTGAGCTGACTTTTATCCCCCATATTAAAAACGTCACCAAAATAGGTTTTTATTATCTCAGAAACATCGCCAGAGTCCGCCCCATTCTCTCTCGGGCCAATACTGAGACGCTGATGCTTTTATCACCAGTAGAATCGATTACTGCAATGCCCTGCTTTCTGGTCTTTCTAAAAACAGTACTTCAGGTCTATAACTTTTACAAAACTCAGCAGCCCGTGTCCTGACAAAGATCAGGAAGCGGGAGCACATCACTCCGGTTTTAAAATCACTGCATTGGCTCCCCGTATGTTTTAGGATCGATTTTAAGATACTGTTAATGGTTTGTAAGTGTCTTAATGGTCTTGGCCCTTCTTATCTTTCTGAACTGCTTTTGCCATATGAACCCCCGCAGTCACTGCGCTCCTCTGGCAGCCGTCTCCTAGTCATCCCTAAAGTCAGGACACACACCCACGGCGAAGCTTCTTTTAGTTATTACGGCCCTCGCCTCTGGAACGGGCTGCCAGAGGACCTCAGGACCGCAGAGAATGTTCAGGTTTTTAAGAATAGACTCAAGACCCACCTTTTTAGATTAGCTTTTAACTGATTATTATTTATTTAGTTTTTTATTCACATTTTATTGGTCATTTTACTATTCATATAAGTTCTCGTTATTTTATATGCTACGCATTTTAATCCTCCAGTGTTTCCTCTGTGGAGCCCTCTGCCTTGGGACCGGTGGTCGGCGGTGGTGGCTCGGGCGCTCCCCGGTAGGGCCCGGGCAGTGGCGGGGGTTGCCACCCTCCATACCCGGGTGCCCTTGGTTGGTGTGTTGCTGCTGACCTGGTTCTACAGCTGACGAGGCAGAGGGCCCACTTGATGGCGTGTTTCTCATTACTGGAGCCATCTGAGCTCAACATAGTGTTTACTGTGGTTTTTATGTGTATGTGTGGGTGTATGTGTGCCTGGGAATGGGTTGTGGACTGGGAGGGGAGAGTGTCATAATTGTTCTATGTGTGGGAAAGGGAGGGAATGTGGGTTATATGGGTCATTTTAATCTGTCAAGCACTTTGTGTTGCTCGCTCTGGCATGAAAGGTGCTATACAAATAAAGTTTGATTTGATATCACACCATTTTTAGACATAGCTGCGTGTTTTTAATGTATGGGTTTTTCCAAAGCTGTTGGAGTATAAGAAAATAAAAAATCATGACAGAAATGACATTATTTTTAATTGAGTGCATTTTAATTATGTGAGTGTGTTAAAAATATTTTATGAACTTTTACGGACAATATCAAAACATCTTAACTTATCTAGAAAACCCTCGATTGTGTGAGTGTACTAGAAAATATTTTTGTAAGACAGATAAATGGTTGATCTCCTGTCAAAATGTGAGTCAATGAGGGCATAAAGTACATAAACTGGTCACTGTTGAGATAACGTATCTCTCTCTAATAGGCTTAGTACCTTCCTCAAAAACCTGTAGTATTAAATCCAATACGTGTCCTTTTTCATCTGGTGGAGGATCTGAGTACTACAAGTGACAATTTTATATATATATATATATATATATATATATATATATATATATATATATATATATATATATATATATATATATATATATATATATATATATATATATAGATAGATAGATAGATAGATAGATAGATAGATAGATAGATAGATAGATAGATAGATAGATAGATAGATAGATAGATAGATATATAATCATTATTACATGGTTATGGGAGGCAGTAGCTCAATGGTAGGGTGTTGAAACCGGAGGGTTGCAGGATCAAATCCCTGCTCCAGCTGGGTTACTTTGTCAATGTGTCCTTGGGCAAGACACTTTACCCTCATTGCCTGCTGGTGGTGGTGGTCAGAGGGCTGGTGGCGCCTCTCTGTGTCTGGGTGACTTGCCTCTGTAGCTCCATAAGCATTTGAATGACTGACTGATGTAAAGCACTTTGTAGTCCACTGACTTTGAAAGTGCTATACAAATGCAAAGACATTTACCTAATGACATAGGTAATATCAGTAAATAAGAAGCTAAATTACAAGTAGGAGATTCTTGCAATTATTTTATGTATTGTTAAAATTTAAATGGAATTAAGCATGTCCACATAGAATCAGTAAATACAATCCTGTCTAATATTTATATATTGGTGTTTAAATCATATCAGCACAAAGTCTTATGTCTATATTTAGCTCTGAATGGATTCTCTGTGCTATTTTTAGCTCTGAGTCAATAAAAGCAGAAGACCTTAAAGGTCAGTGGGAAATATGTGTGTGTGTGTGTGTGTGTGTGTGTGTGTGTGTGTGTGTGTGTGTGTGTGTGTGTGTGTGTGTGTGTGTGTGTGTGTGTGTGTGTGTGTGTGTGTGTGTGTGTGAATAAGAGAGTATGTCAATAATAAATCACCATAGCAGCAATGTCATGACCCCTCCTGACTATTAATAGCTCAGCTTCTTATGATCGTCACGCCGTGATAGATGTGGCCAACACATGAGCATACAAATGTCAAATCAACAGTTAAAAATCACCTCCCACACATCTATACATATATCTGTGTTCCTTCAGTTGCTCACAGGAGGCAGATGGACAGCTGGTGGTCACAAAATGAGCTGGTGATGCTACTGACAAAACCCCCCAGATCTGCTCATGTCTGTCCTCTACATTCCTCATCTATTGACTCTTTCTTTGTCTTTCACCCTCTACTTCATTCAGATTCTTCTCTTTGCTCACCTCTGAGTCCTTGTAGTGCCTCTCTGGGATCTCATCGTAGGCAATATCCACAAAACACACCTCAGTTTCCTCTTCTTTGGTCTCACTTCCAAAGATCTGCCAGATAAGAAAAGACATGGGAGGATAAATTAATCAATACAGTTCTTTGGTTGTTAAATATTGTGGGCTGATCTGCTGAGAGGATTGCCCAGTGTCTCTTGGTTTGGCAGCAGAGGAGACATTTCATTCACATTGGGATTAGCAGGAGCCAGAAAAACACTTTCTTAGGGGGACTGTAATTAAATGCGTAAAAACCATAATGCTGGCTGAACATAAGAAAACACAATTCATAAAGTTTCATATATCTAGGTGCAGTATGTAGTATAGTTTTACTTTTTGTTTGCATAATTTTTTTTTTATTTAAGCCGAAAGAAAATAGATATTTATAAGTACAAAAATAATTATATACAGGGTTTCCCCCAGAAAACTTGCTAAGCCTGGTGGTAGAGAAGCCCACAGACAGACATCACCAGACCCTCTGCTTTTTCTGTCATACGGACTACAACTAGAGAGAGAGAGCCGACCAGAGAGAGCTGAACTAGATCACTTTGTTTTAGTTTTGTAGCGTTAACCACAGTTAGCAGCTGTTAGCCACTGTTAGCTTTCCTCTGGGACAATCCTGGACTGGTACAGACTCACTCGGGTTCTGAGGCTTAGCCTGGTGGGAAGCTGGCACCTGTGAGGTGCCATTCCCTTTCTGCCCCAGTGAAAACCTTTGATCTAACACCTAAACAGCCATAATAGTTTGTATCTTCTCTACTTGTATGTTTTATCTCCTTGTTTATTAAATAATAGAGGGATGCCTTGTTTCACCCTCCTATGTTGATACAACCAATAACAGTACAATAACAACCATTGTTTTTACATTTAGACTGATGAATTTACTTACAATATGTTTAAAATATATACTGGAAATATTGTGATGAGGCAACAAATAATCTACGATGAGAACAGTAAGAAAATAGTCCCTACAAAAGATGAGGTTCAAATTTAAGGTTGAAACATTTCCCTGCTGATTTGCAAATAAAAGCACAAAGATGGCACAAAATGTTCCATCTGGTGTTTCTTTCAGCTCGTTCTCCAACAAGTTACATCTTGGGTTTAGTGATTTCCTTCATGGCTCACAAGTTAAATGATCTGCTAATTTCAAACCTCATGTGTCAATAATCCTTGATTAAACTACCTGTAAACTCTTTAAAAACAGAAAAAAAGGGCAACAAGATTAGTGGAGAGGTTAATGAAAAGATGATCAAAAAGAAAGACCACTAGTGAGAGGACAAATGGTGGAAGCTGTGAGGTGTTAAGAGAGGAAGGAGCAAATCCTTCTTCTGAATGAGCCTACACCCCAACTTGTTCCAACCAGCTACCCAAATTTGAATTTATGACCATCTGTGGAGACTGCTGGTTGCAACTCCCACGGAGAACCACCAAGTGGAGCTGCAGCTTCTTGTTTTCAGCTAGAGAATGGACGGAAGCAGTATTGCATAACCATCAGGCTTGTTCCCTCTGCCAATCAAAGTGTTAAGTGGCTCTAAATGAGAAGTAAAAAGCAGGCAAAGTGTTTTTATCTCTGATGACAAACTCAACAAATCCAAGGACACATCCTAATGTTGCTGCAGGAGAATCTAAATTTTATTTTCTAACACAAAGCTGGTCCTTTGGAATCTTTAACAATATTGGTGTTTAAACATTTCTATTTGTGATGAATGATATTTTTTAAATTTGTTTTGTTGATTTTACTGTATTTGTTTTGTGGTCTTTTGTTTTGTCTATGAGATTTTAATCTGTCCTTTATTGTTTTTATAGTCTTTTAGTTGATCTTGATGTTTTTGGTTCTTTGTTTTTTAATCATGTTTAATTCTGTTTTTTGTTAAGCACTTTATGATTTTTGTCTGTGAAAGGTGAATGTAAATAAACTTTACTTACTTTCTTACTAATGTTATTATGAAATTTAGTAGCATGACTCTTTTGTCATAAGTACACATTTTTGTAGTGATAATTTGGATACAGATGCCAAATTCAAGGGTAGAAAAAAAATCCTCAAAAGTTGATTAAAGATTAAAACAGCTAGATTTAGAAGATCCATCATTATGCAACCCATATATATGGAATAATAGATAATTTTCTAAAATAAAGTCTAAAATAACATTAACATAATTCAGTAGGGCCTCTCTTGATCTGGAAAAACAACAAACATGTTTTAAATGACATGGAACAGAAATTTTGACAAATTAAAAGGATTCACAAAATTTCAGTCAACACAATAATATGCTTGAATAACTTATTATAGTTGAATAACTTATTATTTTCCAAGAAGGTCACATATGTGTTGTCTGTGTGAGATTGTGCGATGTAGTGAATTAGTCATAAAAAATAATGATATTTTCTTCAACAGACTCCATTATGATGTGTCTAAATCTCAGCTATCTGCAGGAATGTGAACGTATCAGAATGAGAGCCCATTCTCTTTATGGACCCCAGTCACAATGATGCAATAACCCCTCTGACAAAAACCAATTCATTACATTTGATATGAAGGCTTTGGAGCATGAAGACAAAACAATATGATAAAAATGATGAGACAATAAAACAGACAATAGATGAAAGCCAAAAGTCACAAATCGAATCCCAATAGAAAAATCAGCCTGCTTTTTCTTTTAGTTCTACCTACAATGTTTCTCACCAAACACATGGACTTTGATCTCTACTCACATTATCATTGTTTCCTTTGTTGTCCTCATATTTGGTCTCTATGTGGATGGAAAACTTGGGAAGGAAGGAACACTGGAGGAAAACAATACACAGCAATTCACCAATACGTATTGTGGTATTTTTATTAAAAGATGCTACTTTGCTTAATGTTGTGTGGACCAGCTGACCTCACGCAGGGCAGCATGTGAGACTATGTGTCTGAGTTTTATTAGCAGGAATATTTACTTTATAATTTTGCAGATTTCCGTAATAAATCGGGTCTCCTTTTTTATGCACAGACACTCATCAGCTTTAAAAACAAAGCATCTTTGCTAGATTAAATTCTCCACTATTGCAATTATCGTGCAACTAAAGTTGAAGTAATGGTTACATAAACTGTTCACATGTGTTCTTGCTTTCATTCATTATGGGGTCAAAGCCTAACACACAGAATCGACTTATGAGGACCCCTTATAAATGTGGGAACCAAATTGTTGTCACCGTGTTTAAAGCCGCATTCTGGAGGATTTCATCAGGAGAGCAGTTTTTGAATCTAGCGTCCAAAGGCTCCTCCTCAAAACATCTCGACACGCGCGTCCGGTCGTGTGTGCGCACGTGCACGCGGCGCATATACGTTGCGGGCATGAACTGTACAGCTCAATGTGTAGGGTTTAATCACTCACAGTTCACAACTCTTATTCCAACAACACTACGAGGGTCTGATGAGCCCTCTCTGTCCCTGCTGCTTCTGATATTAGCTCTGTTAGCACCGAGCTGCTGCTGGACTCTGAAGCTGAACTTGACTCGGCCCTGGACCAAAATAAATGTGTAACCCTGTCAAGCCTTGCCATTCTGTGAGGTGAAAGGTTTAAAAATAAAAATAAATCCATCTTTAGCTGGCGAATGGGTAGGTTTTTAGTAGAAATGAGCCGTGAGGCTAAGACGCAAACAGAGAAACACACGGAGCGTCCTGTACGACAGTGCCCCCTACTGGTACAGGTTTGGTCAATGCGCGTGCATGTTGAGAGAATGCAGACATTTGAATTTCATTGGCTAAAAAATGTCGGCGGCCAGAAATAATGGAAAGGGGTCTCTAAGAGGAAGGAGGGTCTTCATCAGAATGACAGATGTTGTGGAACTCAATCCATAGATCATAGTTTAGACCTGAAATATAATTTAAAACATTTAGAAAACTTTGATACAGAGAAAAATGCTCCAGAGAGCCGCTTTAAGCTTCATCAGCCCCAGAAGGCGGCGTAGCTACACTTTAAAGTGCTCCTCTTTTAAAGCCACATTGTGGAGGATTTCATCAAGAGAGCAGTTTTGGAATCTAACATCCAACAGCTCCTCCTCCTCCTCAAAACACCTCGACACGCGCGTCCAGTCGCGTGTGCGCGTGCACACGGCGCATTACGTTGCGGGCATAAACTGTGGAGCTCAATGTGTAGGGTTTAATCACTCACAGTTCACAAATCTTATTCCAACACTACGAGGGTCTGATGAACCCTGTCTGTCCCTGCTGCTTCTGATACTTAGCTTCTGTTAGCAGCGAGCTGCTGCTACTCTGTCTGAAGCTGAACACAGAAATGACTCGGCCCTGGATGAACTTTCTGAACAAAATAAACGCGTAACCCTGTCAAGCCTTGCCATTCTGTGAGGTGAAAGGTTTAAAAATAAAAATAAATCCATCTTTAGCTAGGAAATGGGTAGGCTTTTAGTAGAAATGAGCTGTGAGTCCTCACTGAATGGCTGAGATGGCAAACGGAGAAACACACGGAGCGTCCTGTACGAGAGTGCCCCCTACTGCTACAGGTTTGCTTGATGCATGTTGAGAGAATGACGACAATGCAGAAATTAGAATTTTATTGACTGAAAAATGTCAGCGGCCAGAAATGATGCAAAGGGGTCTCTAGGAGGAAGGAGGGTCTTCATCAGAATGACAGATGTTGTGGAACTCTACCCATAGATCATATGTGTCAAACACAAGGCCCGCGGGCCAAATGTGGCCTGCCATGTCATTTAATGTGGCCCGCGAGAGCTTAAAAGGTCTGAGTATTCAGAAATAAATAGGTAAAAAGCGTATTTTGACCAAAAACTACATTTCCCACAATGCATGTCAATTGTGTTACCCGCGACTTGGCGGCTTACCGCCACTACAGGGCAGGGTGCACACAAGCAGTAGGCTGGTCCTCATGAGAACCGGATTTCGAACGCGCTTTTACGGACCAGCGCTGTGCGGTCCCGATGGGAGACCCCTCGATCTGAGAGCTTCACATCCTGTTGCAGCTCAGTGAATGAGTGATCACATGACCTCTGAAGCTAGTGGACACACACGGTAGGACCTCCGCTCCGACACACACACACACACACACACACACACACACACACACACACACACACACACACACTCACAGCATCTCCAGTGCGCCATTACGCACAGCTCGGCGCGCGCTTTAACACTCACACAATCACAGTACGTCTGACCCACGCACGCAGCTCACACATGCCCAGTAGGGGTACAACGGGTCACAATAGATCCGTGATCTGAACAGATCGCCCTCTATAGTTTGGGACTCGGTTTGCAATCCAGCTGGCTGCGCTCACGCGCTTTACTAACTCCTCCCCGACCCGACAGCTCGCGCTCTCAAGCTGCTGATAAATAATTCCCCTCTGAGAAAGACGTTCATTTTGTCATCACATATCCAGTTCTCTTTATCAGAATCAGTCATTTTAGTTAACCAGAACAAAAGATCACTGGTCGATTTTTGATCCATGATGCGCGCGCGGGGAGCTGCTGATCCTCCACCCCTCCGTCAGCTGATCATCTGCTTCTCTGATGGCAAACCAGATTAACCAATTTCTGCCTAAGATAACGTGTTGTGTTGGACTTTTATATGAGCTAATGAACATTAATATGAACGGTGCTCTGTCAGGAGGATCAGAACACCTTGATCGTCACGCCTACTCACCTGCTGCAGCTGTCTGACTGCAGTGAGGAAGAAACCGGGTCATCGCTCTGTCAGACTGGAGAGGTGACTAGTAGAAGGCTTTTCAATTTAATTGGTTTAAATATGTTTAAAAGTTTTATTTAAGCATCAGAATGACCTCATGAGTCAAAGGTTGTTTGAAATATTGAGCATTAAGCAGAAAAATGTTGAGCCAACAGCAAATCATCATCTTCAACTCCCCCCCCACCCCATGTGCGGACCAAACCCCAGAGCTAGGTTCTCCCTTGAGGACATGTGATGACAGATTGTGTGCACCCCTAACTATAACACATGTTTTGATCAAAGTTATTATAACTTTGATGTATTTTTAATTCACTTGAATAGTTTGATCCTTGATTGATGGAGTTCAGTGGGTTTCATAACCTGACAAGTCAAAAGGATTTATGTTATAACAGAGCAACAAACAAACCTATTTTTCATGCATTTGTAATGTTTTATCTTGTATAAGTAATAAATTCAGAGGTATGTAACGTTAAGGAGTTGTTACATTTATTTTACATTTAATTTGGTTACATTTTTAAGTTATCTGGCCCTTTGAGGACAGCCATTATGCTGATGTGGCCCTCGGTGAAAATGAGTTTGACACCCCTGCCATAGATCATGGTTTAGACCTGAAATATCATTTAAAACATTTAGAAAACTTTGATACGTAAAAAATACTCCTCCTATCAGCTTTAAGTGTAAGTCAGTCTTTTATATTGCTTTTATCAAATCAAATCATGATGATTTCTTTCTGAGATTACCGCTAACTTTTTGTACACCTACAATGTGTTTTTTAAAGCAAATATACAGGAGCTGCTACAACTCTCCTCATGTATATTAGCTCCAGGTATTGCTAATGCTATTTCTGTTCTTTTGACAACATAGGTGTTGGGGATGGTGTGTGTTTTAGTGTAGACAGGCATCTCCCGGAGTGTGTTCCCTTGAGCAAATCATTAATGCTTTTTTTGGCATCAACCAGTCAGACAGCTGAGAGCTGTGGGCTGTTAAAGTCTTTGATGAGAAAATTTCCTTGATTAGTTGATATCGAGTGGAGGACCAATACAGCAGGGGTTCAAGTGAGGCTGCAGCAGGTGTCACACCTCATCAGGGCCAGACGTTAAGGTTCTAACTAATTATTCACTTCCCTTCCTCGATGAAGGATATTACTCTCTGAAGGAGACTGTTGAGGTGAGATTGATGTAGGAGACATACTCCAGGAGATCCATATATTTCGTTTTTACTTTATTTCCTTGACTAAAATAAATACAATTAATTCAACAACAAATAAACTTATAATTTAGGAATAAATATTTACAAAAGTATTCACTGACAAAATTAAGTTCTATCATTCTTTGGACAAAATGACAGAAAATAGAGAAGGCTTTCTCTCATAGTACCGATCCTAAGAGTCAGAAAATGAGAAATGTGAAACGACCTTGCAAAAAAAACTAACAAATAAGTTGGCATGGATTCTAAACAAATTTAGATATAACTAAGTCCTCTGTCTCATGTTACCAAGCCATGTATAAAACTTGCTGCAAATGTTGTGCAATTCAGTGTAATTCCAAATGAAAATTGGAACATTTTCTCTTAATTTTCTGATCTGGATATATTCATGTGTTTGGTATATAAACCAAGTGTAATGAAACTTTGATCAAAATATGAATGTATGTGCAGAAACTAAAGCTATACTCACCGTGTACTCTGACCAAATTTCCATCAGAGACCATCAGTAAAATGGACAGGAGGGTGGGGGGATACAGGTGAAAGAGAACAAAGACATGAAACAGTGTGAAAATAGAGAAAAGGAAAAAGGACCATTAAGGCTCAGCACAGCAGTAACATTTTAGTTCCAGTAAAATGACATGAGAAAAACTCACATTTTGCACTGACATTTGTATGTTTTTTAATCGGGGACACTGATATACATATGTGTTTTGTTTTTAGTATAGTTCTCAGGACAGATATTTATTCACACATGTCATAGAAGCAGAAAAAAGTTTTGAGTGTCTCCTCATAGAGTTATTAAATTTAAAACACAAGTGTGAAGCTAAGCTATATTTGCAGGGTGTGAAAGTTTAACATCTCAAAATGTTTTCATTTTAAAAACAATAACAATTACACTTCAGAAATACACTTTCCAGGATAAAAAGTTGCAACATCTTTCAAATAACTGAAGAAAAATGTATTTTCAAAAAAAGTAAAACTATATGTTTGTGCAATTTCTTTTTCATTATAAGACACAAAAACAACCCTTGCCCGAAACACCAGTCTATGTGTTAAAAAGTGCAAGAATCTGACTAAGTTAAATGTTACAAAAAAAAAAAAAAACCCTCTGTGATGTTTTCTTCTTAAATCTAGCTCTCTGAAATTATTTTATTGAGAACCAATTTCTATGTTGTTTTGAAGCTAGCATTTTTACCATACAATTTAATCTAAATCTAAAAGTATTTGGGCAAATCTGAAGATGATCTAAATATAAGAGTGAGAAGAATTGTGTACTTAAAGCATTACCTGTGATGGTGTATGGGTAATAGTTCCAAGCCTTCTCTGTGACATAGAAAATCTTTGGGACCACTGCTCTGGCCCAACTGGGCAGCTTGCTGAAACACAGGCGACAAAAGGCAAGTAGAAAGGTCAGTATACAGAAAATGAAGAAAACATTGCAAGAAGATTTATGAGACATATAGCATGTGTGCTGCAGAGTCACAATGAGCTTTTCTTTAAGTTTCTCAACTCTTTTTCTTATGGCTTATCAACCGAAGCAGGCAAAACGAAAATTCCTGCTGTGAGGAGCCATAATGGCATTATGATGCAGGCTTCATGCTCCCCAGGGAGGCTGATTACACTGATTACACTCTGCACCCTGCTGGGGAGTTTCACCAAAGCTTGTGCTGTGATAGATACAGACAGAGGCATGGAGGGAAATAAGAAAGAAAAGTACAGAGAAACAGCCAATTCTCATCACAAATCTAAGTATAGAAAAATTGCCAGGCTACAGATCTGAGACAAATCTCTGATTGACTTATAAAACCCTGACCGCTTTAACAAATCAACTATAGTCACTGATTGACAATAGATGTGGAGGGTGGAGGAGTGCAGACAGTTATTATTAAGTCCCATCAGATGCAGTTCAGCTCAAATTACATTTGGTATAAGTTTCTTCTTTCTGAATATTATCCCACTAGGCAAAACAAATAGCACCACATGAGAATTAGACACAGCCATGGGATGAGCTGGGCCAGGTTTCAATATTAATTCCTCTATCTTTCTGTTTCTTGTCTAGCCATGTATGCTGGCATATTCAGAAATATCATTTACATGGATTCAAACATGAAGAAAAAAATATATTTTGTGAAATGTCAAGTCTTGGGACAAATGTGAAAGAAGTGTAACATTCATGAAAAGTTCCTGTGATGTATATTGCATACATTTTGGGTTGAAGTTTGGAAACCTTACATATCTGGCAAAACCTTTTATCTTCAAAACCTCTCTCATCTCTTTTACATTAAATAAACTATGATTTGTCACAATTTACAAGCTTTTTAAAAAAACATTTATCCTTGGAAAGTTGTCCATAAACCCACTGATAGATGTAAAAGATGACCAGTACAGCTGATTTATGTAAAACATGAAAATGATAAAAAATACAGATATGAGTTGACCTGACAATGACAAAATGCTATAACAAAACCTACTGCTTTTTGGTCTTTTGCTCTTAACTGTGACTTTGATGCAGCTTATCCTGTAGAAATGGGAACATTTGTAAGAAACTGAAAATAATATTAGATAGTGATGTTACCCTCACAGTCAGAAAACAGCTTACGACCTTTGGTGCCCAACGTGGGGCTCAAACCCTCAACTCACAACTGAGCTAACAGCGCCTTGATTCATTATTGGTGTAGTTATAAAGAACAGACCCAAGGTGTAGTCATGAGTGAGTGGGATCGTTTTTTATCAGCTTTAGATGTTTACAAAGCATTTTGAGGTCAGTTAGCTGTGGCTGCCATCTTGAATTTGGTTATATACTGTATGTTGAAAACTCCTATTGTAAAGGATTGAAGGATGAGTTTAGCTATTGTCTTAATGGACATATCTAATAAATCTGTGGCAATTCTGGCATTGCTGGATATCATGTTACGTATATCTGATATGTAGAGCTACACATGGGCGTAGATTTGGCATGGACGGAGGTGACGTTTCTCCACCAATATCCAGAAATCACAGAAATGTCCCCACCAATAATTCGATCCAATGGTGCAGAAAAAGCGCTGCATCCCCGTCAAACCAGGTGCTGTGCTGCTCTGCGTGAAGACCACGTGGATGGACCTGTGTCCAGGGTATAGCCTATTGCAACTAGTCGGAGGAATCAAAATACATCCGAAAAGTAACGCTGTGATCTAACCTGCAAAAAACGGGGTCCACAGTTTTATACGCACAAACGAGTTGTGAATCGCAACGCACGGTGACGTAAATTATGTGTGATCATGTTTTAAATGCGCTGTGTTGTAAATAACATGTGGTGGTGTTTTGTGCATACTTTAGCATCAGGAAGCTGTTTTATTAAGTCTCAGCCACTATACTGTAAGCATTTTATCCAATTAGTGCCCTGCAAGGACAGACACAAGCAGAAGTTCCCTGACTTTTTCCTCAATGACAGAAAACACTAAACTCTAGGATTTAAACTTCACGGGGGACCCGAGGCTGTTACCCACAGAGGAAGTCTGGTTCTGGGTCTCTATCCTGTTCAAAATCCCTATAAAATGCTCCTGGAACCCACTATGGACACAGGACCGGGCCGACCTGGGGCTGTTAAGGAAGCCTGGTTCTGGGACTCAGTTATGCAAAAATCCCCTTTACAATGCTCCTGGATGCCAAAACCAGGTCTCAAGACTGGAGAGACCTGGGACTGTTACCTGGGGAGGAGGTCTGGTTCTGGGACTGTCCTGGTCAAAATCCCTTTAAAATGCTCCGGGAACCAGCTACCGAGACCCAGAACCAGGAGTAAGGGGACCCGGGGCTGTTGGAGGAGGTCTGGTTGTGGGTCAAACTGACAGGAGCAGAACGGTAGGTTTATGTGCGCCGAGCCAAATCGGCACTTTAAATATTTCCTGCCCCCCCTTGTCCCCACCAATGTCAATAGCAAATCTACGCCATTGGAGCTACTTATCTCAATATGCCATAGAAATGCAAAGCAGATGAGCAGAACTGAAAAAAGATGTAAAGTAATTCTCTTTTACACAAGTTACTGATTACTGCAACTACATTGCTATTTAGTTTTTCTCATAATATGTCTAAAATATAACTATAGTAATGTAGCAGGATTGTCAGAGATTCAGGGACACTAGACAGGCTCTCGTCTGTCCATCTCCAATGTTCAGGGAAGTATCCAAACATGGCAGTCTGGTCACATGTCCTCCACACTGCCTTATTTACAAACCACGCACACAAACGCACCCAAGCACAGACTGCTTTAACACAGTAACAGGTGGTCTGTGGGCGGAGACAGGCAGCCTCAGAGTCCGACAGCAACTGCTCAAATTATCCATCACTTACACTAATCTCAGTCTCTCCCTCTCTGTCTCAACTTGAACAGCGACAAGCCAACCGAGCTCGCTCACCCAGTACTGTCTTCTTCCTCTCCATGTAGATTTCCCAGAGGCACACAGACTTGTCACTCCTGACCACCTAACTTTACCTCCTCTGTCTCTCTGCTTCTGCAGCTCTCTTTTTGTCTTCATCTTTTGGGAATAAGTGGAACCAGTTGTCTGTCACAGAACCTGATCAGGCTCTCTGTGGACTATTTCATCCTGTCTCACTAGAATAAAACACAGAGGGAATTCTGCAAAACTACTGGGACATTTTTGTCTAAACTGTATTTATTATGCTTTTTTCAGTTTAAGTCTCGGTTACAAAACGGTATAAAACATTATTTCTTTAACTTGTACAATATTAAAATAAATTTGCATTCAAAAGCCTGCAATAACAAATGGATCACAAAGCTGTTTCACTATTAAAGCTTAATGGGAAACTTCACCAGAAAGTGATTTTTTTGTCTATTGCCATATTCCTCATAGTTAGATAAGTGGGCAAAAACAATTTGTAAACAGCCCAGCTGTTATCCTGATCTGGCAGTACTCCTTTAGCATTAGCTTAGCATAAAACAATGTAAGTGAATAGTAACAATTAGCATTGTGAGAAAAAAGTCCTTAAAATCACTCAGTAGTGATACTTATTCTGATTAGTGAGACAACAATCATATAGACTGTAAGTGAAAATAAAAAGTAACATGAAGGAATTACAGGTACTATTTTAGACTCGGAACTACTTCATGACAAAGAACAGCTGTAAGCCTCTGCTGAACGGCGCAAGGACATGACGCAGCGGCCCCACAGACGCCTATACGTCTGTAAATATAAATACATGACTACTAGGCTAAACCTGGTAACGTTTTTTTGAAGATAATCTCTGTGCAGCTCACGCCTTTGTGTTATTTTTCATTGTCTGTGAGGTTTACAAACAACGTGCGGATACGTGTTTATGAAAGTAGGTGTCTTTGGTGCTGCTGCGTCATGTCCTTGAGCCTTTTAGACTAGGGACTAGTTTATGAAAAAACACAGCTGTAAGCCTCCACCTGTAATTCCTTCATGTTACTTTTGATTTTCACTTGCAGTCGATATGTTTATTGAGGTCAATAATCAGAGTTAGTATCATTAGTATCACTATTGAATGATTTTTAAGGACTTTTTTTCACAATGCTAGTTGTTACCACTCACTTACAGTGTTTTACGCTAAGCTAAAGGAGTACTGCTGGATCAGGAAAACGGCTGGGCTGGTTATAAATTGTTTTTGAGTATGGCAATAGACAAAAAAAAATCACTTTCTGGTGGAGTATCCCTTTAAAAATGACAAGTTTTAAATGATCTTCCAAAACCTTCTAGACCTGTGATTCTCAACTGCTGGGTTGTGACCCAACTATGGGACCCATTTTCAGTGGGTCGGGTGTCATTGCCTGGGTTAAAAAACTTTAACAAAAACATATGAAACATCATATATTCACAGTCTTTAACACAAGGAATGTGTCACTGAATAGTTTTAATAGTTATATTTAGAGAGTGGGTTGTTATCTAGGGCTACATATTTAGTGTCTTTTTTAAACTACTTCACTGTATTTTATTTTTATTTCATGTTTGTGCCTTAAAGCAGTGATTCTGTTTAAAAGGCTGAATTTAATGAAGAGAAGAGTTTTGGTAAAAAGTTAAAATGAAGGTAAAGAGGAATATTTCCCTCTCCAGCGCCACCACTTGATGGTTATTTTGTCTGATTGTTAATCTTGGGATTACGTTGGCAAACTGTGATATTCTACTGAACTATTTTAAAGAAATTTTAAAGAATTTTTTTCCCTCAATTAGGGTGAAGTGGCTCCCTGTTCTAGACTGTTATCCACTATTTAAAGAATTCTCATGAAAAAAAAAAAGAATTCTCATGAAAGACTGAGCAAAATCTTTGAGTTTTATTAGATTTATAGAGTGCTATCTTGAAACAAATAACTATGCATGTACAGGGAAACAAAGAAAAGGACACCTAAATCCTCTAAGTCTCAACTGATGCAATATTAGGAAAGCAAACAATGAGCTTATAAAACTACAAGTCAGAAGTGCAGCGGTTGTTAAATGTCACCACAGTCATTGTGCAACTTGCTCAATCCAGCTCTGAAAAGCAGCAAAACGTGTTGGTGAGATGACATTTAGAGAAGACACTTTCAGTGTCTCAGAGGACAGAACAGGAACGTTTTAACCATTAAAACATCATTACTGTATTTTAGAGCAACTTGAGCCCTTATCTAAAATGAAAAATGTCTCAAAAAAATGACAAAATGTATCGTGCCAGGATTTTTTTTTACAAAACAGTCTGTGATTTTAAAACCCGAAAGTGGTCAAATATAAAATGTTTAATTCTTAGTAACAAGTACAGACATTTGAGGCAGGGATTTCTAATTGTTGGGACTCTTTTTTGAAATCTAGTGTTGATTTTTTAAAAAGTTTATACAGTAGAAAATATTTTAATCTTTAATTAGCAGTTGTTGAGAGGTGATACACATTGGTATAATTTGACAATAAACTAATAATACAGTCATTCTGTTTAGATCATTGACATATATAATAACTATACAGCATTACATATAACAAAAAACCCAAAATGACCGTCCCCCTAGTGGCTGGCTGCAGTATACTTTTTAAGTTTCACCTTCTTTGTAACAAATAAAACATTTTTCTGCATAAAAATTTAAAATACACCTCAGAAAACCCTTTTCAGGTACTGACTAAAACATTTCAGTTGTAATTAATTATTTGATGCTTAAAAAGAACACCATGATTGTGTGCAGGCGAGTATGTGAACACGTTGAGAACCATAACCTCAGATTTAAATAAAAACAACTGAGTAACTTTAATAACTTAATGCCATCATAAATGTGAGGATTAAATTGTTACCCATGTCTCTCTTTGGTTCAGTTCTTTACAAAACGTCTAACTTGTTCCCGCCATAGAGCAACAAGGCGAACACTCAGCTCCAGTCTCCTGATAGAAATCAGTCATTTTAAATGACATTACTCTCCCAGAAGTTGCTCTTACTGATCGATTTGTACTCCTGCCAAGATTTAAGATTTATTGTCTTCTCTGAACATTCAATGGTAAAACAGCTGGAGCTAGAGAAGCTAAGGGTATAGAATAGACATTTCAAAAACACAGCATGCAATATGCAGTATGTGTTTGTCAGAGTTTTCTGATAAACCAAACCCGCTCTTATCCTTAAAACTCTTCTTCAGCTCATTCATTCATTTTGTCTGAACCTCTTTTGTTACAGCTTGGACAAAAAAGGAAAACCTTAGAGCTGCTTGAGTCGGTTTCAGCTATCCTCCTATCAGTTTATGTGATAAGAGTCAAAGTATTCATATTTCATTCTCCTGCTGTGTGGCTCCACAGAAAGTCTCAGCAGTGGAAGATGAAGTGTCACAATCAAAGAAAATTAATAAACCAGATCAAAGAGCCCCACAGAAGACAGTTTAATTGTGATCTACAGAAATGAAAACCAAATTCTCAATTTCATGCTTATCATGTTTCACAAATGATCAGTGCGGGCTAAAAAATCGAGAAGAGTAATGATAAAAAATATTATTTTAATATGTTCATAACTCGTGACAGTTTGTAGAGTCTCAGCTAATACTCAAACAGCAGGTTTTTTAGATGAAAAGATTAGTTCAAGGATTACTGAACGACAGTTTTATCAGCAGCAGCTTAACAGAGCATTTATATTGAAAATCTGACTATCATCAGTGTGGTATAGAAGATTTTACAGGTATGTAAAAGTTTTAGCTCGATGCGTCATCTTTGATCTTCCTCTAGAAGGAGGAATTCTTCTTTTGTGCACAAATTATCATCATGCAAGGTTTAACTTGTATGAAATTAAAGCTCCTATGTGAATTATTTTTCTATGTATCAAAGTTTTCTAAATGTTTTAAATTCATTCAATTCAAGTTCAGTTCTACACTATGATATGGGCAGAGTTCCACAACATATGTCATTCTTCTGAAGACCCTCCTTCCTCCTACAGACCCCTTTGAATTCTCTCTGGCTGGTGAACTTTTTCAGCCAATAAAATTCAATTTTTTGCATTATGGGATATCAGTCAACCTGCATGCGCGTTTATTTTAGTCGGACACTCATTTTGGACCGAGAGCGTTTTCTCATTTCTGGGTTCTGCAGCTTCAGTCCAGCAGCAGCTCGCTGCTCAAGAGCTACGTTTCATAAGCACAGAGACAGACAGGTCTCAGACCCTCGTACAGTGAGAGAACATGATTTGTGAGCTGTGAATAATTGAACGCTGCAATGTAATCATAGTTTGAGCAGGAGCTGCACAGTTTATGGCCAACTTAGAGACCAGCGTGTCGAGGTGGGGCTATAGAAACCTGGACAGGGGAAGAATGAATGTTTTGGGAGGGGCCGTGGTACATTGGTTTAAAAACACGCTCTCTTGCTGAAATCTTGCACATTGCTGTTTTAATTGAAAAACAACCCTGCATGAGCAACAGGATTTAACATTAGATATCAACATTTTTGAGCAGTTTTTATTATTTTTTAAAGAAAAAAAAAATACACATATTAAGAAAGACAAGTCACAAAATGAAGTTTGCTTAAAATAAATGTAAATATAAAATCCAACATCATGAATACAAAAACACTTACCATTTACGTCTACAGTTTGTAGGTTTGAGTTATGATGTGGATGATCTGTTGTCTTAATTCTGGAGCTAAAACTTTTCTCCAGGTTAAATCATTTTAGTCTTGTTTATGTTCACTTCCACATTTTTTCTAACCGTAAGAACAAACGTAGTCATCTCAAGTTCTACGCTGTGTGTTTTACTATAGGTCAGTTCATTAGAATTTGTCAGTCTTTTGTGTGTGTGTGTGTGTGTGTGTGTGTGTGTGTGTGTGTGTGTGTGTGTGTTTAGTAAACATTTAAATATTTGATGCATCTTCTCTAAGAGCTCTACCTCCTAAACAGGATTTGTATATTCCTTGTTGAATTCTCTACAAGTCCTCTGCCCTCTGGTGCAAGTGCCAATTTTATCCATAATATATAAATGTACAATAACATAATAAAGTATTAATTAATACATATTAAAAAATTTTAATAATTATATTGAAACGTCCCAGACTACTTTCTGGTTCCAGTGCTTTATGACCTAATGTAACAGACATGGCAGCAGTGAGTCACTCACTTATTGAGGTAGATGCGTTTCTCCGTGAACTGGCCCGACCCGTGCTCTGGATCGTTGTACGGCTCGTTCTGCACCACCTCCACGCCTTCTCCACGCTCGCTCTGCTCATTGCTGTGTTTACTGATCATGTACAGCTGGCCGATCCGATACTGAAACACACACAAGCTTATTGTTAAATGACTACATTTAATGAAGCAAATTAGACATTTGTGTTGAACAGATGAAGAAATCATGACTGCTACAACAACAACAGTGTGACTTTCAAGGAAGAGACAGGTTCAAAGGTTTAAATGAAGTAAATAACCAGAAGGGAAAATAGCAGGATTACCACTCATATACATTCCAGCAGGAAGTAGGCTGTCATCATCAAGGAACAAATCTGTCTGATTAGTAGCTGTCTGCAGCATAGTAACAAGTCAGTATGACAACAAAAACAGCAGCAACAGCCAGTGAGGTAACCCAGTCCACCAGGCCTCTGTGATAAATCTGTCAGCACCAACAATCTCTCTATCTGACCCACTTGGCCCTGTCATAATGTCACTTTGAGCCGCCTTGACAGGCTGGACTTAGGTGTCACATGGCGACTATTTTCCATTCATTCAGGAAACGACAAGCGTTGGAGTGAGGATGCTCCATGACAGAAGTTTCCGACTGCCTGTGGACCTATTTCAGTCAGAGAAATAGATCCTGTCCTGATGGAGACGAACGCCGCCTGCCGAATTGCTTTGGGGTCATGTCGGACTCAGCTGACACACAAACACATAAACGCAGGGTGCTCCTATGGATAGCTGCGTTAAGCTAATGGAAGAAAGAAAAAAATACACAAGGACCGCCTGTGATGTTGACTTGTGACTCAACATCCCGCTAAAGCCAGGAATGGACTGAGCAGAAATGTGATAGTGGAGTGGAAAAAAGCTGAGCTAGTTTATACCGGGCCACAGACTCATAATGCAACTCGTCTCCCAAAGCCAAATGTTTTCCATCTGCTGGCCGTGAGAGGAGAGCATGATGGGAGGGAGAGTCTGAGAGAGTTTAGGAATACACATCTGTTGGAATCTGGCAGAATACGGATGTGTCATAACAACACTGACACATTTATAATAATAAAAATGTTAATAATACTAATATTATGGTGTAAAATATTTATTAGAAAATAAATAAAAATAATTAGTGCTTTCCACTAATTACTTATATTCTGTCCTGTACAAAGACCAACCTCATTACATATTTAGAACATAATGGTTATTGATTTAGTAATCAAATGTTAAATGTAGGTTGTTAATAAAAACTGATGCGTTTCATTCATCAAAAATGCAGAGTCACATAAAATAAAGACGGGTTTTTACAGATGCTTGAGATCCTTAAAAAGCGTCCCCACTAATTTGCCTATTGATCGCCTGCTCCTCTTTCTCCATTCCTCACTTGTGAACAAGATCCTAAGATACTTTTACTTCTTCGCTTCCCCAACCTAGAGATAATAATCCACCCTTTTCCGATTGAGATCCATGGACATGGAGGTGCTGATCCTGCAGCCATTTCACACTTCACTGCAAACCTCTGCAGCAAGAACTGAATGTCAAAGCTTGACGATGCTAGGAGGACCACATCCTCTGCAAAAAGCAGAGACAAAATTCTCTCGCCAACAAACTCGACACCCTCCACATCATGGCTGTGACTAGAAATTCTGTTCATTAATGTTATGAACAGAACTGGTGACAAAGGGCAGCCCTGCAGAGTCCAACCCTCACCAGGAACAGGTCTGACTTACTGCTGCTGGCTATGTGGACCAGATTCATGCTCAGAGGGACCGAATGGCCCTTAATAAAAGGCCCTCCACTCCATACTCCCCTGGGGACACGGTCATAAGCCTACTCCAAATCCACAAAACACGTGGATCGGTTGGACTAACTCCAATGCCCCCTCCATCACCCTAGCAAGGGTAAAGAGCTGGTCCATATTTCCACGGCCAGGACGAAAACCACAGTGCTCCTTCTCAACCAGTAAGTAAGTAAGTACATTTTATTTATATAGCACCTTTCATAGAAACAAATCACAAAGTGCTTCACAAAAACATCAAAATTAAAACATGATTACAGACAAAGAACCAAAAACATCAATATAAAATAAAAGATTATAACCAAATAAAAATAATAAAACAAAATAAAAATATCATTAAAAACACATAATCATATTGTTAAACACCAACACTGTTAAAAAAAGTAAGTCAGTTAAACTTAGAAACGAAAGTTCACCGGCTGCCTTAAAATTTTGATTCAATTCAACTTAAACAAACACTTTCTTTCAACTCTAAATGTCAAGTTGTACAAATATCATAAATTATAACCATACATTGTTTTAACTTAAAATTGTTAGTTGAAACAACAAATCCTGTTAGCTTAGCCATTTAAAAAAAAATCAAAAAATCAGTTTATCTTGTTCAACATCCACCCATCCATTTTCTGTAACCTCTTCATCCTCCACAGAGGGTTGTGGGGGAGCTGGTGCCTATCTCCAGGGGTCGGGGGTGAGAGGTGGGGGACACCCTGGATGGGTCGCCAGTTCATTGCAGGGTCACACAGAGACGAACAATCAGCCACACACCCACTCACACCTAAGGACAAATTACTAAATCAATTAGCCAGACAGTCATGTTTTTGGTCTGTGGGAGGAAACCGGAGTACCTGGAGAGAACACACGAGAACACATTCGAACTCCACGCAGAGAGGCTGCAGTGCCGGGAGAAAATTCCTACAATGTTAATTATAAAATATATATTATTAGGATTATTAACAACAATAGTGATATTATTATTAATAATGCTAATAATAAACCTCGGGGCACCACCCAGGTTTTAGGATAACCTGAGAAACCTTTCTGTTGTGTTAAATCAGTCTGACAAATCTGAATGAGTGAATTCTTGATTTATGAAGTTTAACACCATTCAATTCAAAACATCACAACTACGTATTACTAAGAGGGTATATTTATTAACAACCAGTCAAATCAACAGTTTGCAACCTTGTCAAATAACAGAATCATGCATGAACACAGGTGATTTTAACCATCTTGATAATTATGACAGTGAGAGTAATTAACTGGAAGTTTAAGTGAAATATTGAATACACCAATAGTTAAAATATTAAGATATGATAACGGAGCTTGCAGAGTGAGAT
>SSNR01000469.1:407581-419737 GCA_006937965.1 Callopanchax toddi
CACAAAGTACTGAACATTAGCATCTGAAAGACTTTTCATGGTGTCTTCTCTGGGCTAGAGACGACAAACCTGTTTGGGGATTCTGATATCAATGGGATTTCAGTTGTTAAGACAGGTCTCTGGATGAAGAATGTTGATTCTGCTTCTTCAAAGCACAGGAAAAGAATGTTTATGGCACTCCTGAGGAGACTTAATTCTACAAGTCCCTTGAAGATATGAGGAGGTGCTATCTTACCACCTGAGGTCAGAGACTGTTGACATTAGTTCACCAGGCCTGCAAAGTTCCTGATAGAGTGAAAAGAGTCTGTTGGAACAAAGGTTTATCATAGGTCAGCATTGGGGAAGTTTTCATATAATGCAGGAGAAAGGTGGATTAATTGAATGATGCTACAATATATTATATTTATATATATATAAATATTTTACTTATATGGTATCACCAATAATCCTACTCCTCCAAACCTGCCAAATTTCACAGATTTAAAAAAAAATCTATAACTTGCAAATTTAAGTTGACTGAATGAGAAAAATGTAACAATTTGTCAGAATAACTCATAAATTTAAGTTTTTCTGATCAAAACACAAAAAAGCAAGTTTAACAAGCAAAACTTAACTAGACAAGTTGAGTGAAATTATAAAGATAGATTGAAACAACTTTTTGAGGCTATGATTTTTTACAGTGAATAAAAGAACATAAAGGATTTAGTTAAAAGCAGTTTTAAATAATCGGGTCTTCAGCTAAAGGTGTCCAGACTGTCTATACAGCATAAAACTAAAGGAAGTTCATTCCGAAGTCGAGGTGCAACAGACTGGAAGGAGAGATCACCTGGACTTTTAAATCTGGTCCTTGGAACTGTTAGGAGATTCTGGTCTGTGGACCTGAGAGCTCGGGTTGGAGCGTACGGCTTTATCAGTTCAGTAACATAAAGAGGAGCTTGACCATGTAGAGCCCTGAAAGTTAGAGTCAGGATTTTAAAATGAACTCTACATTTAACAGGTAACCAGTGCAGAGACCTCAGAATAGGAGTGATGTAATCTTTTCTGTTTGCTCCAGTGAGGAGCCTCGCTGCAGAGTTCTGGACCAGCTGAAGGCCATAAAGGGCTTTTTGGTTCAAACTTGTGAAAAGTGTGTTACAGTAATCTAGACGGGAGGAGATCAAAGCATGAAGAACCATTTCCAGTTCAGGTTTTGACACCAACCTTCTCAGTTTGGAAATATTTCTCAGATGATAAAAACAGTTTCTGACCAGCTGTTTTGAGTGAACTTCAAGAGACATTGATTGGTCGAAAATAACACCCAGATTCCTCATGTTAGACTTTACAGCAGAACTTAAATGTCCAATATGTTGACTGATCAGAGGGACCATCCTATCAGGGGCAACAATCAGACATTCAGTCTTTTCAGGGTTTAACTGAAGGAAGTTATTTTCTAACCAGTTAGTAATAGCTGACAGACACTCCAGTAGTTCAGACAGTTTGTAGAACTCTGAGTCCTTGAAGGAGCAGTACAGCTGAATGTCATCTGCATAAAGGTGGTAGGAGACATTGTGACATCTATTAATGATCTGTCCAAGAGGATGGATATATAGTAAAAACAGGAGTGGACCCAGAACAGAGCCTTGGGGTACCCCACAGAACAGATCTGTAGTATCTGACATGATGTTGTTTATACTGTATGGACACTGAAACTTCTGTTTGAGAGGTATGATCTGAACCAGTCTAAAACTGTTCCAGAGATCCCCACCAGGTCACGGAGTCTGTTCACTAAGGTGCTGTGATCAACAGTGTCAAAAGCTGCAGAAAGGTCCAACAAAACTAAGACTGTAAACTCCCCGGAGTCTGCTGCCATCATGATGTCACTGGATACTTTGAGTAAAGCTGTTTCTGTTGAATGTTTTTTACGGAAACCAGATTGGAATTGATCAAAAATGTTGTGTTGTTCCAGAAAAGAGACCAGCTGATCAGCCACAACTCTTTCTAAGAGTTTAGAGATATAGCTCAGTTTGGAAATGGGCCTGTAGTTATTTGGCTGAGAGGAGTCCAGACTGGGTTTTTTAAGGATGGGTTCAATAACAGCGTGTTTAAAGATGGAGGGGACGGAGCCGGTTTGGAGGGATAGATTGATAAAATCAACAATGCATGGGCCAACTAGGTCAAAAGCTTTAAGAAGCAAAGAGGTTGGGAGAATATCAACTGGGCTTGAAGATTTTTTCATGTTTTTAAGAATGAGACAGATGTCCTGAAAATGAACAGGTGTGAAGAAGGACCAGGTATTTATATAGCACCTTTCACAGAAAAAAAATCACAAAGTGCTTCACAGAACACAGAATCAAACATGATAAAACAAATAAAATCAATAAAATAAAACAAAATATCATTACAAATCAAAATCATTAAACAACAACAAGAGAACATAAAAGAGTTATTTAAAAGCAGTTTTAAATAATTGGGTCTTCAACTGCTTTTTAAAGGAGTCCAGACTGTGTTAAGCAGGTACGAAGGAGAACTCAAATGCAGGTTAAAAATCCCTTTATTAAAAGGTCAGGCAGAATAATCCAAGTCGTGAGGCAAAAGGGTAATCCAAAATCCAGAAAAAGGGTCTAAGCACAAAGTTCTAAACTAACTAGGAATCCAAAGGTCAAGAACAAAGATCTAAACTGAGGCTGGGACGAGAGTCTGGAAACTAACGAACTGGCAACTGAAAGAGGGGAGAGACTGGTTTAAATACAAACACAAACAGCTGTAAGGAATCAGAGTGATGAGAAACAGGAAACAGAACTGAAACAGGAGGGAGACTTCAGAATAAAACAGGAAGTGAGAAAAGAGGTGGTCTCACAGCAGGGAGTGACAGACTGTCGATACAGCGTAAAACTGAAGGAAGGTCATTCCAAAGTCGAGGTGCAACAGACTGGAAGGAGCGATCACCTCGACTTTTAAATCTGGTCCTTGGAACTGTTAGGAGATTCTGGTCTGTGGACCTGAGAGCTTGGGTTGGAGCGTACGGCTTTATCAGTTCAGTAACATAAAGAGGAGCTTGACCATGTAGGGCCCTGAAAGTTAGAGTCAGGATTTTAAAATGAACTCTACATTTAACAGGTAACCAGTGCAGAGACCTCAGAATAGGAGTGATGTGATCTTTTCTGTTTGCTCCAGTGAGGAGCCTCGCTGCAGAGTTCTGGACCAGCTGAAGGCCATAAAGGGCTTTTTGGTTCAAACTTGTGAAAAGTGTGTTACAGTAATCTAGACGGGAGGAGATAAAAGCATGAAGAACCATTTCCAGTTCAGGTTTTGACACCAACTTTCTCAGTTTGGAAATATTTCTCAGATGATAAAAACAGTTTCTGACCAGCTGTTTTGAGTGAACTTCAAGAGACATCGATGGGTCGAAAATAACACCCTCAATGCTCAAATACTCACCCTCTGAGTCCTCAGGTTTGACTTTACAGCAGAACTTAAATGTCCAATCTGTTGACTGATCAGAGGGACCATCCTATCAGGGGCAACAATCAGACATTCAGTCTTTTCAGGGTTTAACTGAAGGAAGTTATTTTCTAACCAGTTAGAAATAGCTGACAGACACTCCAGTAGTTCAGACAGTTTGTAGAACTCTGAGTCCTTGAAGGAGCAGTACAGCTGAATGTCATCTGCATAAAGGTGGTAGGACACATTGTGACATATACTAATGATCTGCCCAAGAGGGTGGATATATAGTAAAAACAGGAGTGGACCCAGAGCAGAGCCTTGGGGTACCCCACAGAACAGATCAGTAGTATCTGACTAACCAGAGCCTCTGCTCCAGTACCCTGGAGAGATTCTTCCCGAGAACGCTGAGGAGTGTGATCCTTTAATTTGCTTTTGGCAATGGGGTATAAACTTTGGAACTTTTTAATGACACCAATTACAACACTGAAGATCAGTATTATACTGTATTTGGTTATATGCCAAAATAAGACGGCTATCTTGACCCCTTTATCTTCCAACTCTTCAAAATAAGAAATTAAATCTAAATGGAAAAATAAGTATGAACATGTAGAATACAAAATAAGTTTTTTGCTTTTTGTAAAAATACAAGTCTGTTTTTCAGAGATAAAGTGACTTTTGTTAGTACTTAATTAATTATTTTATCCATTACCTGTAATTTATTACTTCATTACATTAGTATGGGCTCATGCTACTAAAGATAAAGGAAAAAAGGTTTTTCGGTGCTCAGGACATCACTGAAAGAAGAATATGAGAGCTGGGTCAAGAGCTCACATAAATCTCCCTGCTGGATGAAAATCAGCAGAGTGCCCACTCGGGAGGAGCTCTCTGATCACACTGATGGTAAGCAGTAAATTAACACAAAGCACCATCTTTATTCTGTCCTCCATCATTAAATCAGCTTTTGGACATTTTGTATAAACAGACCAGCTATTGTGTTTCTCTGCAGACTGCTGTTTACCTAAAACCTGGAGCGGATGAACGGGAAGCCGCTTTCATTGTTGTCTTTGGAAATCTTGTTGTAATGACGAAACAGGAGAAGTGGCCCCGGCTCGGGCTAAAGTGGCCATGAATAATTGGTTATTATTTCTCTTTCTCTCCCTCCAAAGACAGATGAGCTACTGGGTAGGATCAAGAGGCTGACAAGAGGGAAAAATATGCTGTTGTCTCTGCTCAGATGTAATTGCTCTCCTGCACTTCTCTTCCACCTGTCACTGAATTTATCTGCCTACTGCCTTCTTCTCTCCTTTCTCCTCAGGTCTTTCTCCTCTTTGCTGTCTGAACATTTCACCCTGTTTGAGCTTCTCTCACTCCTGTTCAAACTGTGCACAGAGCTCGTTATGCAATATGTGGTTCAGTAGTTCAGTGTAAAACTTGACTAACAGAGGAGAATTATATTCCTCATGGAGTGACTCTTAGTGCCACCACATCAGCCTAATGACTGAAACAGAGGAGATACAAGTGGAACCAAAATCATAACTTGACTTTGGCTCTTATTTTCCCTGCTTCCTCTAGAGGAGGTCTAAATGTGTTGTAACAGTACTCACAAATCAAGGTTTGGTGCATTTTAGCGCTCAGTCACAGTTAAGTAACTCTGAGTAGCCCTGGATCCAGGAACTGTGAGACTAGCAGCACAACTGTAGCTTAGAAGGAGTATAAAGTTTTTTGCTAAAATGCTGACAAATGTAAATTTGGTAACAGAGCTCAGTAATTGTCAGAATGTTCCTCAAAGCATTCTGTGGTGCCAGCATTACATGTAAGGTGCTATGTGGTCCTTGCTGTGATGAAGTATTTGTCCCCTTACAGATTTATTCTGTTTTTTCATACTTTGCCACACTTAAATGTTTCAGATCAGCAAACAAAAAGTAAATATAAAATATTGTTTTCAAATGAGGACTTCATTTATTAATGGAACAAAATCCAAACTTATTGGGCTCTATGTAAAAAAGTACTTGCCTCCTTTGTTAAATCTTATAAATTAATTGTGATTAACCACATTATTTAGAAAGCTGAGCTCAGTCCAACTAGCCACACCCAGGCCTGATTATACCAGACCTGTAGAATTAGGAAATCACTTAAATGAAACCTGTTACAACATGAAGCAGGCTAAAATACCTCAAAAAGCAACACATCATGTCCAAATCTTAAAAAATTCAAGAACAAAATAACCCAGCTATTTTACACAAACACGGTTCCAGAACTCTCAGTGTGGGACCGTGCATTACCAGTAACAAGAAAGCAAAAACCACCAGTCGTTGAAATGCTATGCTAATGTTCACCCTGGTTTTTCTTCCTTCTACCTTCAAACGTTTTTTGTTTTCTGCTAGTTGAAATGGTGTTTTTCTTTTTGGAACTCTGGTATTTTTTCCTAAAATTGAAGCGCTAACAGCCGGCCGTTTCCGTCCTTCTCCCACTTCCAGGATATTCTGCTGCAAAATGCTACAGCACACATGAATTGAGGATCCAAGCATTGTGGAAGTGTGGCGCTTCAGCGAGACAGACAGCTGGATTGTAAAATTATTCCTTTTGAAATGTATATATTGGCTGAGGTTTTTAGAGAAATGCATTAATTTCTTTCATTAAAAAAAATTTGCCACAATATATTTATGGCTATACTGTTATAACGTTATGAGGCATTAAAAAATGTTTTAAACTACGGTACATTATTTACCAAATTTGCTATAGCACCTTTAAGGTCAGAGGTCATGATTCCACAATTAAAAAAAGAGACGGTGTGGAGGATGAAGAAGGACGACACAGAGTAGATTTCTTTCACATCTTTACATCTCCAAGATGCCAAACTAACTGAGCTTTCTCTCCAGTTCAGGCAGCTTTCAGCAGCTGCCTTGGCATTTAGCTGGGTTGACAATCAGACCATGTTCAGCCAAACATTGAAAAACCTGGCACAGGTGGTCGAGATGCTGTTCAGCAGAGTGGCTGGCAACCAAAATGTCATCTAAATAGACAAAAACAAAGGACAAACCTCGCAAGACAGAGTCCATCAATCGCTGGAAGGTTTGTGCGGCACCTTTAAGGCCAAAGGGCATCCTTAAAAACTCAAAAAGGCCAAAAAGGGTGATCACTGCAGTTTTAAGGATGTCCTCTGCGTTTACGGGAACTTGATGGTAGCCACGCACCAAGTCCACCTTTGAAAAGATGGAGGTTCCAGCGAGGTGTACTGAAAAATCCTGTATGTGGGGGATTGGGTACCGATCACTCTCCATGACACCATTAAGGCGGCAAAAATCCCCACAGGGGTGCCACTGACCATCAGCCTTGGGTACCATGTGTAATGGGGAAGCCCACGTACTGTTAGAGCGGCGCACGATGCCCAAACGCTCCATGTTTGCAAACTCTGCGCATGCAACGGCGAGTTTAGCAGCGTCCAGGCGGCGTGCACGTGCAAACACGGGAGGACCAGTAGTGGGAATGAAATGTTCAATGCCGTGTTTAGCTACAGAGCTAGAAAAGTTGGGGTCTGTGAGGGTGGGGAACTCAGATAACACATTCTGAAAAGCATCCCGTGGAGAGGAAATTAGCATGCATTTGAGGCCCAGCCCCCCGTGTCATACAAGGCATGGAAACAAAAGACACAGCATCAATCAACCACCTGTTGGCTAAGTCAACTAGAAGTCCATGTGCACAGAGAAAATCAGCACCTAAGATAGGAACTGAACTTGCAGCCACAATAAAATTCCACTCAAAGTCACGTTCATGGAAGCACAGTCACCAACCTTTCACCAAAGGTTTTGATGGGGGATCCATTAGCTGCAGTCAACAATGGGCTGCAGCCTTCAGCCAGTCTGTCAGCTGCGGTCGATCCAGAATCCACCAAGAAACATCTTCCTGACTTTGAATCCTCAATAAATAGCAGCTTTTCTCTGTCGCCAACAGTCACAGTGCTACAGAGCGCTGGCGGGTCCGTTTCCCTGCTGTGTGAAACAGTAGGGGGAAAGGCAGCGTCGAGCTTTGGTGCCAAAACGCTGGTGGTAGAAACAAAGGCCGGCTCCTCGGCGTCCTCGAGTGCCAATCCCGGCCACCACGGATGGTCCAGCAGGTCCAGAGGCGCTGGGTACAGGATTGGGTGCCGTCTCCGGAACCTGAGTCGCGAAGGTCTTTGTGGCCAGGAGGATAAGGTCAGCTTCTTCAGCCAGCGCCCGGTAGTCCTTTTTCTGCAGCAACGTGGAATTGGCCAGGACAGCCCGCACCTGAGCTGGAAGCTGGCGGAGGAAGAGGTGGACAAAGAGGAATCTGCCGTCGTCAGAACCGAGGAGGGACAGCATGCTCTCCATGAGCTCCAAGGCAGTGCCATCTCTGAGGCCGGTGGGGGACAGCAGCCTCTCCGCTCGTTCTGCATCGGAGAGAGTGTAGCGGCGAACAAGCAGTTGTTTGAGAGCATTGAACTTTTCCTGGGCTGGAGGATTTTGAAGTAGGCACATAACTCGGCGGGTGAACAGTGGATCCAGTGCCGCAACCACATGATGATATTTTGTGTTGTCTGAAGAAATCCCACGCAGGGCGCTTCGATGTGAAAAAACCATGCCGCAGGATCGTACAGCCAAAAATCTGGAAGTTTAACAGCCACAGCAGACGAAAACAGTGAGGCCAGCTGTGGTTCTGCAGCAACTTGTGGTGCTGGAACTGGTTGGGCCGCTTCATCGGTTGACATGTTCACTCACAGGGTCACCAATGTGGAGGATGAAGAAGGATGACACAGAGTAGATTTCTTTCACATCTTTACTTCTCCAAGACTCCAAACTAACTGAGCTTTCTCTCCAGTTCAGGCAGCTTTCAGCAGCTGCCTGGTGTCAAAACATTTACATACAAATAGTAGGGAGCAGACAACAACCGTATGTACATACAAACAAAGACAGGAATGTGGGTGTGAGTCTAACTATCTTGTGGTCACCACAACGGTACAAAAATGGCCTCCACGAGAGAGTTCCAAGGCCAAAACCTCAAATGACCAAAAACAACACAAAGGCTTCTCTCACATTTGCCAAAAACATATTTTAGTGATCCCTAAGACTTTTGGGAAAATATTCAACTCATGACACAAAAGTATAACTTTTTGATGGGTGTGTGTCTTGTTCCATCAGGATTTAAACTAACACTGTATTTAAGAAAAACATCATCATACAAGTTACTGGCCCACCTTTGTTCCAACCCTTATCCGTTGTCACAAATTGGATTTAGGACCAGGTGCAAAATGAGCTTTCTCTGTGGAGTGGCTGGACTCAGCTGGCGCAAACCTCAGTGCTCCCCATCAAAACGAGTCATCTGAGGTGGATCAGACATCTGACCAGGATGCCTACTGGTCACTTTGCTTTGGAGGTTTTCCAGATGTCCCACTGGGAGGAGATAGAGGGACACCTCTGGCAATTTTACTAAACACAGTTATTTCAGCAGAAATGTGGTGATATAAATGCTGAAAGTGCTGCAGCTTCAATTGAGTTGTTCCTGAGAAAAGTGACAATGGCAAGAAAAATGTATCTAATCTCCTCTTCAGTTTCTGCTGTAAGCACTCGCAACAAACTATTATCATCTGAGTCAAAAATGTGTCTGATTTAACAGCTGAATTCTCGAGCCATAACATAAAAAGGTGCAAAATAAAACACAATGAAATGATGAAAGCATCCATTTCTACCACAGGATCACTGGGACGATGAAAACTACAACTGACAATGTGATCAGACTCATTCTTTATTCAGCAGTGTGATCCAACACAACATGTGATAAACCAGTAAACGTGTTAAAGGCAGGGAGTGTGTTACTGGAAGTGTAGAATAGACAGAATCACAACACACACACTTTCACATGAGACATGAGGCAAAACTGGCCACAATGCAAAGATGTGATTAAAATCCAAGAGCAGGCAGACTAATTACAGCCCGGAGTGCTCGGTATTCTGGGATCTTTTGTTGAGAAAAAAAGATGCTCTGTTAGATATTTAATTTTTTATTAATGTATTAGGTAGAAAAATCTACACACACATATTGTAGGCTGCTGTTTTGTAATGTGCTCAAAAAAGTATTCAATCAAAGTTTGATTATTTGTATTAAATGCTGAAGTCTTAAATTTTGAATTAATTTCTATTAATATAGTTTAAAATAAATAAGGCAGGGATGACATCTTACAAAATAACACTATTTGTTGTGTATGTTTGAAATTCATCCACACTGTTTCACCACATCACTCCATATGGTGAATCAGTTATTTTAATATTAAAGAGCAAACCCTGATAATCAGCCAGCCTCTCACAGCAGATGCACACCCACAGAAAAGATCTGACATATACACGGAGAATGATTTATTCACACTGAATGAGGGTGAAATAAATTCTTCATATGGGAACCATTTATCTGCAAATAATGCAGCAAATGGATTCTGCATGCTTTAAAAAAATCATGGAAGAGGCAAATACATGTTTTAAACTGTAACCTTTATTTACTTTCTGAAAAATGAACCCAGTCGTAGTTTTAGGGGGACAAAGACCTGTCACTGGGTGGTTTTCTCACCTTGCTGGTACCTCTGTAGTTTTAGACATTAGTCTCTGGTAGATGCAGGACAAAAGAGAGACCATAAAAATAGATTATTTTACCTGAATGTCTTAAATATTTAAACAGTTGTTCAGTCTCTCATCCAAATCTTAATAGTTTTCCCAATATCGGACATGTTAATCATGGTTACACCTGAGCCAGCAGACCATCATTTGTATGTTTTTTTCACTTATTACGTACTAAGGGTACCTTGACAAGGATTTGAACTTCAGTCTTCCAATCCAAAGGCATGTGACTATACAACACAGAGTTAGCATAATAATTTAAGAGTTGAGGTTCTCAGCTGGAATAAGAACTAGCACTTCCAAATCTGAGTTCATCGTTTCCAACCAGAGGAGGGTAGATTGCAGCTCTGGGTCAGAGGAGAGGTCCTACCTCAAGTGAAGGAGTTTGTCCTTGCGTGAGGAAAGGAGTGATAGGGGCAGCACCTGTAATGACACAGACACTAAACCAGTCTGTTGTGGTGAGGAGGGAGCGAACTGGTCGACCCATGTTCCAACCCTCACCTATTGTCATGAAGTTTGGGTAATGACTGTGTAGTGTTATCAAATACGCTGTAACCTCTGACCTTTGACCCTTTGACCATCACACAAACAATAATCCTCTTTTTCCCAATAACTTGGATTATAATGACTCTTTATTATGTTTTAACCTGACTCAACATTCCTACAGGTGTCCAACCGTCCACTTTCAGGTGTCCACTTTCCGAGGTGACCTCAACTGGACACTAGCTGAGTAATAAAATAATTTTGAAAGATGCCTCTTTCCTTAAAACCAAAGACTGGTATTCAAACTGTAATCACCTTGTTTACAGAACAGTCACCTGCAGTGTTCCTGCTTCAAGGGCATTCGCTCTCTCATTCACTCAGTGTTATAAATGTGGCTCCTGTTATTTTATTCATTTTTTTAAATCAAATTAATGAGTTGAGTGTTAACGTGCTGAAGTCATGTGAGTTGGTAAAACCCCCTCACAGTTCCCCTAACCAATCAGAGCCGTCCACCAGTCCACTAACTCATGTTTGATTGGTACACTTACAATTGTAGCGTTATAAACTCTATTTTTATGGTTTATAATTGGCACATACTTCTGTAAATTCACTACCAGGTTTGGTAAGTTTTATACAGAGGAAACCCTCTGATACTATCACCTTTTTAGTGTTTACAGGGATATCTAGGTTCGATTCTGATGTCACAGTGAGTAGATTATGCATTTAATATTGACAATAGAAATCTGAGTCATGGAAATAGACTTCATTATTTTTATTAAGAAACATACGACAATTATCACAGATAAGAAAGAGGTAGTTAGCAGGTTTAAGCAGCATTAAGTCATTCACGATGGTAAGGTGTTTTGAATTGAATCTTAAATAAGTTTTAGCAATCTGAGTCTCATGAGGTTTTAGGAGACTAGGGATTTACTTAATTTAGATTAAGGATTCTGATGGAGGGGAACTAGTTATGGATGGAATTAGTAACTAGTCTGAGTAAGCTAATGTTGTTAGCTTTTATCAAGAGGCCTTTAAGCTTTACCAGAGTCGTGGTCACTTAACTGCGTTCCTGGATCGTCACTGTTGAGGTCGGATGAGACGGTGGAGGTGAGGTTTCCCCCTCGGTCCGGATCAGACGGCTGCGGGGGTCGAGGACCGCCGGAGGCCACAGGTGTCGTCCGTGGATACGAAGTTAGATAACTCATCTCTGGCAGGGAGCGTCTAGGGCTGGCATTCCCATCACAGAGCGTCAGACTGAAGGTGTCTGACCTCAGAGGGAAGCTGGTTCCATCGGCTCAGACGGGCTGAGGTACCGTCTCAGGGTTGAGCCGGCAACTAGCGTCAGCTGTGTAGGGGTTGACAGCTGAGAGGAGGTCTGGTCAGCGTCAGACCAGAACAGCTCTCCTCTTCTCTAGTTCTCTCGTTGAACTGAACTGAACTGAACTGAACTGTAGCTTCCGGGGTCGGAAGTTAAGGGAATCTAAAAGGGACGTGGCCCAATGAGGAGTTATTAATGTCACGTGACTCAGACCGCTAACTCTTATTGGTTGTAGTAATGAGTGACGTGGTTGTCATAACCCTTTAGCAGTATGTATGTGAAATAATACTGATGCAGATCAACATTCATT
>SSNR01000470.1:0-26356 GCA_006937965.1 Callopanchax toddi
GTAGTAGTATAGAGAGGAGATGTCCTGTGATCATCTCTGTGAGTTTGGTGTCAGCAGAGTGTACAGTGGTAAAGTTATTGAAAAAATAATAAACAATATTTCACCAAAAATCATTAAAAACACATTTCCAGAAGCTGAGACTTGTAGTATATATGTACTGTGATCATCTGTGTGATTTTGGTGACTTCTAGTATGTAGAGTAGATAATATGGTGATTACAGTGTACAGGTTTAGAGTTCCTAGTAAATATAATAAAAAATATTAACAAAATATAAACAAAAATCCCCCAAAATTATATTTTTAGAATGCAATCTGAAGAGAAGATGTCTATTGACACTATGTATAAGTTTGGTGAAAGTACAGTGTAGAAGAGTGTAGTTATTTAATTTTTACATAAGAGCTGTCAACAGAGTGGTAATTTGTAGACGGTCCCTGCCCGCTCAGCAGCCTTCAGCTGACTGGACCAGCGATCAAAATGTAAAACTGCAGCGGAGGAGGGATGGTTTTATAAAAACCAGGTTGTAGCTTGTAGACCACCTTCCTACGATTCTAATGAGGTGCAGTATTTGTTATTACACCCATTTGATCGGAAGCTATTGAACGGCAAACTTCGAATCTGCCAATTTCTTGAACTTTACCAGACTCGCAAACCGGAGCAATGAAATATGAAAATCGAATTCTTTCTTACAGCCCGTTTTTCCATTTCGTTTTTTTGATCTTCGACTAGGATTAAAATATGAAAAACAAGTCCTTTTTTGGCGTTTTGTATCCGTTTCAACAACAAATAACAAAATATGAAAGAAAAAATTCCTTTTTTGATTTTTGGTTTTAATTGAAAATGGAAAGAACGAAGAGTACACGGATTCAATTACAAACCTTCAACTCTATTTTATTTATGTCTCAGTCAAAAGTACACTTTCCCATCTGTCTCCAACACAGATAAATACATGAGAAAAGGGCTAATAATTCAAGATGAGTGGACCATCCTCAGTCAGTGAACACAACGCCTGTCTGATTCTGCTGTGAACAGAAAACTGATCAAGACTAGAGGCTGTCTCTTCTTCTTTTCTTTTTTTTTCTTTCTTCTTTTCTTTTTTTTCTTTCTTCTTTTCTTTTTTTTTCTTTCTTCCTTTTTTCTTCCTTTTTTTTTTCCTTTTTTTTTCCTTTTTTTTCTTCTTTTTTTTCTTCTTCACAGGTAGTGAGAAAACCTCCCCAAGGCTCAGATGCAACAGTTTAACCTCCTAAACATTTGTGTTAAAGGAACAGAGCACATCTTGCTCTGGTTACAGGAAGAACACTGGTCCAGGTTGTGTTGGATCATCTCTGTGCTCCATGTAGAATCCTCCACAAGAGGTCAGTCATCTGCTTCTCAACAGGAGGCTCTACAGGATCCTCCTTTAGGGGTTCAGTCTGAAGCAAAAACCTGAGTCCACCTCAACTCTCTGGCCTCAGTCAAAGAGCACAGATACAGAATCTTTACACAACCATCAAGGCATTTTGTCCTGATTTGTTTACTATGACATTTCAGTTCATCTTTTTAAATTGCAGTAAACTGACTGAGTGCTATTAGATTTAATAGCATTTAGTGCCTTGTATTTTTATTTTAGAGCTATAGGGCAGATCAGGGACTTGAGAACCCGAACAGAGAACGTTTCATGTTTACCACAAGGAACAGGGAGAACGAGATTCAGAGTGTTCACAACGAGAGGTCAGTCTTTTGGTTGGATTAAAATAAATGAAGGTGATTGCATTAGTGTGAGTTACATTATGTGGAGAAAAAATGTCATGCAGCATGTTTTAATTCCATGTAATGACAGGATTGATTAAATGATTTTTGAAATGTGTAAATATTTGACTAAACATCACGTTTCCATTTATTGTGTAATTAGTGTAGTCTGTTACAGCAAAACATCAAGTCTTAACATTTCATATTTTAATGATGACAAACTTTAAACATTTTACAGAGAAAAACTTTAAAATTGGGATTTTTTTCTAAACATTACAATATTTGCTACAATAACCCATGTCTCCAGCAGCAGCCTTTCAGTTTTCATTCAGAGATCAAACGTGGAACTACTGACTAGGAAAAACAAACAAACTGTTGTTTGCTTGTTGACAAATAAAGTTATATCAAAAGATTAATTCTGACTGTTATCAGAAATAAACACAGAAAAACAGAAATGTACACACATCAAAAACTACATGGTTCTTAAAAAAAACTTCACACTCTGAATTTAACAACAAACCTTTGAATTGTTCAGTTTAAAATCAGAGTGAATTTTTGTGTGTGTCCTGAGGGGTTGATGTAAAAACCTGACTCTAAAAAACTCCCTCCTGTGTGGGTTCTCAGGTGTTTAAACTAAACTTAAACCGTTGATCACAAACATCACAACCAAATGGTTTCTCTCCTGTGTGAATTCTCATGTGTCAACATTATTTAAACTGGTTAAACCTTTGTTCACACAAAACTTAGTAGTAGTCAATTTTTATTGTAATGATGAGATTCTAAAGTAATAATTATGACTTTGTATCTCATATAGTAGTGTGATAAAGTGTCTGTCCGCTTCCTGATCTATCATTTTTAAGTTTGTCAAACTTTAATGTTTCAGATCAAAGTAAATGATCACACCTGCTCTCAATCAAAGGATCACTTAAATAGGACCCGCTTGACAAAATGGAGTAGAACAAAAGATCCTCTAAAGCCAGACACCATGCCAAGGGGGAACAAATGAGAAAGTAATTCAGATCTCAGTCTGGAAACTGTTCTAAAGTCATTTCTAAAGCTGCAAGACTCCAGAGTATGGAGGACCAGAGAACCAGAGTGAGAACCAATATCTACAGATGGAACACTGGAGAACCTTCGTAGAACCACAAAAGCTCAAAGACGACTCATCCAAGGGTTCACAAAAACCTGGAGCTTTTATCTTTAACATTGTGCTGGCTGTTAGACAAGTTTCTATGGTAACCAAAAGTTTGTTAGAACTTTAGTTTATGTGCTCCTGTCCTGTGGTATAAAATATATTACAGAGAAATTGTCGCGGGGTTCCTTCCCGAGCGTTGAAAAAGAGACGGCGAGTCGAGGCGTAGACAGAAAAACACCTTCTTTTATTTTTTTGTGTAGTCACCTCCATATACACATCCCCACAGTGCAGCTCCAGCATAGATGTTACCTCCTCTGCAACCCCAGTAGAACTGATCTGATACCAGGCAATCAGTGCCCTTTTATACCCTTGGCCCCTCCCAATGGGCGTCACCCTGTCTACTTCCTGCTTGTCGTTTTCTCATTTATACACACAAACTCTGATATCCCTTTAACATAATATTCCCAAATCAAATACATTTCCCACACTACAATAATAAACACAAAAACATGAATTTGAATGATAAAATAAACAAATACCAAATAATCATGACATGCGGTCACCTGACCGTGAAATCACATGACATGAGTTAACGTCACACCCACTTTTGTTCAGCGGCGCGGGAAGCGGCCGGCATTCCACACAACGCGACAGTGGTGAGTGTGTCATGTTTATGTATGAGTTTACCGCTGGTTTACCAAGTGTGCACCCTTGGTTACAGTGTTTAATGTAGGATGAAAGCGCGACCGTAATAGGAAACAAACACTGAAGGGATTGGCGTGTGACGTGGCTGAAGGTGTGTGCGTATGTATGGGTGTGTGTGTGCGCGCGTTAAACATGACGCTCTCAGCTGTGCTCACAGGCTAAAACGCGCTGCGTGAGACGGAGCTGCGTGATGCTGCTATCGGACGGCTGATCGAGGTTGCTCCGTCACAGAAATAAATGTTATTTTGTTCAGTTGTAAAGAAAAAAGATGAAATAGATTACTGATTGGCCACATCTGTTACTTAAACAACTCTTTTCTAAGCAGGAATACTTTTATAGATATGGTTGTGTATTATTGTTCTGTGTATTTATACAGATAAATCAGTGGACTTTGTTTAAACAGTGTTAATCAATTCTACAGCTGATGTGATAACACCATACTGTCTGCTGCTCATTGACTGCTTCATCAGAATCTACAGTACCTGATATGGTCACAACATGAAAAACAACACAACAGAAAAAAATAAACAATTATAACAAAACTGAAATATTAGAAATAAATAAAAGACTTGTTAAAACACTGACCTCTGACCTCTGAATCAATCGGTATAAAAAGGCTCCTAAACTCAGTGAATCAGAGTTGAGTCGACTCAAAGAACTCTTGAAAACATAAATTGTTCCCATTTCTTTAGCAGATTCTGTGAATTCAGTTCAATTCTATAATGTGTTTTTATAAAGCTCCAGTTCACAACAGCAGTCAAAGCACCGTACAGATCAACAAATCCAGTTCATTTCAGGTTTAAAAACACTAAATACAACAGTTTGTAGTTCAAACTGACCAGAGGATCAGCTGGAGGATGAGGCCTCTCAGGTCCTGTTTCAGGTTTTAGTTGGTGTCTAAAGACCTGAAGAACTAAAACCAAAAACTTCAAAACATCTAGTCACCACCTGGTTAGAGAGAAAGGTTCAACTGAAGGTCATTCACATCTTTACTACAGCCAGTAGAGTCAGATCAGAGATCTGGATCGTGACCTTCAAAATGAGGCTCAAACACATCATCTGATCTGCAGAGAAGGTGATTGGCTGCAACCTCCCCTCCCTACAGGACCTGCACACCTCAAGAACCACAAAGAGGGCAAAAAAGGTTGTGGCCGACCCCTCCCACCCTGGACACACACTGCTTGAACCTCTTCCTTCTGGGAGGAGGCTGAGATCCATCAAAACAAAAACCACAAGTCACAGGAACAGTTTCTTCCCAGCTGCAGTTGGGCTGCCTCCCCCTCCTCACCGCCAAAGATAAATACACTGACCGTTAACTGTACCTTATAACTATGCTTTTTTATTCAACCATCCACCCATGTTTAGCTCACTGCCTACTTTCATGCAGTTTGTACATATGCTCAGTTATTATTGGTTACAAGTTTTTATGTTTTTGTTGATTTTTCTTTATTGTATTCCTGCAACATTTGTCCTCTGCACCAAATACCAACACAAATTCCTCGTCAATGTAACAGTTGACTTGGCAATAAATCTGATTCTGATTCAAAATCACATGTAGACCTGTTTCCAGGTCAATAGGGAGCGCTAGATCAGCACTAATTACAGGTCCTGCTTTAATCCTGATCAATCTTCAGTTTTAGTTACAAGTAATAATAAACAAAGAACTCAGGCAACTTTAAACATGAAACTGATGTAATAATGACTTTAAAGGCATTTCTTTGATATCAAAACCTGCTGCTTGACTTATTTAACGGTTTGTTTAACAAACTTCCACAACTATCAACCAAAACTTCTATCAGTGACAGAGAGATCAGAATCCACTTTACACACACTCAGCATTAAATGTACCAAACTCTTTACCATGGAGCCTCGTTTAACCATTCCTTCTACACAACTAACTGCTATTGGCTGATTAGAAACACACATCCTCCAATCAGAACACTCGTTACTTCAGCGCTGATTTATTCCTGTTTCTCAAAGACGTGATTTCCAGGTTCTGATCATCTGCTGTAGATGTTTTTAGACCTGACTCTTCTTCTTTTATCCACTTTTCTTAATAAAAGGACAAATCCCACAGTGTCTGTTCTGACCAGACACAAGGACTAAGATGAAAAAGTCAAAAAACTTTGAGAAAGCCTGAAGCTACTGATCAGAACCTTTAACCCTTTAAGAAACAAACAGTAAAATAAAAATTATTTCTTGATTGTTCGTCTGATTTAAAAATGAAGGTGTGTTTTTTGTTTCACTCCATGTTTCAGTGGTTAAACCTGAAAATGTTTTCTACTAAAACGTTGAACCTCAAAAGGTCAAAGAATTACAGAAAAGTTCGGCTGATGGAAGGAAAACATGAAGGTTTAAAGCTTTATGGTGCTTACTGTTTTATTTTCTTCTGTTTTATATTAAACTTTTTGATTCATATCAGAACAGCTGAATCAGAGCAGCTGGATGAAGATCCTCCTTTTCACCAAGCTGATCCTAAAGCAGCTCCTCTGGAGGAGAAACGTCTCCTCCTGCTGCCTGACCTGCAGCTCTCAGTCCTCAGAAAACCTCCTCTAACGTCCAGGAGGACACACGCTGTGACATGAAAGAAAGACAGAAAGAAAGAAACAGAATGAAGGATAAAAGAATGAAGAAGGAAAAATAAATGAGGAAAAACAAAGAAAAGTTTTTTGCTGTCAAAGAAGTTTTTGGAAGATAAGGAGGATCATTAAGAAAAAGACAAACAAACTGAAATCAAGGATGATGATGAGCTTCATCAGGGAGACACCCATCATCTTCCTCAGATAAAGTCGTCCTGCAGATCAGAACAGCTCCACACCATCACCATAAATGGGCAGACATATCGTGACCGTTTGGTTTCTATGGTGATGCAGTTTAGAGGTAATGATGTGGGAAAAGTGGATGTTGTAGATGATGATAAGTGGAATTAGAGTCCTACATAAACAGCTTTTCCCCATGGACACCCCACCCAGCAGTTACCAGCACACCCCTGGTCCTTATCTACCCCCACCGTCCCCTCAGGACCAGGAGGTCCTCTCTGCTTCATCACAGCAGATATTTAATAACATCAGCTAAAATGAGTAAAGTTCTCTATAACAGTGATTCTCAACTGGAGTGTTGTGACCTAAAAACGGATTACAGACCTGTTTTCAGTGGGTTGTGGAGCCTTTTCCAGGACTAAAGGCTGAGAACATTAACATCTCTAACAGTGATGGAATATGTGGAAAACATCTCAACAATAAATGAGAAAAAACACCGTAGGTTTATCTAATGTAAAGCATTTGACACAGCTGATCATTCCTTACTTTTGCAGAAATTTGTGCACTGTGATGTATGAAACTAGCCTGCATGGCAACCAGACTATAAAGTCTGCAGAGCAGAACTGACGGTCTAGTTCACCAGGTTAGTATGACACAGCATCAGGAAGCAAGATAATTAAATAACAGGTTAGAATATGTAAAAATGAAAAGTAACCTGTGGTGTACCACAAGGTTTGGTATCAGGACCTGAGTTATTTATACGTAATGTAAATTATATTTGTACTGTATTTACAAATACAACTGTAAAAACAGAATAAATGGTTTGATTTCAACAAGTTATTAAATAAAAGTAAAACTTGATTTATGGTATTTGGTGGCATTAAAGCAGATTGTGAGAGTTAAAATGTTTTACCATACATGTCCTGTTGTTTTGATGTGAGGAAGTGATCATAAAGATCAATAATCAAACTCCAAAAAAGAGATAATGATAATTAAGTTGGGTTAAAGCAAGTCAACAAATCAATTGTTCATTCAATCCAATAATTTAAAGTAACAATAAATAGCTTTTTTTCCACTTTAAGCTAGAGCATTAAAATTGATCTAATTGATTTTTGAGTTAGAAACGTGACCATTTTCATATTTGCCACCACTCTACACCCCTCTACTGGCCAGATACCGCACTAAACAGTTTTGAGGAGCGGGTAGGTCTCCTAGATGATGTCACTTCCTGCTTTACGGCCAGAGTTACCAGGTGTAGCAACGTTCGGGGAGGAGTGATGGTTTCACGATTTAACCCGTCTGACTTTTAACCACGTGGTGAAATATTGTAGAAAAGTATGTCCTGAAAAATAAGACTTACCTAACACAACCTCACAAGCAAATAAATAAATAAATCGGCCCAAACCTGGATCGAGGGTTTGTGCCAGTCGACCGAGACCTGTATGCCTCGACTCGAGCGCGGTGAAGAGCCGGAGGACAACGAGATCATACCCGAGGAGGATGATGAGGAAGAGGACAGCTTGACGCCCACGGCCATCTGTGGCTCCGGTGTGGCGACGGAGGACCAGAACAGAACATTCTCCTGCATCACTTCCAGTCAGATTGTCACTGGAGACTCAAAGAAGAGCTATTTCAGACAGTGCTCTACGGAAACCTGACTTAAAACTATCAAAGATGTTACAGTGTGTTTGTCCACAACCTTTTCCAGGACGTTGCAAATAAAGTGCCGGTAGTTTAGAGATCAGTCTGTAGCTGCTACAGAGAAATGTGCCATGATCCCACGCAGTAGTGTCATAGTGGGCCCTGTGCTCACTGCCCAGCACTGTGAAGCTCCTGACATTTGCCAGAGAACAACAGAATTGGCAGGCCTCCAACAGAACGCCACCAGGTTACACCTCAGACTATCCAGGAGCTCAGTGGTGCTCTGTCAGGATCTAGGAGGAGATACCTCAGAACACCATACGTTATCCATAAGGAGCCCCAACGTGCTCAGGCTGCATGTGAGGACCATGCTGCTTCAGTTTTTCAGTTCACATTTATTGGTGACTTCAAATTCCGCCTCTGTAGGTTGATCATTTTCATTTTCATCAGATGATGTGACATTCTTTTGTTCCCAACACATGACCATATCCAGCAGGGTTTATTTTTACATTTGGATCTGATGTGTACCTTTAAGTTCTTTGTGTAAAATTTTTAAAGGTAAATATAGATTACATACATACGTAGTTTTAATTTGCAAATCAGCATAAAAGACTTAACACTGACCTATGTGTGAACTCTAGAGCTCCACTTAGAGCCACCATCACATATCAGCATCTCTTCATCTCACCACCACCCCTCCCCTCCCCTCCCCCTGCATGCTTGTGGTCTCTGAGTGTTTGTTGTTAGCTTCCTGTCACAGAGGAAGTGCCTCACCCAGCTGCCTGGCTCCCTATTGGCCCCACCTTTGATGAACAGTGATTTTCTTGGGAGGGGTTGAGACAAATTTACAGACGGACCAGAGGATAGATAGGGGGACCAGAGTCTGGATCTGCAGACTCAGACGGGGTCGACAGCAGACTGGTGCAGAGGAGGTGCTGGATCCAGACCGGCTGAATCTGTAGAGAGTCAGCGGTTCAACCGCTCAGCAGGAAATGGCTTTGAGTTGCAGAAGGTGAGCAAACATCCAACAACGCTGACAAAGAGCTAACCTCACCGTGTAGGCAATGACACAACACGGAGTGTTTGTCTGGTGATGTATTTATTCTTTTCATACCTTGATGGAAATGGAGAATTTAGCTGTTGATCATTAGAGGTATTTCAGGTTTGCTAATCGTCGTGATGAAGTCGTGGTCTGGTCACTCCCAATCCTTGTACCAGTGTCTTCATCTCATTGGCGCTGGACAGGTTTGGGGGGGGCTGTGCCAGGAACTACAGGTGATTTGTCCTCAACCATTTCCTGCTGGTAGCTTCATTCTCATTGACGAGATCTCTGTTTCTGTGATGACCTTTGACCCTGAGCTGTATGTTTCTGATCTGCAGGTTATGACCTCACCAGCCTGCCTTGAGTTTTCTGCTGCTTTGTTTAGTGTTTGCTCTCCATCCATTCCAGCTGGTGGAGGGAGCTGCTGGTCCTCCATGAGTCTCGCTCTGCTAAAACGGTCTTTTCTCTTCACACGCTCTCCTTGTGCATAATCTCAGTGACTCTCTGTATTACAGATAACGTCAGCGTTTATTCTGTCCTGTGATTCAGTGCTATATGAATTAAACTTGTAACTGCTATAAAAATGTGTGTGAATTTCTAAATAAAGCAAACATGTATCAGAAACAGCCAGATGCAGAACGAACACCAAACCCAGACGAGGTGTTTTAAAAACGCTTGTTCAAGGGATGTTTAGGTCACTTTGAAGTGGCAATCAGTTATTGACTTACATTAAGGACACGGACCGGAGCAATGTGCATGGCCAGATCAGGAGAGACACTGCTGCAGATTGGTGACAACTTAGCAGCTAATTTACTGGATTTACTTTATTGATCCCTCGGGAAAGAATCCTCTGGAAAATTCAACATGGTTACAAGAAACCAAAGCTGCCTCATGCGGGGCCTGTTGCAGATCGTATGTGCTTACAGATAAAGTAGATAACAAAAAGTATGGGAGTGGGGGAGATGGAGGAAAAAAAAGCATGTTCCACATCTCTGCTTTCAAAGGAGCACTGAGTACAGAGCAGGAAAAAAACACCTCAAGCACAGCTTTTTAAAAGAATTTGCTCAAAATAGTCACACTGAATCTCTAGAACACTATATTACGTGTTAGTGAACCTCTACAACTTAACATGAGATTGTTTAGTTTGTTTAAACTGAATGATGTTTTAATTATGTGCTGCTGCAGCATCAACACCATAAACTAAAAAAAATGGTCTCATGTTAAATTGTAGAATTTAGGTTCTAAATAGCTACTAAAACATCATGAATCTTTTCTCTGTAACATCAGGTAACATGATCGCTCGCAGAGTGTTTTTATTACTGGTTATTCTGATGCAGTTCTCCCTTTGAACAGCAGGTGTCACAAACGGGAACTCAAAGCTGAACAGCAGAAATGACAATAGAAGAAGAGCTGTATGCCGTAAAGTGTCCTACACAAGATCCATTTTTCAAAAGCAAACATATCAACTCTTTTTAACTCTATTGATATTTTTAACAGCAGAAACCTGAAGAAATTAAACTACTTGCAGACGTTTGATGTGATGGTTAAACGGATCAGATCTTATTGGTCCAAAAACATTATAAACCAGTGTGTCTGGATTTAATCTCAAAACTGCATCAGAACATGACTGTTCTACTGATCCTGTTGCATTTTGCACACGTGTATCCATAACTCAATATAAATCTGTTTATCTTCACATCCCTAGTTCTAACGGGCTGCATGGTGGTGCAGTTGGTAGCACTGTTTCCTCACAGCAAGAAGGTCACAAGTTCAAATCCCAGCTGTGGCCTTTCTGTGTCGAGTTCACATGATTCCTCATTCATGGGTTTCCTCTGGTTTCCCCACAGATCACAGCATGCTGAGAGGTTAAATATTGTGTCTCTTTGGATAAAAGCATCTGCCAAGTATACAACATAATGTATTGGTGGGATTTTTTTTTTAGCAAAAGTTGTTTTTAAATAAAGAACCACCTGTCCGGGGTGTCCATACACTTTGACTTTTAACAATCAGCTAAGCACACAAGGATAAAGTTTTTAATTATTATTACAAACTTTTATAGCATTCAGCAAACAGCTTGAATGATGCACGAAGAAACTGAACCTCAGTGTGAGACTGTAGGGATAAGACTTGCATGTACCAACTGAAGGTTGAAAATCAGACACTTCAGACAAAACAGGAAGAAATGAGAGAGGGAATCCTCTCAAAACTCGAAGCCAGCTGGAGAGCACACGACTTCCAAGCCTTAGCAGATGGGAGGAACCCAAAACACGAGGGGCTGGACTCAGGGAGAAGCTGATGGATGCTGCTCCATTCCAGAGAGTAGGTCTCTGAAGCATCAATAATGGAAGGGGAATGGTCTAAATGCCCACTCCTTACCAAGCATGTTGCAGGAAGATAACATGTTTTGCACTTTCATAAGATCTAAAAGCAACCTTAGAGACAGAAATGGGTCCTGGAGACTTTGAGGCTGAATTACAGTGCAGTGCTTGACAACCTTGAGAATTGAAGGGAAAAATCTTTTTCATGCATAAAACATGGGATTTTACTCAATAAATCCACTGTGCTGAGGGAAGATTGTCTTTATTGTTCCTTCTCTACCTGCTCCCCCTTCAGCACATCCTGAGCTCTTTCAAATAAATCTCCTACCACCTCTATGCCGATGACATTCAACTGTACGTCTCGTCTATGAGATGTCTAAACTACAGCTGCTGCAGACGTGTTTAGACTCTGTTAAAAACTGGATGCTGGAAACATTTTACAATTAAATGAATCAAATATCTAAATCCTCATCTGTGCTCCCAACCCAGTCAGGGATTCTCTTGATCAACTCGCTTCATACGTAAAACCCTCAGTCAGAACCCTTGGTGTGACCTTTGACCCAGCTCTCACTCTGGATGCCCATGTCAGTTCTGTGGTTCACTCCTTCTTTCACCTCAGAAACATTGCTAAGTTGAGTTCCATTGTGTCACGTTCTGAACTGTAAATTATTATCCATGCCTTCATCAGTTCTCACCTGGACTACTGCAACTCACTCTTCACCTGTCTGATCAACACTTCCATGGATTGACTTCATGGTTCAGAATTCCTGCACCAGAATTCTGACCACATAAATAAACCCAAGTCACCCACACTACTCTCCCAGCTCCACTGGCTGGCTGTTCATTCCAGAGTTCAAGCCAAGATCCTGGTTCTGGTCACCGTCTTTACATGGACAATCACCACACTACATCAGGGACCTCCTACATTCTTACTCCCCCAGCAGGTCCCTGGTGTCCCAGCCATCTGGTTGTAAAGCACACCAGGCTAAAAACCAAAGGTGACAAAGCTTTTGCTGCTGTGGCCCCCAGAATATGAACACCCCCTCAGCCTGAGAGGACTCCTTTAAAGGCACACTATGTGCCTTTAGTGCCTACTGCCTTCACTGGCTCCCTGTCAGAATCCAGTTTAAGGTACTTGTGCTCACCTATGGAGCTCTGAATGGCCAGGCTCCTAAGTACCTTTCTCAGCAACTATCTCCACACACCGTCTCACGCAACCGCAGATCTCAAAACCTGCTTACTGTTCCGCGCACCAAACTGAAAACTAAAGGGTTTTCAGTCTCTGGCTCCCAGACTGTGGGACAGCCTGCCTCTGAAACTCCGACTCTCCGACACTGGAGGTTTTCAAGAAACACTTAAAAACCCACCTTTTCAACCAGGCTTTCCCCCACTGAACATGTAGATAGCTCGGATTTTAATTACACTTTGGAATTTTGTTTATATTTCTGATTTTGTTTACACTTTTGTCTTCACTATTGTTTTTCACTGATGTGTTTTAAAATGTGTATTTTACCCATGTTGTACAGCGCTTTGTGATATTTATCTGCGAAAGGTACTATAAAAATAAACTTTTACTACTTACTTGTGTAACGTTTTCATATTTTAAATCTTTTCCTTGAGCCAGTATGTGCTAATATGACCCTTTACACTTTACAGGGTTAATGAAAAGTCACTCAGCCCCATCTGCTGCTTGGATCCAGAATACCACGTTTGTAACTTCTGAGTCTCTGGTCTGGTTCCCTGAAGTCTCACAAAGTCACATGTCTCATGAGGGTTAGGCTAACCCATGTAGCTAGCTGTTATGCTAGCTCCGGAGTGTATTTAGTTCATGATTCCTGCTTTTTTCCATCCCTCCCTGCTTGAACACAGCTGATTTCTTTGAATGAGTGATGAACCGCTCCAGTAGAAAACAATGAAGACTGAGGAGACATTTCAACAGTTAGATTTAGGTGTTTCTGAGCAGAAACAATGCTAAAGTTTTTACAACAGTGATTTAAAACTGACACTAGGGGGAGGATAACACAAGCAAAAATGGCATAGTGTGCCTTTAAGAAGCAGCTCAAAACCCATCTATTCAAACTAGCTTTTCTGTAAATTAACTATGTGCTCTGATGTCTCCGTTTCTATTATCCTTTAAAAACTCTCTGTATCTAGACTGGATATTGTCTTGTCTGTTTATATCTGTAAAGCACCTTGTGTGAAGCTCTATATAAATAAAACTTGTTTGTTCTGACTGGCTGGATTCTTTCTTGTATTACTGGATATTTTTTTTAGCTTGAGACTGTTTAGTTTGTTTTAACCTGATGTCAGAATCACTATGTACACTACTACAGCAGCATAAGCACTTGAACACACACTACAACTAACACTACTAGCAATATTTAGTACTACTTCCTTTATCACCTTTAAAACCATTACAACTAGTAGTAGTACTTTATTCCAAGCCCAGGATTAGATGGTGTAATGTTGGCTCTAAGGTGAACCCTCCCCCTTCCCTCCCCTCCCCTCCCCTCCCCCTCCCTCCCTCCCTGAGTATCGCTGGCTGTCCAGTCAGAACAACAACAAATCTCAGGTGTGACAGTGACAGACAGGCTAAAAACCACAGAATCAGGTAAGAATGACTTTTCTAAAGACCACTCCTTCATCCACTGGTATGAAAACCTGACAGCAGCGTCGGAGTGACGTCAGAACCACCTCTCCGTGGATCTTCTGTGACCGTGGAGAAGTTTAGCGCGGAGCTATTAGCTGAGAACTTCGCGTTTACAATTTAAACCGGTTAGTCTTCGTTTATGTTATGTTGTGTTAAAGTCAAAGCGACGCATCCGGATTCCCCGTGTTTTAAATGTCAGACAGGTGGAAGAATGTTGCACCGCTAGCGTCTATTTCCTGGTTGCGGCTGAGATAAAGTGGAGTTTCGGTTAGCCGCCGGCTGGTGTTACGGTGTTACGTCGAACTTTGTTTCCCCGTCGAAAGTTTCCCCCTCCAGCTTCGCTCCGTTTCCCCTCGTATTAAAACGTTTTTTTAGAAATGAAGATCCTGATGCTTTTAGTCCTAATTGTTCCTAATAAAAAACAGATATATTAACTAATATTAGTATTTTATAATGATTTATCTCATAATTGTATTATTGTAATTATTATAAGCATAAATATTATCTCTGAGATACTATTTATAATTATTAGAGACTATGTCATAACTATGACTTAGTCTCTCATAATCACGACTAGTTATCTCATATTTATGAGGTATTAAACTGTCAATACCTGTGCTGCAATAATCTGAATCTATACATTCTCAAGTATGAAAACGAAACCACATTTTTACCAAATAATCTGCTTTTGCTAAATAATTAGAAACTTTATCCTTGAAATATTAGGGCTTAGTTAGTGTTTGTAGGCATTGTTACTATTACTATTAAATAATAGCCCCTGAACTGATTTACTTCTCTATTTTGACCAGGAAAAAATGGTAACAATACTTTTTCTTTCTGTTTCCACACGTTAACCTGCCACTGAGCTGTTTTTTTTGTTTTGTAATTCTCTTCAGAGATGTCAGAGCCAGTAGGACGCCCTGCCTCGGTCTCTTCTGTTTACTCCATCTCTCTGGTGGAGATCAAGGAGCAGACTAATCTAGTCCTCCAGGCTTTCCTTGAACGGACTCTTTCCACTCCTCAAAAAGACCGGCCAGGCAGAGTGGGAGGAGCCTATGCTGATCACAACAAGTACAGGTAATACTCATCCCTCTGGGTTTGGTTAGGGTTTATTTTAGCACGTTCAGTTCATTGTGTTATTATTTTGCGTGGAAACGGGCGACACCAGGATGTTGTGTGTATACAGGCCTGATCCTCGAAGCCCCTGAGCTTTAGGTTTGTTCTGTCTTTAACAGAATGAGCAGCAGGAGAGACTCCTGTTTTTCAGAGTGCTGCTGCTGCTGCAGCACTACCAGTCCAGTGCATTCTGGGACTTGTACTTTTAGTGGGTTTTAGACTGTGCAACAGTTAAATCCAAGTCCACCTCAGTAGAATTTGGTAGAACCTAATTTATTAGTGTTCTAAACTGAGCAGTGAACCCTGCAGAGGTCCTGGTGGGTTTATCTTGTGTTCTCACCTTAGCTCCAAGCCCCAGTCCAAAGCAAAGGATGGATTTGATTCTGAGGGTGAAGATGGTGCTCAGAAGAAGAGTGGATTTAAAGATTTCATAAAGCAGCTGCCTCACCGGAACTCACTACTTCGTTCTAAAGATCCTAAAAGCTCTCTGGGCAGGATGAACAAGGGAAAGCAGTTCTACCTATCAGAGGTAAGTCACAGCTGGACAAAGATTATTCTGCTTGTTCCTTTAAAGGGGCGGCAGTAGCTCAGGAGGTTAGAACATTCATCTTGCAGCCGGAGGGTTGCCGGTATGAATCCCGCTCCAGCTGGGTCATTGTGTCCATGAGACACTTGACCTACAGTGCATTAAAGTATTCACTGTGCATCACTTTTTGTTATGTTATGGCCCTATTCCAAAATGGATTCAGCCCCTTAATGACAACGTGAGACAAGTTTTTGGAGATTTTTTCAAATTTATCAAAAATAAAATAACAAAAATCCCATGTCCATGATTACTCACAGCCTTTGCTCAATACGTTGTTGATGCACCTTTGGCAGCCATTACAGCCTCCAGCATTGCTGCATTCATCTTTCTCTCTATCCTGACTAGTCTCTCAATCAATCAATCAATCCATCCATCCGTCCGTCCGTTCATTCAGAAATTTTTTTTCACTACAACCTTTCCCAGGATCAGACACATAAACAAACGGGGTCAGATCGACTGTGGTCATGCGCAAAATTCCAGCACTACCGTTTGCAGATGAGGCAAAGGGATAACGATAGGGAAGGATGAGGAAGAAAAAAAAGTTGCCCCCTCAGCCATGCCTCCCAGACATGGCTGAGACAGATACAAAAAACCTCAGCGTAGAGCACATAACAGTCACAACAAAAACACATCAGGTGGGTGGGGGGGTGTCAGGAACCCTGCCAGCCGACCGAGGAAGCCAGCGCCAGACGCAGCGCCAGACGCAGCTGTTTCATCCTTCACCATCCAGCAGAGAAGAGGGAGAAGTCAGGAGGAGGACGTCGAATAGAAGGTCTGAGCCCCCGCCACATTCATTCTGTCGAGTGGGGGTTGAGTTCTTCAAGGACATATAAGATAATGTGTTTTTGTTCAGGAGCCCTATGTTTCCTCCGCCATCTTATTGTTCATCTTGCTGGTTCTATCCCTTCCAAAATTAAATCAGCGGTCATCCCGATCCGTGCAGTCAGACACATCGATTGTAATTTGCTCTGCGCCAGAGTTCATTTGCAGCCAGTCCTCCGAGACAACTCCTTCATCACGAGCGTTTCAGTGTTCAAAGCATGAATCAGTCCCTCCTGAAGCCCAGGGCGCCAGCCAATCACACCTGCAGCTCCACTGTGTCCCGATAAATCAGGCCCATGCAGATGCCAATAAGCATGAACCCAATTATCCTCATTAGTCCAAAAGTGTAGTCCTCCAGAGACAGACTTACAAGACTCGCAACTTGATCCATTACGAACCATGCAGCGTCTGCCCCGTTCGGCCAAGGTCGACGTCCCCCTCTCCGTTTGAAAGTGGGAAAAAAATAAATCCATAACATTGAGAAACCAGCAAACCAGATCCATAAAAAGGTATTAATCCAGAAGGAATGGGGAAGCTGCTCATAATTAGACGAGATGAGGCAGCAGGAGTAACACAAGAGGGAGAGAAGAAAAAGTTGCGACCATCCACAACAGAAGCAGGAAGTTACTTTTCCCAGTTCCTGCTGCTCCCCCAGCCTGATGCTGCCTCCACCATGCTTCACTGTAGGGATGCTGTTGTCCTGGTGATGAGCGCTGCCTGCTTTCCTCCTGACATTCACACCAAAGACCAGTCTTTGTCTCATCAGACCAGAGAGTTTAGTTCCTCATGGTCTGAGAGTCCTTCAGGTGTCTTTTGGTAAACTCCAGGTGAGCTGTCATGTTCCTTTTACTGAGGAGTGTCTTCAGTCTGGACTCTCTACCATACAGGCCTGATGGGTGGATTGCTGCAGAGATGTTTGTCCTTCTGGAAGGTTCTCCTCTCTCCACAGAGGAACATTAGGGTTTTTGGCTATTTTGACATAAAAGTTTTGTGGGTTTATTTTATTTAATTTTTTTTGAATTTCTGTCTATTGGCTGCAATGATGCAAATAAACTTAAGATGAAAAACCTCTTTTAACAGGACGGCATATCCCCCTCCTCGTCAGATGAAGATGACCCCGAGAAGAAAAGGAAGCAAAAACAAATCAAGATTAAAAAAAAGCTCTCCCAGTTCTTTAAAAAGAGGGCAAAAGAGAAAAAAGATAAGGACAAAGAGGAAAAAGAATCTCAGCCCAAGAGGCCGTCTGACCTGCCAATCGAGGTGAAACGTGATGGCGAGCAGGACATCCTTTCTCCAAGTGAGCTCCTCCATTACATTTGAAACTCACACAAAATGATTTAAACTACAAATGTGACAAATCTCAAGACTCAGTCATTTGAATTTATTCCTCTGTGAACTGACTCACAAACACATAGCTGTAAATATAAAAAAACCAGTACTGCAAACCCCTCCTGGTGGGAAACCTTGTTCTTTTAACAAACGTTAATGTGATGTCTGTGGTTCGTGTTGAAACAGCTCATTCACCGGAGTTCTATAGTGATTTGGCTGGGAAGCTGGAAAAGATCGCCAAGACATCTTCAAGGAAAAAGACACCAAGTCCCCAGTTAGAGACATTATCAGGTAATCACTCTCACTGCAGCACACGGGGTCAGGATTAGGGTTGGATTTAGGGGTTCGAGGTCAGGAGTTAGGGTTAGGATTAGGGATTAGGGGTTCTTAGAAAATAAAAAAATAAAAGGCACAACTTGTTAAATGAACATTATAATAGTTGTAGGTTTTACATTCAATCATCTGGAGCCTCTCAGCTTTTTAATTATACCATGAAATTTAAATTTAAATCTAGTGTTAACCTGTATGAGGATCTGTTGTAATTTGATGTCCTCCAGCCAGCTGTTGTCGTCATCATGCGTTTGTCTTCTTTTGTTAGACTGTAGTAAAGAAGCGGTGGCGGAACAGCTTTTTCTTCTGCTCTCATCAGAAGGAGACTCCATGAACGCTAAAGTAAGGAATTAGAAGAGTTATGTGTAAATATTGAGCACGAGTGGGTCGTAAACATGCTCTGAACATAAGAGATGGTCCGGGTGCCCCTTTTGAAGGAGTGTTTAGGTCAGGGGTATCCAAACTTTTCAAGACAGGGGCCAAAATCACCAAGTTGAAAGTCCTTGTGTGTCACAAACAAGAATAAAAGATTTTTATTTAAAAAGGCAAAAACAAAGTACTCATTTTTGTAAAAAAGGATCGGTAAATCTTTATAGATACGAGACATAAAAAGGGTCCCGTGCGTTTGACTTAATGAAAGAAATATGTCAAACGTCCAGATCTGATTGGTTGATATGTTTTCTAGTGGTCTGGAAACAAATGAATTTATTCATCATCAGCCACAAGAACAGTCACTCTTCTCTGGTTCTGGGTTTAGTCAGGTTTTAGGATCGGAGATCACAAGTCTGCTTTTTAGTAAAAGTCAGTGAAGGTTTATGGTTTTGTTTTAAATTATAAATAAAAAAAAGGACTTAAGCTTTTATATTTTAAAAAGATTTAAATGTAAAGTAAAATTCTGAATGTAAACAAAGTGTCTCTGCATCCATTAAATTCCATTCCATCCGTTAAACTTTCTTAAAATATGGTCACACAAAACCACTCTGAGGGCCACAAGTGGCCCCTGGGCCACACTTTGAACACGCCTGGTTTGGGTCAGAACCATAGCCACTAGTGACATCACTTCAAGTGGGTGGAGTCTCTAGAAACAGGAAGTAGTCATCTGACTGGAGAAATAGATCAGGAGGGACACTGCTGCAGATCAGTGAAAACTAGTGGTTACTTTTTAAAACAACTCAGTCACACTGATGCATTTCAAGGGCTTTTATGAAATTCAAGCATTTTCCAAACCTTGAAAATCCCAAGTTAAAATTCTAATATTTTCTAGGATTTCAAGCATCCATAAGAACCCTGTTGAACCAAACAACACTACAGTACCTGCTGCTGCTGCTGCAGCATCAGCGCCTTCAGCTAAACTAACATGTAGAGGTTTACACACAGGTGATCTAGAGTTTAACACATCAGTGACGTGATTCGTGCTCCGGTTAGAGGACAACTTCCTGTTTCTTGAGATGCCGCCCACTTTGAGTGATGGGTGAGTGGGTGGGTGTGGCTCTTAGTGTAGATAACTGATAGAACACCACTTCAGAATAACCCAGATATCCTTTAAAGCTCCAGATGTGACGTTTATCTTTTATTTAACTAGAATTTCTTATTGATTGTTTTTTATTTGAAAAATCTGCTATTTTGATAATAAAAAGTGAGCAATGAGCTTCTACCTACACTAGTTTCAGTCTCTAGTTTGTGTTCTTGCTATTGACTTGAGATTTTCATTTTACTTTTTCTTTGCGTCATCCTGTGGTTGTTTACCTGTTTTTGATTTAGGAAAAGGAAATGTTTTAAAAATGTCCGACATAAAGGTAAACACTAATAACAGACATTTTTCTACCATGTAAACCTGACGTTTTCCAACAGATCCAGTCAGATCCATTCCTGCGCTCCAGTTTGGTTCGTCTTTCATATCCATCATTTGCCAAGCTTCTGGACGTTTTTGGCAGCACTGTGGTACCTGAGGCTCCACCTGTGCAGCCAGCAGGTAGTCCGACCCTACGGCGCATGGCTGTCACTATGGAGGTGTCGCGGCGAATCGTCACCGCCACAGGAGCCCAGCGCATGGAGGGCTTCGCAGAACGCTACATGGAGAACTTTGTCCCATGGGTCAAAAAACATGGAGGCTGGGTGAGTCAGCTGAATATTATCCTGACTACATGATGTCAACCAGAAATAGTTCAGAAAGAGAATTCTAGTAGGTTCAAACAAGGGAACTCTAGAAGTCTTTGGTTTCTTAAAGATGTAGAAAGGACTAAGATCCTCAGAAGAGAAGTGGAAAGTCTTCCAGGACCAAAAGACGTCCAGTTTTCTTTGTTTGGACTTCCTGATTCAGAGGTCTGCAGCCTTTACAGCTGAAGCAGCCATTTCTCCACCTCTCCTACTAGAAAGGTTTTGTAGAGACACAGAATTAAATTGACCCTACAATTAAGAGTTTAGCTCTGATGTGATGCCTTGATTATTATTATTATTTACTTATAAATGCTAGAATAAAAATATAAACTATAGTTTTTTTGTACAAGAAAAATACACCTTTTTGCTCAGGATTTATCCGAGTTATATCAGTTTGTCCTATAATTGTTGAAATTAAGTTAAATCAGCTGCTCGCTTAGAGATAAATGAAATGTTAAATTACACCTCAGTGCCCTAATTATATATAAAAACATTACAAATGCTCCAGGTTGGTGGTCATTTATTTATTTTCATAAAAAAATTCAAAAGCTGTCTTGTGATAAATATTTAAATTCAACCTTTATTTTTTCACTCGACCAAAAGAACACTGAATAAATGACTGTCCTCTGAGTCATTAAACATCCTCTACTAACAGATCTGTTTGACTACTTCAGTCCTGCTCAAAACCACCTTCAGTCGTTTAATGTTCGACCCTTTAAGTCAGTTTGATTACTTCACATCCTTGTCATTTATGAAAAATACCCACGATTATTTAGTTTACTTATTTTTAGTAAAATCTTGTAAATTTACTGTCCTCTTGAGTCATTATATTCTGCAAAATTCACTTTACAAAGATCTTCTAACAGTCATATCAGTCCCAAAGACTGTGTCTGAGACCCAAAAATGTTCAAATATTTTCACCGTTTTCACTTCCTGATTCTCATTTTTGGGAAATGTGTTTTGAGCTAATGCTAAAACGGGTGGTTTCTAAATGTTTCCCCTGCTGACGTCAAGAAGGGAAAAGACCACTCCTCTCTAGAGGACAGAGCCAATCATGAGCAGCTTTTAACCTGAGCCCACCCCCGCCCTTTAAAAACCACGGGAGCGCTCATCCTCACAAACATTAGCAAACAGTCATGACGCTACGAGCAAAGCACAGCAGTTGCTTCGTAGATGGTTGATCAACGAGCACAAAAGTCTTTTTTTTACTCTGTTTACGAGACATTGGTGCGGCTTCAGGGGTCTCAGATGATTAGCTTTATGCTGGGCTTACACCTAACGATTTTCACGGCCGCAGACTAAAGACTGCGAGTCTCTGTGCGCTCCCGTCGTCGCGGTCGTTAGATGTAAGGGGATAATCTGCAGTCGGCGACCCGATTTATGCCAGTCTTTCTCCAGTCTTTCATATCCAACCTGCTAGATATTTTTTGTAGTCGGAGTGTAGTTGTAGTGACGTACAAGCAAGAACCAATAGGATTCGTTCTCACTGCAGAACCAGGAAGCCCTGTCAGTCATAACCCAACAAAACATGACTACAGACGTGGAAAGAAGAGCGCAACGCAAACGAAAATGGACTTGTTACTTTTCTTCCCCTGTCCAGTGATCTCCTAACCGTAGTACAGAGGGTGAACAGGCGTGTTGTCTCCTTTTACAGCACAAACTTTATTTTTGCTCGCAGAGCACTGGAATATGTCCGCACTGCAAGCGACTGCAGACAGAGAGAGCGCCTCACGCTGGAACACAGAGCCACAACAACACAGACTTCCCATAATTCCACCTTCTTAAAGGGCCAGGCACGGCTGGTAACAGACTGTTGACAAGGAGGAACGCTTTATCGAGCTGTGGGCAGAGCAGCCGTGTCTGTTTGATGTAAACTGTAGCTAAAAGCTGCTTCTCCTCCATTTTTAACTTCTGCAGAGCATGATGGGAGGAATTTTGTGGGAATGAAATTCTAACATAATCTAGTTGCAGTCTTGTAATTAGTGTTCCTACAAGATTCAGTCTTTATAAAATCTTTAGTCTGAGACTAGTCTAGGACTAAAGACTGTTAACCCGATGTGAGCTGATTCTTTTAGTCTTTACAAAATCTTGTCAAAGTCTTTAGGTGTAAGCCCAGCATTAGAAGGATGGATGAGGGGGTGGAAGATTAACAGCTGCACTTAAAGTGAGGGTCAGTTTGACCAAGGCAGAGCTTTGACATGTTATTGAGATGTAAAGGAAATGATTCAGAGTGGATAGAAAGTGTAGAATGTGGGATTTTTAAGGGCTAAAATGTTCACTTATAGCAAACCTCTCTAAAAATAGTTCAGATAAATGTTGCTGATATTTAGTGTGAAAAAACAAAAGATGAGTTATTTTCCGTAAAACTAAATTTTTCTGGCATGTGGAGAATTATTTAACAAAGTTTTGGATATTTTCAAACTCAGCCTCTGTAGGTTGTTTATTTTATTTTCATCAAATGATGTGGCGTCTTTTCGTTCCTAACACATTGGCTGGTCTAAATCAGGATGGAGGTCTAGAAGGGATCTTCTTTTTACAATTGAAAACGAGGTATAAATGTTATCATTTGGGGTCAAAGTTACAAAGGAGCCATTGTGGGGGACTGAAGAGCCACCGGTTGCAGACCCCTACACTAGGATCACCATGACCTGGGTGACTGAGAACCTCCACCAACACAAAGAGTTCTTTTCACTTACACGGGCTTTCTTTTCTCTTCAGGAGAACGTGGCGGATTTAGAGGATCCTGACGAGTACGACTGATGTTCAGGACGTCTTCTTGTGCCAAACAAACACTGAACTGACTGACGCATCAAACAGGGATGGACTACCTTCCCTGTCCTACATGAACAAGTTGAGCCTCATTCCTGCTGACCTGAGAGGATCTGCACCAGGTCTTCATTTTACAGGATTTTAAAGGGAACGTCTTTGTTGACACTAATACAACCAAATGTTTTTAATTTATTCAGACATCGAGAGTAACAGCTGGTTGTGTTTTAGCTGTGGTAGCAGGTGATTCACACGAGAACGTTTGGATTGCTTTGAGTTTCTGCTCTGATTCAGCAGAAGAGAATCAGCTCAAAATGTCCTCAGTTTGTTTATTTCTTCTGAAACCTTCAAGCTGCTGCTGATTTGACTTTATATGATGGAACAACTCGCTCTGTTCCACAGTCTGACTTGACTTCTTTGAGTGCAGGCATTACCCAGCATCCCCCCTGCCTGGGTTTCCCTCAGTACCAAACAAATGATTTTATTCCAAAGAGTGACTTAAAGGAATGTTTGGGTGACTTTCATCAGTTCTTTATCTACATTGAGAACCACACCCACTGGTGACATCACTCAGAGTGGGTGGAGTCTGTAGAAACAACAGAGCGGTACTCATGGCTGGTCAGATCAGGACTCTACGTTACCTGTTAGTAAATCTACAACTTAGCATGAGACCATTTATGGCAGAGAGGGTCCAAACTTTTCAAGGCGAGGGTCAAAATCAGCTGGTTGAACGTTTTAGGGGCAGCAAATGTAGATTTTTTATTTTTTATGAAAAAAGAAGCAAAATGATTTTTGGGTGGATTTTTAAAAAAATTGTGCTGCTCAGAAACAATTTATTACATGGAAAAAAGTCATAGTTTTCTTGTAGAAAAAAGTTAGGAGACATAAGAGTGTCATATGTTTGCCTTATTTAAAGAAAAGCATCCGATTCCCTGGATCTGATTGGTCGATTGTTTTCAAGTTTTTTTAAACTAAATTTTCCTCCATCATCATCAGCACCAGGATCTGGGTCTGTCCTATGTAACGCTGCTGGATTTAGTCCAGTTTAATGAACACAGGTCTGCTTTTCAGTGAGGGTTAGTGGTTCTATTTACCAGGAAATTAAATGAAAAGAAAAACCTGATTAATAAAAGTCTAATACGTTGGATTAGACTGACCCTTTACATTTTAAAAAGATTAAAATTTATCAGAATTTTTTTTGTTCGGCCTCTTGTTTGTAAAAATCTCAACATTAAAGGTTCTAAAGTCTCTCTGCGTCACCATCCTGCTGGAGGACTAAATTCTCACTCCGATGTCCTCAAAAGGCCCCCGGGCCACAGTGTGGACGTGCCTGGTTCATGGTGTTTGTTCCAGCTGAACGCTGTCAGACCTGCTCCAGTCAGAGGACTACTTCCTGTTCCTAGTCTATTGTTAACACTACCAGATCTGCTGCATTAAAAAAATTTTTTTATTTTCTCAGAAGTTCCCAACATCAATCCTCACCTTTTTGACCCTTCAGTCAACAGGAATTTAGTCATTTTTAAATCCATTTTAAAATTTTGATTTCTTGCCAAATTCACGGACATCTTTTTGAACATGCGAACAAACACTCTGATAGTTGGTGAATTATTGTGTGTCTATTATTTAGTAGAATGATGTGGGACAGCTGTTGGATTTGACCTCATGCTCTCTCTGTCTCTGGTCTGCTGTGTTCTTTTATTGTGTAGGTCTGAAACTCCAAGTTTACTGTAAACCTTAAACTCTACGTTGCACTACATGAGAAAATGTCAAGTTTAAGATGATGCTACTTAAGTATTTAATTCTTGTGTGTTTTCCTCGTTTTCCTTTGACATGTCAGGCAGAACGGATGGTGTGAAGTGAACAATGTGTTATTTATGATGGTGATATCTAAGAACATGTCGTACTGCTGTAACTGAGTTATTTTTAATAAAAACTCCTTCATCTGAACTCTGATGTCATTCCAGTCCAGTTGAGTTTGAATCAAGCTGCACAGGATGTACTGTCGGCCCGACCGACTGCATGATTTCTTTAATTTGAGGACATTGAGCTCAGTATCACCAGTAAATGTGTTTTTAAAATATTTGTTCACATCTCTAAAATTTGACTGAACCTGGAGTTTGAGGCTGAGATGATGGTGTTGATTATCCTCCTATAGTAATGTCTAAATCCCTCCCAAAAAGTCATTTAATTTAATCCTATTGAAGATCATTTCTGCCACTTTGAAGAAAAAAAGAATACATTTATTATGACATAATAATACACATCTCAGTATTTGAGATATGTATTAGTGTGTAATAATTATGGGGTAGCATATCATAATTATTAAATAATATAATTATGACAGATTTCATAGGATAATGCCATAATTACAAGATTTTATGTCATATGTGAACTATAGTAAGTAAGTAAAACTTTATTTATAGAATGCCTCTCAAGAAAGAGATCACAAAGTGCTTAACAGGAGAACAGTCAAAATATAAACAGATCTGAATAAATTAGTAAAAATAAAAAACAGGGCACAAATAATAACAGAGTTAAACAAACAGGTGAGTCTTTAACTTCTTCTTAAATGAGTTCACAGACTTCAGTGAGAGTGGAAGAGAGTTCCAGAACCTTGGAGCTACCGATGAAAAGGCTCTGTCTCCTTTGGTTTTTCAGTCTGGTTTTGGGAACTGAGAGCAGACCTTGGTCAGAGGACCTGAGGGACCTGGAGGGGGTGCAAGGTTTTAGAAATGCAATGATGTAGGCAGGAGTTTGTCCATTCAGGACTCTCCAGGTCAGAACAAGGATCTTGTAGTGAATTCTAGACTCAACCAGAAGCCAATGCAGCTGCATCAACAGAGGAGTGACTGTGTGAATCTGAATGATTTAGAATCCTGGCAGCAGCATTCTGTACCGTCTGTAGACGGTTTATGGAGGTTTTAGAAAGGCAGGTGTAAAGGGTGTTACAGTAGTCCAAGTGGGATGCGACAAAAGCATGGACTAAGACCTCCACTTCAGGACTAAGACCTCCACTTTAGGACTAAGACCTCCACTTCAGGACTAAGACCTCCACTTCAGGACTAAGACCTCCACTTCAGGACTAAGACCTCCACTTCAGGACTAAGACCTCCACTTCAGGACTAAGACCTCCACTTCAGGACTAAGACCTCCATTTTAGGACTAAGACCTCCATTTCAGGACTAAGACCTCCATTTCAGGACTAAGACCTCCACTTCAGGACTAAGACCTCCATTTCAGGACTAAGACCTCCACTTCAGGACTAAGACCTCCA
>SSNR01000470.1:34276-44276 GCA_006937965.1 Callopanchax toddi
TCTCATATACCCATCGAAATGAGAACAACAGACAAGGACTAAGACCTCCACTTCAGGACTAAGACCTCCATTTCAGGACTAAGACCTCCACTTCAGGACTAAGACCTCCATTTCAGGACTAAGACCTCCACTTCAGGACTAAGACCTCCATTTCAGGACTAAGACCTCCACTTCAGGACTAAGACCTCCACTTCAGGACTAAGACCTCCATTTCAGGACTAAGACCTCCACTTCAGGACTAAGACCTCCACTTCAGGACTAAGACCTTCACTTCAGGACTAAGACCTCCATTTCAGGACTAAGACCTCCATTTCAGGACTAAGACCTTCACTTCAGGACTAAGACCTCCATTTCAGGACTAAGACCTCCACTTCAGGACTAAGACCTCCACTTCAGGACTAAGACCTCCACTTCAGGACTAAGACCTCCATTTCATGACTAAGACCTCCATTTCAGGACTAAGACCTCCACTTCAGGACTAAGACCTCCACTTCAGGACCAAGACCTCCACTTCAGGATGGGAGACAATGGAACCTAGTTTGGCGATGTTTCTGAAGTGGTAAAACAGGATTTAGATCTGATGGTTATCTAGAGTAAAGCCTGAGTCAATGGTTACTCCAAGGTTTCTGACAGTAGATTTAACTAATGGACCCAGAGGCCCAAGGATCTCAGATTCTCAGAGATGTTATGATAATTAGATATATCTCATAATTGAGACCTGTCAGAATGATAAGTCATAATTATAAGTTATGTCACATATTTATTAGATGTAATACGATATACGTGATAGATATAATTATTATGAGATAATGTCATAGTTATGAGAAATGTTATAGTCATGTATTTTTCATAATTATGTCATAATTATGGGATATTCTATTATTTTTAGATAACATGTCATACTAATGAGAACATGAGATGTCACCATTATGAGATTTGTCATAATTATGAGAAAATATGCCATAATCATACAGGATACATCTAATAATTTTGAGATATATAATAATATATGTCTAATGAACATTTCATACTTATCAGATATACCAGATGAGATATGTCATACTTTTCTCATCAGAGTGGTGGAAATGGGTTTTCATATAATCCAATCTATTTGAGAGAATTTGTTTTAAAGTTAAAAATAAATGGAGGCAGATAATCCTGTCATTTTATCTGGAGCTCCTTCTGGGATAATTACTGAACACATTGCTGGCCACTTCATACAATATGATACAACTTTATTGTTAGTGTTCATTGAAATTCATTTAGCATTTTTAGGGAGACAATTTCCACAAATTACAAGCAGAAAGTACATAAAAACAATTTCATGACAAAAGCAATTCTTCCTTTTATCTCATATCTGCCAACTATCAAACGGTACAAAAACCGAACCTTCATTTTAATTGAACTGATCCTGGTTTCGCAAAACTAAATAAATAAAATGGTTCCTCTTTGTAGAACGCTGTAACGAGGAGCTCTAGACCTCATAATCAGGCTGATGGATCAGCAGAGCTGTGGTGCAAGTCTGGACCAGATCCTGAGACCAGAAGCTGGATGAGAATCTTTCACCAAAAACAAAGTCAAATACAGCTTCAGAGGGCAGTTTTACCGAGAGGTCATCCTGCAACACGACATGCTGGATGACTGAACTTTGACCCTTTACCTGTCAGGTCACCTGCTTGGAGAACAGTTTAGCCTCAGACACTGAACTTATCTGATAAAAAACCTACAAAACTAGAACCTTACATCCCTCATAACTTAGTTTTAATAGCATTATTTTCTTTAATTGCCCTAAATTAATACACTAATTTTATTGGTGTGGAGATTAAAATGTTATGAATATATTTGGCTTCACATTAAGAGGAACAATTAATACCAACAGTGTGAAAACAGGAGAAAAACAGTGAAAAACCCAACAGTTTCCAGTCATTCAGAACAGAAACTCAATAAAGTCATCCTGATCCAGAGGGGAACCAGGCTGATGAGTTCATCTGTGTATTAACCTCCACATCAAGAAGAGCAACAACAGATTTTAATTTATGCTTTCTTAAAATTAATTTGGGACAACAAGGGTTATAATATGAAATAAATACTAATGTTACGGTTTAGATTTCTCTGATTTTCCCCTCCAGTTAATTTCAGTGAGGCATTAGGAATAAATGTTCTCTACTAAGAGGTTGACCTGCCAGTTAAAGCATTAATAAACTACATCCCCCCATTATTTTATATTTTAACTCTTTGTTGTGCTACATATTTTTATTTCAGTATTAATTATACGGTCACGATGACTACAAATGTTAAAGTGTTGGACTGAATGAATGATAGATTAGCTTGAACCCACCTTATTTCTTATTCTAATCTATGAGGTTATTTATTGAATTTATGTTTGTTTTATGATCACTTCACCCCACACCAACACAACAGGACAGATATGGAACAACAATAGACACAAATGTTTCTTATTCATCACATCGTATAAAGAACAGCAACAGATTTAGATCATTTATGTTTGACAGCAAGTTTAAAACAGGACATTCTGACTTTTTGCACTAAAAGAATCTCTGAACCTGCAAAGAAAATCAAGGTGCTTCTGCATTTTACAAAAAATAATCCAAATATGATTAAACAGCAGTCCATATAAGCAAACATCATGTAGCGCCCAAAATGCAACTATTCAGGAAATTACAAAGTTGTCCATCAAACCACTGATAGATGAGAAATGTGACCTGCAGAGCTGATTCAAGTAAAAACATGAAAGTGATGAAAATTTGAGATTTTAACCGAACAGCAACAATATGAGAGAATAGCTAGTTAATGAACTTATCAGATGAATCCGAACTAAAACACCTGGTAGTCATACAGAATCATATTTTACATTGTATTATTTGCACAGTATTTCAACACATCTTTGTATCATAGATGCAGCTGCAGATACAGAAAGGTTCAACCTGCTGTTTTTATAAAGAAAACCAATCAATCAGAAACAAATTCATCTGTAGCTGAAACATTTGAGTCAAGCAGTTTGTAATTTTATAATACAAATAATAAAAGAATCACACACTTTAAATGAAGATTAGAACAATGTTCATCTAATATTATAATGTTGGTTCTTTAGTGGGTTTTTGACGCCACTGAGGGAAATAAACGTTGTGCACAAATATAAACTTTATCATGTTAAAGGATGTTTGGGTCATTTTGAAGTGGAGTTCTATCAGTTACTGTATTTATCTACAGTGAGGAGGACCACACCCACTGGTGACATCACTTAAAGGAAGTGGTCCTCTGAGCAGAGCGATACTCATGGCTATCAGTTCAGAACTGCTGCAGATCAAATTAGTGGTAAAAACAGTTTAAGTCTGTGTTTAAAATGTTCCCTCACTCACTACATGGGGTTCACTTTATAGTGCCCTACCTAGGGGGTCGGGAACAGACTCTTGTTTTGCATTTCCAACACCACTTGATGCAGCATGGGTCATAATAACTGAGTTTTCAGTGTCTCACAAATAAATTTGTGAGGATTCACCTGAAGAAAACACCAGAATCTGAGCGATGGATGCATCTATCTCATTGCATAGTCTCCATAACGTGACGCTATATTTAATTACACAAATGAGTGATTACTGGTTACACTTCTGCATTGTAATGAATTCACTGACATAAGCATTGAGCTAGAACTGCAGCACAACCTTATTGTATTATAAATTAAATCATCCAGAACAGGATAATAACGGTTTCTTTATCAAACAGCGTTTTTTACAGCTGTAATCTGTGAAAGTCATTAAAATCCAGTCGCTCCACATTACAACAGTTGAAATGCAGCTCATGTTTTAGCATGAGACTGTTTTTATCCTGCTGCAGCCTCATGTACAGTAGCGTAGTAATTCAGACATTGTGTGGTTGAAACAAACTAAACAAACTCGTGTTTAATTGTAGAGGATTACAAACTGGTAATATAGAGTTCTAACACATCAATATAACTTTTTGAGCAAGAGTTGTTTCAAAAATTAGCTGCTCATTTGTCACTGATCTGCAGCAGTGTCTCTTCTATCTGATTAGATTATTGCTCCAGTCAGAGGACAACTTCCTGCTTCTAGAGACTCCACCCACTTGGAGTGATGTCACCAGTGGATGTGGTCCTTACTGTAGATAAAGAGCTGATAGAACAACACTTTAAAGTGACTCATGTATCCCTTGAACAACGAGCAGCTCAGCCTCCTGAATCGTTCTCTATTTCATCCACTCTGCTGTTCAGATTATGCTTTCTGGAAACTAAAGATCTGCTCATATATTTGCAACTTTCCAAAGCAAATAATTTCCGATCTTAACTCTACGTAAGCGGGTTTCTAAGAGGTTTTCCCTCCACAGGTTGGTGAAATCCTTCCCTGACCTTCAGTTAGTCAAAGGTCTTTTCAGCATGAAGGATCTGACAGTACATCTGCATGGAGAACATCAGCGCCAGGATCTGTGAAGACAATGTATAGGTGAGAGTGTAAATAAATGAACTCAAATATTCAGCCGGGACCTTTTTAAGTAAAAATTGAGAAAAAAAAAAAAGACGAAATTCAAAGTTAACTGTCTAAAAACTGATCAATAACTAATCAAAGGTTACCTGTACAACACCGATGCACACTCCAAACACCAGGACAGATGGGATATTATCCAGCAGCCACTGCCTGGCCTTCTGGTAGCATGGCTGCAGCAGACACACAGACAAATGGTGGAAAGGAAGGCAAAGATTGTGATGGGTAGAACAGCAAAGGAGCGCAAAATATCACTAAGTAGGAAGGCAGAAAATCAGTTTAGAAGCTGCTTCGACTATACGTATCAATATCCACTCTGAGGGATGTCACTGGTGGGTGTGGTCCTACTGTACTGAACACCACTTTAAAATGACCCAAATATCTGTCCTTTAAATAAAGTGTAAGCCAGTTTGGATGTAGTAACCCTTTCATTTTTGATCAGTGACAGTGTGGCCAGTTAGAATCGACTCTTTCTGAGTGTCTGATGATCAGTGCTGACCAGCCTTGAGTCATCCACTCTGGGTGGGTTCCATCCATCAGCACCTGGTTCATCTGTGCTGCAAGTCGTTCTTAGAGGCATTTAGTTTCTTTAACCAGTAGGTGTGGATCATGTTAGGACCTGGTGCAGTCCAACCTTTCATATTTATGACTTGTTCTTGGAGGTCTGCCTCTGGGAGTCTGCTGTGATCAGCGCTTAGATCTTCCAGCCACGGGGCGTTGGTATTGTGTGATGCCTCCTTCTCCCACATGCCTCTCCAGTATTGTTCCATCTCAGCTGTTGTTGGGTCATGTTAGTCCCCTGCCACTGAGAACACACTTTGGATGGTGTGGTGGAGAACATCCTGTTGATTCTCTTGGTTTCAGTTTCTCTGTCTCTTCAGACAGATAGCCAGAGCTGTAAGAGACGTTGCTTGCCGTTGTTTCAACAGCTTTAGATAAATTGTGGTATTTTCTTGGAATCTTTTATTTCACTGAACCTTTCTGGTCTTCTCACTGATCACTCACTGTGTTGCCTTGATCTTAGCTTTAGCCTCCTAGCTCCTCCCTGAGGGTCAGTACTCCTTGTGGCCTGCAGTCTTAATCTCATAGTCAAGCAACTCAAAGATAACAGCTGCTGTGGTACATACTAGATCATTTGTTTTCGTGATGGTGCCAGTACACACAGAACAAAAGTACCCTCTCACTGGGATAGTACCCTTAAATGTTTGGCTCTTGTATCTGTGAGTTCTTGTTAGTACACTTGAATTTGTACCTTCAGACTCCGTGGTGGCAGCCCTGTACTTAACATAACAGTGCAAACATGGGAACAATGAAAAGGTCTGGGTCATGGGGGCAGCAGCCCAATCAGGAAGCATACTGTCCACTCTCTCCATCCATCTCCACCAGAACCTCCACTGGGACTCCAAGGCGTTCCCAGGCCAGCCTATAATTCCACCAGCATGTCCTGGGTTGGCCCCAGGGTCTCTTCTTGGAAGAACATGCTTGAAACACCTCCCCTGGGAGGCATCTAGGATACATCTTGACCAAATGCCTGAACCATCTCACCTCTTGACATGAGAAGCAGCAGCTCTATGAGTCCCTCCATGATGTTTGAGCTCCTCACCCCAGGAGTAACCTGTGGGGGACGCTCTGGAAGTATGGGGTGGATGGCCTTTTGCTGAGGGCTAATCAGTCTCTGTATCAGTGTAGCATGAGTCTGGTCCATGTAGCAGGCAGTAAGTCAGACCTGTTCCTGGTGAGGGTTGGATTCCTCCAGGGCTGCCCTTTGTCATCAGTTCTGTTCAGAACCTTTATGGACAGAATTTATAGGTGCACCTGTGGTGTGGAGGGTGTCGAGTTTGGAGCTATTATCTCATCTCCACTTTTTGCGAATGATGTCATCCTCTTAGCTTCATCAAGCTATGACCTTCAGTTCTTGCTGGGAGGTTCACAGCCAAGTGTGAAGCGACTGGGGTGACGTCTGAGGCCATGGTTCTAATGGTGCCCTCTCACACCTGGGATTCCCTTCTCCAGAGACCTGAGACGTAACTCAGCAGACCTCACGAGTCTGGGTTGGTCCCGCCCATTGGAAGAACAGCCGATAAAGACGCATCAGACCAACACCTGTGATACTTCTGCTGAGGGCTGCAGCCAGTGGTCTAAAGTTAAAGGTAAATTAAAACTTACCTAAAGACCTACATGTCTGAAAATAAAAAAAACAAATAATTATTGAGATAACTCACCTAATTTCAAACTAGTTTTTGATGCATAAACATGACCAAATGAATGAAAGAAAGCAATGATATGGATAAGTTTGCTGCATTTGATAAAACCAACAGTTCTGCTGCAGAACTAACTGGTAATCTGGAGAATCTAGCCAGAAATAGTTTTTCTCTGTGCAAGTTCTACCACAAATAGTTGTGGCTTTATTTTCTGACTCCATTGCTGTAATGTGTGTCATGTTTACAGTAAAGCCAGTCCGACTAAATGATCTGGAACAGAGTTACACTTCATTTACTGTAACAACCTTAACTAGGAAAGTATGCATCTGTTAACGTGTCTTTGTTACCATACATGATTCCTAGAGCTGAGAATAAAACCAACCTCACTCCATCCATCACATCTCTCTTCTCCAATAGGGCAGCAGGATGACGGCAGCGTTCCATTCAGCACATCATACCAGTCGGTTTTGTTGGTCACTCCACAGCATTTGAACTAAATCCAGTAAAACAAAGAGAAAATTAAAGGATGTGTGGGTCATTCTGAAATGGTGTTACGTCATCTGATCTACAGGACCATGATGGATGGATGGATGGTCCTTGCTGTAGATAAATTACTGGCCATTTCAAAATGACCCAAATATTCCTTTAATACAACTACTTTGCACAATCACATGTGATTATTGACTGGTTGGATCTCAGGAGCCAACCTGCAGGGTTTTAACCCTCAAAGGTCCCATATTAGTCACTTTCTATCCACTCTGAATATTTTCTTTTACATCTCAATAACATGTAAAAGCTGTAGTGACCATATTTTGACTTTTGAAAAAGAGGACACTTGGCTCAGTCGTGAAACATTTTGATACTGTTTAATTAAAGTGCCCATGACATCGGTTTCCATGTTTTCTGACTTATCTATCATGTTGCAACGTTGAGTTCTCACCTTAAACCTGCCAGAAAGAGCAAAAAACGGCGTCCATCTGTCTCCTAGTCCAGCCAGTGAGAAGTTCTTCAAGATTTCAGACCCAGGATTCAAACAGTTTCTTTCACTCCAGCCCGCTATGAGGTCATAGTGATCCGGACTTGCTTATATGGTAAATTCTCCTCCCACATGCACGTTCACGACAACTGGAGCGAGGCAGTGCCGCCGCCATTGCCCATAGACCGTGTAGTGTTTAGTTTCAGTTTCATTTCTCTTTCACGCGACGACACTGCCCCCTGCTGCAGCAGAAGTGTCAGGCTGCCAAATAAGGAGAAACCCAGCAGAACCGGAAGGCGGCGCTTTCTTCTGATCTCTGAGTTGCTTGTTAGGAAATAATTATAGCGTATTTTGAGTTATAATGGTGCAACGCTGATCTAGAGGCATCAAAGATTACACCTGTTTAATATAAAGTGATTTAAATATGGAGTCACAGGCACTTTAAAGAAAACTTAAACCTATTTAAAGTGTGTAGTCTGTGTGGTTTTGAAGAATAGTTAATTAACAACCTTCAGATAGGCTTTCAAAAGTCAACAAGTACAGAAAATAAACATATGAACCCACCAGGAGTGGAATTTGAACATACAATTCTCAGATTGCAATACCAACAACTTAACCACTGAGCCATTGTCTCCTTACAGCTAGTGTAGGAAAGTCGTTTGAAGTAGTGTCGGAAATCATAATTCAAATAAAACACTATGAACCGCTGTTTGTTCTGTCTGTGAGAGGGATAGTCGCACAAGTTAATTTAAATACATATTTCTAGTGAAAAACGATAAAACCCGGACATTTTCATTAATATGTGACCCCCCCCCCCCCAAACGCCTGGGACAGAATGTGAAAAGAGGACATGTCTGAGTAAGTAAAAGCTCTGCATTGGTCAAATTGACCCTGGTGTTCTTCCACCCCTCATCCAACCTCCTGAAGCTAAACTTTCCTTTCAGATGGGCGGGGCAGTTGAGGAGCTGAGCTTCTCTAAGCCCCGCCCATCTCTCTTCTTCGCTAAAGTTCATTGGACATCAGTGGGTCTTCAGGGTCTCACATGAGGGGAGTAAAAACAGACTTTTGTGCTCATTGATCAACCATCTACGAAGCAACTGCCATGCTTTGCTCGCATGACTGTTTGCTAACGTTTGTGAGGGTGAGCGCTCCCTTGGTCTTTAAAGGGCGGGGGTTCGCTCAGGTCTAAGTATTTTACATAATATGGGACCTTTAAGTTAATGATTTGAAGTATACTGATCCACTAAGTGCCAAAAGCAACCTCCAATTGGTGTGGTGTCTGTTTTCAGTTCACCATCTGCGTGTTGGGCTGATGATTCTCACCATTTTCTGAACATTGTCCCAGGATTTCTTCAGACCAGGTTCTGAATTATAGACCTTCATACCTTCCTTCAGTTCAGCCTGTGCTTTTGAATCAACCTGAAAACAGACAGAAACACACAGATACTCATGAAAACAATTACTAGACTGCACTATACTAAACTAATAAATAGACTAACCTAAACTTGTAAAACTGATCTGTTGTAAATAGACCTTATGGGCAGTGAGTTCACCTTGTCGTGGAAGAAGTGTGTGATCAACACTAGAGTGACTTCTGTCAGGACCAGGAGCAACAGGATCACAAAGAACTGCAGAACAGAGAACAACGAGTAAAAGGACGTGTTGTTTTTAAGATGCTAACATACCAAGAACTTCAAGTCCTCAAACGTTCTCTTACAGTGAACAAAAGACAGCGCTGCTCCTTCAGCGCTCCAAGACAACCCAGGAATCCGGTTATCATCGTTATCCCTCCAGCGACCAGCAGCAGGTTGGCAGCGGAGAGAGAAGGGAATGACAGAGGAAGAGAGGAGAAGTCTGCCTGTGCAAACGACAGCCAGACTCCAACACCAAACAGGCCACAGCCTCCCAGCTTCAAAGGAAGCGTAAAGATACATCATTAGAATACAGTACTGAGTGAATCCTGCAGGTTAAAGGATGTTTGGGTTGGTCAGTTTTTATCTACAATAAGGACCCACTGCACTGGTGACATCACTGAAAGTGGGTGGAGTCTCTAGGAACAGGAAGTAGTCCTCAGATCAGAGTTACAACTAACTAAACAAACGGTCTCATGCTAAACTGTAGAGGATTACGAACAGGTATTATAGAGTTCACACACACCAGCATGGTGTTTTTGACTAGGAGTTGTTTTAAAATAAATACCCACTAATCTGCAGCAGTGTCTCTCTTGATCTGACTAGCTAGCACTAGCTAGATAGATAGATAGATAGATAGATAGATAGATAGATAGATAGATAGATAGATAGATA
>SSNR01000470.1:49276-79832 GCA_006937965.1 Callopanchax toddi
CAGAAGATTTCCTTCTTTGTTCGTCCCCCTCTCTTTCTGTTGCATTCTTTCTCTCCTCAATGTTTTCCAGATGTGTGTATTGTTGCTTGCCCCACTGTGTCCCTCCCCTTCCTATTTTTTTAAACTTTGCTTGTCCCTCCTCCAGGCTGCAGACTGAAGCCTCAGCCTGATGGGTCTCTTTGCTCCAGAGACGTAACGTATTGGTTATGAGCGCACACATCTCAGCACTGTTTAGATATGAAGGCACAACGTTCCTACAGTCAAAATCAAAACTGCCTTCAGAATAAACATAATGTTAAGTATTATTGGCATCATTGAAAAGCATTGTGGGTAAATAAATATATGAATAAATGAAATGAAAAACAGATTTTGCAACTAAAACCATGTTGATGACAAAATGTTACAGTATCTATTCTGATTGCATCAACAGTCTCAACAGCAACTTGTCATGCATCATTTTTATGCAGATGAGAGTTTGACTTATTGCTGCTCACTTTCTCAGGCTTTGGAGTTTTTACAAGTGGATTTTAATGTTGCTCTCGTCGCTCTAACAGATCTGAGTTACAAGGGAGATCAAGTTTACAGCGGACTCGAGCTTACCACCTTCAACACCAGCACTGTTAACAACGGCGCCACTAAACTAGAACAGGATCAAATGTTAGTTTAATAAAATAAAAAGGTTTTTAGTTACTAGAAATATTTCAGACATGATTTATAATGGAGGCTGCATGGTGGCGCAGCTGGTTAGCACTGTTGCCTCGCAGCAAGGAGGTCGTGGGTTCGCGTCCCGGCTCTGCGGCCTCTCTGCGTGGAGTTTGCATGTTCTCCCCGTGCATGCATGGGTTTCCTCCGGGTACTCCGGTTTCCTCCCACAGTCCAAAGACATGACTGTCAGGCTAATTGGGCTGGTAAATTGTCCTTAGGTGTGAGTGGGTGTGTGGTTGTTTGTCTCGTTCGTCTCTGTGTGGCCCTGCGATGGACTGGCGACCCGTCCAGGGTGTCCCCCGCCTCTCGCCCCTTGACCGCTGGAGATAGGCACCAGCTGCCCCGCGACCCTCTGTGGAGGAATAAGCGGCTACAGAAAATGGATGGATGGATGGATTTATAATGGATACTTTAAAAGATCACTTAGTTTTTTTATTTTGTCTTCTTTTTTCTGGAAACTCTGTCAAAAATATAAAAACATAAATCCTGAAAACACATTTAATAGTTTTTGTATTTTAAATAGCTTCTAATAATAAAGAATTAAATGCATGCTTTTTAATAAAATCACCAAGTATAATAAGTGAATAAAGACCTAGAACACATCATAAAACTAAGTTCAGTTATTTATTATTCAGTACATTTATGTGAATGAATTATCATTGAATTCAAACATTCATGCAAGAAACAAATTAAATATTTCTATAATAATTAAATTATAAATAATTAGTTATAAATATTCATGACTCTTTTATTTAGTTTAAAATGTTTTTATGAACAAAAATATTTATATAATCATTTGATTATAAATAAATGCCGGTATAAATTATCCTGACTCTCTCATTTAGTTTAAAATGTTTGAACCAAATTCTAAATTTTAAAACAGAATTTTTTTTAAAGCTTTTTGTAGTTTTGATACAACTTTAATTTTTATGGTTATAAAATATGTTTATGAATTTAAAATGACCCTAAAGAACATCAAGGAGATTCTCTGTTCTTTAATCAATCTGAGATTTAATAATAAAGATTTTATTATTGATTACAGATAAATGACCTTCAGCTCTAAAAATTGTTCAACATTTTTCATGGAAGCTGAACTTTTTCTCTGTTAAATTTATTCATTTATAAAATATTTATTTTTGATCAATAAAACCAGGTCTATAAACCTGATGGAACCACAGAAAATACTTATTTATTCCTGTAAAGTTTCATTAATTAAAAAAATTAACATCTGAAAATGTTTCAATATTTAAAAAGCACTTTAAAACTTTAACTCTAATTTTAACATTTATAATTTCTTACATATAATATTCTGACATGACTTCAAATAAAAACACATTTTATTTATTGGCCATAAAAGTGAAATGAACATATTTTAAAAGTTGTTTTTAATTATTTCAGAATCAAATCTGCAGAATTCAAAATGTTTCTGTTGAATGTGACTTGTAGAATCAATGTTTGTAAATAACAACCAAACCACCTGACTGTGACGTGAAGATGAATGAAGCTGAAGGTTTAAAAACAGCTGGATGAATCCTGACGAGGCATTCAGGTGCTGCAGGAAAAGCTGAGACCTGTAAATGTGTCTCTGAGCTGTAGTGATGGTAGTTCAGGGGTCAGAGGTCATGTAGGAAGCTGCTGCTGACTGAATGTGTCTCTGAGCTTCTTGTTGCTGCTGTCAACCTTCAGATCAGCAGCTGCTGAGGCCCGTGGTCAGCGTGTACCCAGATCCCACCTGGACCTGGAGGGGAGCAGCTTCCTGCTGTGTCTGGCCTCAGACACGTTTCCTCCTCAGGTCCACTTCTCCTGGAAGCCTCTGGAGGACCTGAGTCCTGCTGAGGGACAGCAGCTGGAGCTCAGGGAGTCAGGGCGCGTTGCCGCCATCTTGTTGGTTGAACGTGATCCTGTCCACAGATACAGCTGCTCCGTGCAACAGGAGGGGGACAGAGTGGAGGCCCAAACACAACAAGGTAATGAAGGCTTGGTGACTGAGTTCAGCAGGGATTCAGCTTCATGTGGAGACGCTGTCAAAGACATTTGTCACTGAAACTCCAAACATCTCATCCTGTTCTGTTTCAGAGCTTCCAGCTCCAGCAGCCTCCTGTCCTCCAGAGAGAGAGCCAGCAGCTCTGCAGCAAGCTGACTGTAAGATCACCTGACTCTGCATCCAGCTCAACGTCCAATCAGGATGCTAGAACAGCTTTAGGGACTCAATCTTAAAGTTCCACTAATCAAACAAGCTGTGATCAACCCACTGTCCACTAGCAGCAAACACACCATAATATGTCTCAGAGCACTTTGGTAGTTGTTGTGTTCTTCTGCCCCCTAGTGGATGCAGAAAGTCAACTCAATAAACTGAATCTGTTTAGATTCAGACTTTAAATTCAATCAATCAATCAATCAATCAATCAATCAATCAATCAATCAATCAATCAATCAATCAATCAATCAATCAATCAATCAATCAATCAATCAATCAATCAGATTTTATTTATAAAGCACTATTCATGCCAGGGGCAGCTCAAAGTTCTATACAGATTTAAAACAAAAACTCAAACAATTCCATAAAAATAAAAACAGTACCCCCCCCCCCCCCCCCCCCCCCACACACACACACACATACTTTAAGATACTGACATAATAGTAAAAGTCATTAAATAAGACTAGACCCTGGACTGAGCACAGAAGAACCAGGTCAGGAGATGCGACTAAAAAGATGGGTCTTGAGCCTGTTCTTAAAAACATCAACACTCTCCGCGGCCCTCAGGAGCTCCGGCAGACCGTTCCACAGACGAGGGCCATAATACTGGAAAGAAGACGCTCCATAGGTCTGTGTTCGGACTCTGGGGATTGTTAACAGACCGGTGCCGGAGGACCTGCGGGTCCGCGAAGGTTCATAAGTTAAAAGCAGTTCTTTAAGATAAGAAGGCCCAAGACCATTAAGACATTTAAAAACCAGTAAAAGAATCTTAAAATCAATCCTAAAACACACTGGGAGCCAGTGAAGTGTGGTGAAGAAGGAGCTGAGCCAGAAAGCAAGGCTCTCGATTTACCGGTCGGTCTACGTCCCAATCCTCACCTATGGTCATGAGCTTTGGGTAATGACCGAAAGAACGAGATCGCGGATACAAGCGGCTGAAATGAGTTTTCTCCGCAGGGTGGCCGGGCTCAGCCTTAGGGATAGGGTAAGAAGCTCGGACATCCGGGAGAGACTCGGAGTAGAGCCGCTGCTCCTCCATATCAAAAGGAGCCAGTTGAGGTGGTTCGGACATCTGGTAAGGATGCCTCCTGGACGCCTTCCTCGGGAGGTGTTCTGAGCATGTCCTGCCGGCAGGAGGCCCCCAGGTCGACCCAGGACAAACTGGAGGAAATACATCTTCAGTTTGGCCTGGGAACGCCTGGGCGTCCCAGCTGAGGAGCTGGTGGACTTGGCCGGGGAGAAGATGGCCTGGGCTGCCCGACTTGGAATGCTGACCCCACGACCCGGACCCGGATAAGCAGAAGAAGGTGACTGGGAGCCAATGCAATGGATTTTAAAACTGGTGTAATATGCTCCTGCTTCCTGGTCTTGGTCAGCACACGGGCAGCAGAGTTCTGTAGCAGCTGAAGGCTGGACAGAGACCAGAAAGCAGGACACTGCAATAGTCTAAACGACTAGAAATAAAAGCATGCATTAAAATCTCAGTGTTGTCTCGAGAGAGAATAGGGCGGACTCTGGCTATGTTCTTTAAATGATAAAATCCTGTTTTTACTGTATATTTAATGTGTGAAATAAAAGATAGCTCAGAATCAAAGAGAACGCCCAGGTTCCTGATTTGTACTGAAGGATTAAAAGATAAAGACTGTAGTTTCTGAAGGGACTTTTCTCTCCGAGCCTCAGGACCAATGATTAAAACTTCAGTTTTGTCCTGGTTGAGCTGGAGGAAGTTCTCTGTCATCCAGGCCTTTAGATCTAGAATACAGTTAAAAAGTGCATCGATGGGCCGGGGGTCATCAGGAGACACAGAGATGTATAAATGTGTGTCGTCAGCGTAACAGTGGAAGTTTATCCCGTGTCTCCTGATGACTCCACCAAGTGGCAGCATATATAAGTTAAAAAGTATAGGTCCTAAAATCGAGCCTTGAGGGACACCATATTTAGCCTTATGGATCCGTGAGGAGCATGAATCCATGGTTACCATAAAATTCCTATCTGTGAGGTAGGAGCTGAACCAGTTAAGGACAGTACCAGAGAGGCCCACCAGGTGTTTCAGTCTATTTAAAAGAATCTGGTAATCTACTGTATCAAAGGCTGCACTTAGATCCAGCAGCACCAGGACTGACAGCTTGTGTGAGTCCAGATTCCACCTTAAATCATGAACAGTTCTAAGTAGGGCCGTTGTGGCCATGTAGGTTTAGTTGGAACTGATGTTTGTAAAGCGATTTGATTTTGTTATCCCTCGCAGCAAACACCATGAAAAACTACGATGAAACAAACACAGATATTGTGTTAGTAAAATAAAATGATCATCCAGACAAAACAAACACAAAATAAAATACACAAACATACCATGTATGCCTTCCATCAAACCCTCAGAAACAACTAGAGTCCACAATGTCCACTTTCCTTCTTAATCTGTGAACAAGCTGCGTCGTGTTGAGCCCTCGTGGCTCCATGTGCTCGATAGTCAAAGAACTTGTACATCTCAAAGCGCACTGCTCAAATTAACCAACAGAACATGGAAACTAGCAGGCAGAGTCAAATATTCAGGCAACATGACAAATTTGTGAGCACATCATGTGACTAGATACCATGATGACGTAGCATTAAAGGCTCATTTCAGCATAAAGCAAATTGATTCATCTCAGTCGACAACTGAAGAGGCTAACTGTTATGTTCAGCTGTATTTTATCAATTAAAATAATAAATATTACAATATATCGTATTGCTTGTAATATCGTGATGCATCGCAATTAGTGGCGTAGCAAGGTTGAGCTGGGCCCCGGTGCAAGTGATGCTTTAGGGCCCCGCTCTCCTCCCAGTTGCCATCCTGAGGAATTAAATCATCAAGTGTGAAACGAGTTGTGATGATCGCAAATGGATCTGATCTTAGAGAGAAGGAGGGAAGCAGAGTACTGATACCGATAAGCACTGATATTTAGCTGAATGTTTGAAATTAAAAATAATCAACAGTAAAACAAAACACAATGTTTGTCAGAAAACAACGGGGCCATGTGAGGCAGGGGTGGGGGACCTTTATTTCCTGGGGGGGGGGCACATTTTTTTATAAAGTCCTCTGAGGGCCACATTCAGAGGGTAAACCAGTGATGTCCAATTTTTTCAAGACACGGTAAAAATCACCAGGTATAAAGGTCACAGTCACATTGAAACATGCATAAAAATAAATTCTGATTTTATTTTTTACTTTTAGGTGGTCAACAATACAATAAACATGTCAAATTTAACTGAACAGAACAACAAATTAGTTTTTGTAGGAAAAAATCTGTAAACCTTTGTAGAAAATAGACATAAAAGGGTCTGATGTGTTTGCCTTAAAGGTTTAAAGGTGTAGTTTACTTGTTTTTTTAATACTTTTGCAGTGTTCTAAATCAATGCTTTATGAAACATTTTTATAAAGAAAAAAGCTGTGATGTTTCTATTCAGAATCAGAATCTTTTTATTGTCATTTATAGCAATGAGACATTGAACAACAAAATTAAGGTGCAACTTTTCAGTGCAAGAATAAAACACAGTCACTCTAAGATTTATATACATATACATACATATATATATATATATATATATATACACACACATGCATGCACATACACACATGCACACACATGCACATACATATACATATATAAACAGTAGAAAAATATATATACACACATAGTTGAAAAGCCTAGTAAAATAAAATGAGTAATGGAAAAAAAACCTGTCATTCCTATCTGCATTTTATTGCATTTGTCCCATAGATTGTGTTTGGCCTAAAGCTTAATGCTGGTCTGTAAACATAATACTGCTGAGCTGTAAACATTCTTTAACATTACAGAGGTGCAGTGGTTCAGACTGACCACTTGGCTGTTTTCAGCATGGTGATGGCTGCAGGATAAAAGCTGTTCCTTAGCCTGTTAGTTTTGGTTTTTATGGATCTGAACCGTCTGCCTGATGGTAGACGTTCAAACAGAACATGTCCTGGGTGTGATGGTCCTGAAGACTCTCTTTGTGTTCCTGAGGCAACAGGAATTGTGAAGTTCTTCAAGTGAGGGGAGAGGACAGCCAACTATCCCCTGAGCGACCTTGATGACCCTGTGGAGCTCTTTCCTCTGTGCAGCACAGCAGCTGGAGAACCATGCACAGAGACAGTAGAGCATGATGCTCTCCACCGTGTAGCGGTAGCAGGACACCAGCAGTTTCTCTGGGATGTTGTTCTTCCTCAGAACCCTCAGGACGTAGAGTCTCTGTTGGGCCTTCTTCACTACCTCTGCAGTGTGTGTTCCCCAGGCCAGGTCCTCGCTGATGGTGACTCCCAGGAAGAGGAAGTCTGAGACCTCTCCACACGTTGATGATGAGTGGCTGGATGTTGTCTGCCTTCTTCCTGAAGTCTATGATGAGCTCCTTGGTCTTAGCTGTGTTGAGGAGCAAGTTGTTATTTTTACACCACGCTGTAAGCCGCTCTACCTCATCCCTGTAGGCAGACTCATCCCCCCCAGAGATGAGACCTACAACAGGGGTATCGTCTGCAAACTTGACGAAGGTGTTGCTGCGGTGAGCTGGAATGCCGTCGTGGGTGTAGAGGGTGTAGAGCAGGGGGCTCAGCACGCAGCCCTGTGGTGAGCCAGTGCTGAGGCTGATAGGTGTGAGGCCCCACCCTGACCCTCTGAGTGCGATCAGTCAGGAAGTCCTTAATCCAAAGGCAGGTGGGGTGTGGAAGTCCTATGTCTGACAGTTTTGTCACCAGTCTGTGGGGGAGGATAGTATTGAATGCAGAGCTGAAGTCCAAGAAAAGCAGCCGTGCGTAGTTCCCCTTCTGCTCCAGGTGGGACAGAACAGCATGGAGAACAGTGGTCACAGCATCTTCTGTAGACCTGTTCGCTCTGTAGGCAAACTGGTGTGGGTCAAACGTAGGTGGAATGAATGACATGATGTGGTTCCTGACCAGCTTCTCGAAGCACTTCATAACCACAGGAGTCAGTAGTCATTGAGACTGGTGATGGTCTGTTTCTTTGCCAGAGGAACTATAACGGATGATTTCAGGCAGGGTGGCACAGTGGACTGAGACAGAGACTGGTTGAATATCCGGGTGAAGATCCCTGCCAGTTGATATGCGCAGTCTTTCAGCACGCGCCCTGAGATTCTATTCTCTGATGCAGAAGTTTGCTGATTCAGAGGTCTGCTGGAAACAGCAGGTTTCAACCTACAGAGGCTGAATTTAAAATCACTAAGAATATTAAATTGTAAGGCTGAAGTATTAAGTTAGTCCAGTTAGCTGAAATGTCATAGCAGCAACTCTAAATGGTTCTCAGTAGTTTGTATGGCTCCACCTGCTGGTAGCATCCTGACAACATGATCTCCTCCCAGATTCTGACTAGAGCATCACTGAGCTCCTGGACAGTCTGACCTGATGGACCTAAACATGATGTCTCAGAGATGTTCTACTGGGTTTACGCCAGACCAGCATGGAGAACAGTCAGTTCCTTCATCCTCCAGGAACTGCCTGCATTATCTTACCACATAAGGCATTGTCATGAACCAGGAGGAACCCAGGACCCTCTGCAGTGAAGGTCAAACAGTGGATCTAAGGGTTTCATCCTGATACCTAATGACAGTCAGGGTTCCATCCTCAATCCTTTACAGGTCTGTGTGTTCCTCCACTAGAGGGCGTGGGCAGGCCTCCCCCATGAAGTCTGTTCTAATGGTTTAGTCAGAGACATTCACACCAATGGTCAGCTGGAAATTGTTAATAAACAGGTAATATAGAGTTCCAATGCATCAGGATGAGCTTTCAAAGCAAACGTTTTAAAACCAAAAAAACTAGCTGCTGATCAACAGCAGTGTCTCTCCTGATCTGACTAGCCATGAGTTTGGCTCCAGTCAAAGGGCCACTTCCTGTTTCTGGAGACTCCACCCATTTTAAGTGATGTCACCAGTAAGTACAAGGGGAAGTGATTTGTGTCCATACCCCAGTATAACGTAGTAGAATTTGTTCTCTGCATTTGATCCATCCCTGAGGACTGCCGGTTTCACACCTTAACACGACACATGGCTTGGAATTGAACCCTGATCTCCTGATCAGTGATAACCTCTGTTCCCCTGAGCCACGATCACAACGCCACTTCACAGTGACCCAAAATAAATTAAAACGTTCATTAAATTAACAATTTATTATAATTAAAATGATACAATTACATTTTGAGCTATTTACATTAAATCATATATTTAATATAATGAAATATTAAACTGTTAAGTTGTCAGACTGAAATAGTTCTCCACCACCAGTGTGAGTGTGTGTTTGTGATTGAATAATAGAATTTGTTAAGGGCTTTGAGTGTCCTCAGTTTAAAAACCGCTGTACAAATCTAATCCATCCATTCCTTTTCTCTACTGCTTCATCCTCCACTGCTGCGAGGCTGTGCCACCATGCAGCACTAATCCATTACTATTTTATTAATATATTGTCATAAAATTATGAATTTAATAGATATTTTTTTTACTTTAAATAACCAGATTGTTCCAGCAAGAACGTTGACTAAAACTGATCATGTCTTACTCATGAAACATTTTTAACAAAAAGTCAGAATGATGACTTTGATATTAAATAAAGCGACATTCATCCTCACATAGTGACTCAGCCTTCTTAATCATTCACATTTAAACAGGTTGAGACAGGAAGGCATAAATAGACGTGACACACGCTCCTTGTAATGTTAGCAGCTTCACGCAAACACATTCTCACGTGTAGTGGGGATGTTAGCGCTGTGAGCTCATCCCTCAGGATCAAACTAGATCTGCCTCTCTTCAGGTTTCTGCTCTCTGATCTCCTGCTGAGGAAGTCTTGGCTTTCAGTTTACATCTGATCAAAGACGTGTGTGAAGCAAATAAGTCAGTCTGTTTGAGAAAGACAAAAAATAAATGGTGCAAGACAAAAAGGTTGTTCAAAACAAACGTGCATTTATGGATATGTCTGGCATTGTTTGGTTACTGATACATCAAACACAATAGATTTATTTAATTCTCTACATCTATCTCTAAAGGTTCTGATGACATGAAATTCTCACCAGACGTTGGTAACAACTCATCCTATCCACACATGTAATGGAATCAAATCATCAATGTCCACAGTAAGTTATGTGTAATAAAATGGAACAACTCAGGAGAAAAGGACTGAACACATAAAGAGAGGAAGGTGCAAAAGGGCATGGACAGTCATGACATCAGCTGGAATCTATAGTTGTTAAATTAATATTAGCCAATAAATATTTCAGTTTTAAAAACTAGAATTCAGATTATTTTTATTTCTTTTTGAAGGGTTAAACTCAGTGAGATTCTAATTTAAACCTGTACAGGTCAGAGTCTATGAACAGACTAAACAAACCAGGGGACCAATTGGAGGATCCTCCAGAAATAGAGCATCGTATATTCTGGGTGAACCTGAACTTGATCCGACCAGAGGGCCGTCTTTAGCTCCCTGATGATCCGGTCAGGGCATTCCTGACCCTACAGTGAGCTCATGGGCTTTAAGTAGCAAGCTGGGAGAGTCGCAGCAGAACAGCTGAGGTATATAAGCTGCAATGGATCTCAAACTAAGAGAAGAATCACTCTGAGGAGGCTGAAGACCAGAGTCAGAGATCAGGAGCTGTTCAGCATGATGTCCCAGCATGCAGCTCTCAGCAGCCTGTTTGATGATGAAGTTCTCAGCCGGGAGCAGCTGCTGTGGCCGCTGCACCACGGAGCTCTGTCCTCTCTGCAGAAGAACTTCTTCAGCCGAAGATCACAGCTGGCTGAAAACCTCCTGAAGGAATTCCACAATCAGCTCTCGTTTAGCCAGTTCCCTTCCACGTTAGCAAGGTACGTACAGAACTAAAGGATACCCAGAGGCGGACTTAACCCTTAGGCTGGCAAAAGCCTCATCAGGGCTTCATACCTGATACATTTACAGCATGGATTTGATCTTTTTCCTTTATGCTGTTTAATATCAGCCAAATGTGTTCTACAAAACAATTTAGCCAACAATAAGTTTAACATGCTGCATAAATAAATACATCTCCTCCTAGATCAAGGGTCTGAAACCTCTGGAGCTAACGTTTATATTTAGGCTAACAACAGGAAAGAAGAGTTTGTTTTCTCAGTTTCCATCCAGATTATTTGAATAAATGTAAGATGTTTCTGCTGGTTGCATCCCTGAGCTAAAAACAGTCAGCGGTTTCACTGAAAACATCTTTAAAATCAGTCTTTAGGTCATGGAGTTTGTCAGCTTGCTCACTATTTGTTGATGTAACTGACATTTGAACAATATTTTGTATCTTCATTAGCAGTTTGTTTTTTATTAAATTGAATTTTTTCTAATCTAAAAAAGAAAATATTTATTTGAAACACATTTCTATAAAAACTGATGTCATTTTCCACATTTGATCAAACTAACTACATTTTATGACATAATGTTTGACCACAGTATCACACTGGAAAACAACACTTATTTTAGTAGAAGCATGTTACTGTGGGCACTTTATCACTGGTTATCCATCCATTTTCAAAACACTTCATCCGTGTTATACAGGGAACTGGGGCACATCTCCAGCAGTCACACGCTGGACAGGTCGCCAGTCCATCACAGAGACACAGAGACTCACAATCAGACACAGACAATAACAATTTAACACCTTATTTATCTCTAAGTGAGCAGCTTATTTAACTCGTTTTATCAAATAGGATAAACTGATATAACTCTGCATAATTTTCTTGTGTGAAATATTATCGTTTATTTGTGTTGTCCTTTTTGTCCTGCACTTAAAAATTCAAAAGGATCAGAACAGATGCTCTAACTTCAGGGTCAAGTTGATTCTGTGTCTCTTTATGAAACATATCTGGTAGGAGAGGTGGTGAAATGACTCTTTCTGTTGACGTTCCACTGCGTCTCTGATTGGTGTCCAAAAGTCAACCATCACTGGTTTAATCCAGTGACTGTGAAGAGAATGGTGAAGCCTTCATCCTATTGGCTGACCCATGAAGCTCAGGTGAACCAGTTTGGCTTTCCATAGCTCCGCCCATCCATGGCAGAACTGCTCAGTTATGAGTCAGTTTGTAACTGCAGTGAAAACAGAGAAACTAAAGAAGCAGAGTTTCTGCTGCAGCAGCAGGTACCTGTACATACCACAGTAATTCAGACGTTGTTTGGTTAAAACCAAACAAACGGTCTGGTGTCAGATTGTAGAGGTTTACTAACAGGTGAAATAGTGTTCTGATGCATCAGTGGGACTTTTTTTAGCAAAAATGTTAGAAAATTAGCAGCTAATTTGTCACCAATCAGCAGCAGTGTCTCTCCTGGTCTGAGTATCGCTCCAGTCAGATGGCTACTTCCTGTTTCTAGAGACTCCACACACTTTGTGCCCTCATTGTAGAACAACACAAGTACAAGTACCAGAAGTCGATCTTTAATCAATAGAAATAGAAACATGAGCTGGTGGAACATAAAGCTCTGTTACACCTTGGGCCCCAAAATCACTACATCCTCCTCTGAGGACCCCAGCACCTCATGATCACCTTTATAACCTTCAGCTCTGATTCACACACTCATCCAAGGCTTTAGGTTATTCATGAGGATCTGAGAAGGTCTGATTCTGATCCAGATGTGTGATTCTTCCAGATGTCAGGAGAGGGACGTCGCCCACAAAGAGCAACAGGAGGTCGTCAGCGATAAAAACAGTGACCTACTGGTGACCTTAGACGCTCGTGGTTATGCCCCAGGTGACATCACTGTCAAACTGGATGGGCGGAGCCTGGCGATAGTGGCCATGAAGCAAGCTGGAGAGGAGGAGAACCACTCCTGCTCCTCCTCCTCCTCCTCTGCTTCCTTCTCCTCTTCGGCTTCATCTCAGGCAGGCTTTATGCAGAAAATAGACCTGCCTTCTCACCTGGACCTGTCCGGCCTCTCCTGTTCCCTGATGGATGATGGACAGCTCAGAGTCCACGCCCCCGTAGCCAAGCAGCCAATCAATGAGGAGCATCAAGAACCCATTCGTTACAGGACGTCGCTGGAGTTCCCCGTCATGAAGGATGAAGAGGAAGATAAAGACTAATGCACCTGTCACACACACACACACGCACACACACACACACACACACACACACACACACACACACACATGCACACATCTTCTGAAAGACTACATAAAAAAGTTTACAATTATCCATGAAGCTTACTCTGAATGTGTTTTCTATTGTTTGCAGTTTGTACAGTTAAATTAAAGAAGGATTTATTAACGTGTTACTGTTGCAGTTTTTAGTGACTTTGACTCTAGTTTCTTTTTTATGAGAAAAAAAACATTATTAGAATAGCTTTTTTGTATATTTTAATCCCAAAGGAAACAGAGATGGAAATAGAGGAGGAAGAATAAAGGAAGAGTGGTGGTGGGGGGGGGGGGGGTAACACAAAGAAAGAATACAAGTGGTACAAGGATCCACTTCTAGACCTGCAGGAAACATGCTGTAATTTAGATGGAATGGGGACAAAACTAAGTTTGGGATCAAATTGTAAAATCTGAGAAAGCTTGTTATCAAATGTGCATCTTGAGGAATGAGGTTCACTTTTGACTAATCTGCCAGGTGCCAGGATGTATACTTCGTCGACCCAGGTGTCAGCGCTGGTTCTGAAGCTGAAGCAGCTCCACCTCCACTCCAGACGTCTGGGCAGTGGGGGGGTCGAAGTCAGGGAGACTTGTTAAAACTTCGCTCTGGGGTCACCATGTCGGCGTGAACAGAGCTGAATATAGGGTTAGGGTGAGAAAGACATCCTGGGTCCTGGTTTCACTTCTTGAATACCAAGCTTGTTAGGGGTGGTAAACCAGGAAGTGGGAAATGCTACAGAAGACATGGAGGAGATCTGAGCCCCAGACATCCAGATGCTACCCAGAGCGTTGGGACCCCAGGAAGACCACCGCAGGAGCAGCCACACCCTCCCAGAGAATCACCCCATGAGGGCAGCCGCTGTGCCAGAGCCCTAGGGGGCCACAGAGATGGACCCACAGGTCCTGCCAGCAGTCGGCCATGCCTGGACCAGACATGGCCAGAGGGCCCATCCCGCCAAGCAGCCACCTGGAACGAGCTGGAAGATGTCCCAGCCCCTGGCAGTGGACACCGAGAACCACCAATACACCGACGTGCAGAGGGGCCAAGTTCTGGCCTGACAGATTAATAGTCATACACAGACCCAATCTCACATTCCCACCCTTATGCACAACTCCCAAACCTTACATAAATATACCAAGACACACAATGGACGCCATACACCACTCACAGTCCCCAAACATACTCAGACCCAGGAGATGTCCCCTTCATACTCAGGTGAAGATGAGCAGACCATCCTGCCGACTGCAGTGCAGCCCCCTCACCCCTGACCCTGACCAGCCTCCAGCGTCCAGGCAGCAAACAGAACAGGGATGTGGAATGACCCCAACTCCCTCCCCCAGCTCCAATGTGGTGTTGATGCGTGTTTTAATAAAGTGCATTTAAAACAGGTGAGGGGGGGTGGCAGCATGCTATCCCCCACTCAAGAACCCTCAATGTCTACATTCAGCTTAACATTGGAAATGGGCACCGGCACCAGAGGGGATGCAGACCAAAGACTCCCCCAACCCAGGTGCCATTGATTGTGCCCTCAAAACCCTAGCTGAACTCTTGTAGGAATGTCATAAGTAATAAACATGTGTTTACATGAGTTCTGAATGAGATAGGTCTAGTGAAAATACTGACGGTACACAACTGTAAGAGCTGTCAGGACCACATGATGGAGCCAGAGGAGTCCTGATCACTAGCATTACCTTTGACACCCTGCAGGCGACTAAAAGGTCCCAGTGATATTTGCTTTTCTCAAGAACAAGTAATTAACCAGCGTGTTGGAGCTGGTGACAATCCAGAGTGGTAGATTAATATTTAACAAGTCCTGCCCTGAGGAGAGAAGAAGAAATGGCATGAAGAGAGAAAGGAGAGCAGGTGGAAAAGAGCAAACAGTCAAAACGTTCAAAAAGATGAATTTAACAGAATGTCATGATTATGTACATGATGTGTTTTAATCATCTCTAATGCTGTTCCATCAGATACATAAATCTGTTTCACCAGCACAGAGTAAAAGAAAATTAAAACAATCAGGAACCAATCAGGAGGAGTCAGTAAACCGTAGACTGGAGCACACCTGATAACACCTGAAGCTCAGAACAGAGTGAATACCAAATCCTCATTTTACTGATTATAGCAACCCTTTAATAGGTCTACTTAAAGTTGATTAATCAGGCTTTACAATACCAGATGAATTACTAAGAAACACTGATATAACATAAACATTCAACTTCATTCTCTTCCCTCCAATCAAACCAGCAAAGAAAAATGTTTTTTTTTTCTTTTCTTCCCGTGTTCTCTGAAGCAGTTATTAGGAAGAAATTTGGCCTTAAGCATTAGGCGAGCAGATACAAGTACATAAGTGTAGCTAGATTGTGTCTGACCTGAACACTATAGAGAATCAACAGGTTTTTCAAAGACTAACAGAACAATAAAGTGTCCTCAGTCTGGTCTCTGCCTTCATGGTCCTCTGAGAATGACCTCACAGACGCCACAGGGTGGCTGTGGGATGTTAAAAACATGAGTTTCTAAAGTCACAGTGGGTCATATTGCTTACACAGGAAGAGTGACGTCCTCCAGAGTGAGGGCATGGTGCTGCCAGCAAAGAGATGCAGATGTGTGTGCGTGCGTGCGTGCGTGCGTGCGTGCGTGCGTGCGTGCGTGCGTGCGTGTGTGTGTGTGTGTGTGTGTGTGTGAACAATGCAGATGACATCTGATCCATAGACATCACCCCACAAACACATTGTGAGAAATGGCTGCACATTTTCCTGGATGACAGTTATGAGGTCATAATGATGAGGAATCCTTTGGACTGGTGAGGAGGCCGACTTAGTGGAGAAATCTATTTACCCTGGAAAACCACTTTAATCTAAACACAGTAGAGTCATCTGAATAATCTGGTTTTTACTAGGGTGTCTAGTCTCCTGGTTTTCTGACAGAAACAAAAATCAAATATATGAAAAAAATAAGAAATGTGTATTGAAGCACAGAGGGCTGCTGGAAAGACATGAATTCATTTTGATTAACATTTTCTACCATAATTTTTACAGCAGGTGGTCCCTGCAGTTTTTTCCACATAAATGGAACATAGGGTTTTTCTTGTTCATTAACCCAAAGACATCAGTTTAATTAACAACCCCCAAGTCAAAAACCTGCTATAGGAACTTTATAAATTAATATTTGTTCTACTTTGTTCTGCAAAGATCTGTTAAACAACTTCAGCTTTGTTTGAAATTTCTGACCGTTCCATCAAAGCATTGGCAGTTTGATTACTTATCACCTTGTTAATTCCAGTGCAGCAAGTCCGGTTCTGTCTGGACTGCTCCACAAACTCATGCGTGGCTCGAAACTCGAGAAGCGTGCAGCCAAAGCCCATTAAGACATATGAGAGCAGCGCTCAGAAAACTAAAGCAAGCTGAGAAGAAGTTTCATGATAAAGAGTCACTCTAACAGACTAGATTATTCACATCAGAAGTTGGAGAGCTCACTCTCTCGTGCACTGAGCAGAGGAAAGCGCACGTCATGCAACTGCTGCAGGAGGAGGAGCACACAGGTGGAGGTAGGAGTCAAACTAAAGAATAGGGAGCTTGTGCACAGAGAAATATGTGTACAGATTTAAATATACTGTATATAGATATGATGGATTAATATACAGATGGATGGCTGGATATATCCATCACATCACCTTCCACTGGATGTGGAATGAACTAACTGAGTGTCATGAGCTACATTTAAATGGTCAGATCCATATTTGCAGTTATTTTGGTGAGAGTAACTTTAAAATAATGCGATAGTAGTGTAATGTATTACATTTAAAATAAAGTACCAAATTACTTTGAAATGACAGTAACAAGTAATAAATAATGCATTACAGTTTTGAAGTAACTTGCCCAACACTGTTTGTAAAGCATACTCAACCTCCCCAAAATTTGTTTTAATTTCTTATTTTAATTTCTTTTTTTCATAAATAACAAGAATATTAAATACTCAAACTGGCATTTAAGGGGTTAAAATCCTTACGATGATTAAAAGTTTGGTATTGTTGAGAAGGACTTAAGTTGTTTAAGAGATCTCTACATAAAATGTTAAATAAGAAAAATTATATATACTTTTTGCAGTTATAAGTGGACATTTTTGTCTTTATTGACACAATACGGTATTTAAAGAGTTTTTTTTTAACAAAAACTGTGCCATTTACATGCACATCCATCTATCTATCCATTTTCTATACCCGTTTTATCCTTTACAGAGGGTTGCTGGGGAGCTGGTGCCAATCTCCAGCAGTCAAGGGGCGAGAGGCGGGGGACACCATGGACGGGCCACTAGTCCATCACAGGGCCACACAGAGACAAACACTCACACCTATAGGGACAATTTTGCACATACAAATATATACATATATATACGTATATATATGTATACGTGTATATATATATCGCATATGAATCAGAATCCTTTTATTCATCATCTTACAATGTAACTACATTACTGTATATTAAAGTCAAATATATTGTTCATACACACACCCACACACACAGAGGAATGGCAAATCACTTTAGCAACATACATAAATCCACAGCTGGACCTCACCTGACTGATGATCTGATGTCAACAACTTTGTTGTGAACAGTGGTGACAAATTCATCCTGTGGGCTTAATTTTGAGATATGGTCAGAGCTCTTTCTCCTCAGGTATGACAACAAGACAAGCAGGCATCACTGCAGCCTCTCCGTCAGAGTGTCTCCACTACAAGCTGCCGGCATCTGATTGATGACTTAAATTAGGAGGAGATCCAGGTCTGTGGCCTAAAGGAGAGCCCTGGTGACATGTTTACTGTGGGACTCGCTGCATCCCTTACAGGGCCAGGCAGACCATGCTAACGCACTTTGATCAGACCCTGAGTCATTTTGCTTCATGTCCACCAAATGGCAGGAGGTTATGAAAGGATGACAACTGATTCATCCAAGATAACAAATGCTGCGATCTCATGTCAGTTTTGTTACTTTAATATTAAAAAAAATCTAGCAAATACACAAAACAACAACAAATAACTACTGGAGATGCAGCATGATTGATTTTGTCTTTTGGAATTCATCCCAAAATAAAGGAGACAGAAGGCAGATAAAACTGTGAACAGTCATTTAACTTCATTGTTTTCTTAGCAAACACCAGCATCAATTAATATTCATAAGCAGAAACACGTCCATGTTGTTATTTGTCAGCACCACCTGGAAGGGTCAGCAGTGCTTTCTGAGCCTGGAGTATTTATTACTGTAATAAATACTGCTGTTCTACAGGTTGTATCATAAACTTAAAGGGATGTTTGGGTCCTTCTGAAGGAATCAGGTTTTAATCAGTAAGGACCACACCCACCAGGGGCATCACTCACCGTGGGCGGAGTCTCCAGAAACAGGAAGTAGTCCTCTGACCAGAGCAGTACTCATGACTAGTCAGATCGGGAGAGATGCTGCTGCTGAAATGAGAACAACAAAAGGTTTTGGAATATTAAAGGATGAGCGGACCAGATATGGAGTTTTCAGGTCATTCTCTGGCTCAGCCTGTCCAGATCTTTTTACCTCACCAGAGAGACTATAAATAAACAGATGATTCATAAACATCCTGAAGTCTGTTTGCTGGACAGAGCTGTAAAATCTGGTGACTGACTTTATAAAAGATGAATGTTCTGGAAAGCATTTCAAATAAACAGGCTTATAGCAGCACCTTGACCTGTGCACATACATTGAGAGTGTGCAAAGATCTGACAGCAGAGAGGAGCTTTTACCAGGTGAAGTTGAGAACAGCTGGTTGTTCATTTATATCAGAGAACTATTTGATAAAATACTCACTGCTGTCTTCTGCTGGTCTGAGTCATGTGCAGCATTCCCTGTAGGGAAGCCCAGCCTATTCTCTCTCCAGCCACCAGCTCCTCAGGGACCCGAAGACCTAAACCACCTCGGCTGGCTCCTCTCAGTGTGGAGGTGCAGTTCTTCTCTGAGCACCTCCTGGATGTCTGAGCACCTCACCCTATCTGTAAGGCTGAGCTTGAACACCCTGCAGAGGAAACTAATTAACAATCTCATTCTTTCAGTTACGTAATAGCCAAAGCTCATGACCATAGCTGAGGAGTGGGACGTAGATCGACCAGTAAATTAAGAGCTTCTCTTTCTGGCTCAGCTCCATCTTCACCACCACAGACCAGATCAGTGTCCTCATCACTGCAGATGCTGCCCTGATCCACCTGTTGGTCTCCTTCCATCCCTCCCTCATGAACAAGACCCCAATATACTTACTCTCCTTCACTTGAGGTAGGACCTGTCACCACCCAGAACCATGGTCTCAGATTTGGAGGTGCTGATCCTTGATACCGGATTACTATTATATTAGATTTCTGCAGCCCTTAATTCAATCTAATTTACAGACAAGCTTGTCCTAAGTCACTTATACTAAACAAATGTGACAGCTGTGATCCAGGTGTTTGCGTCTGCGTTTCAGTCAAGATGATTGTTGATGTTGTTTTGTTTACAAATCTTGCCCATTGTTGTTGGTCTCATTACTTCCTCTTCTGTCAAAGAGTCTAATGTGTGTGTGTGCAGGAAGTGGGAAGATCAATGGCTCAAATGAGCTTTATTGATCAAAGCAAAGGCTGTCCAACCCCCCGGGGCTTTCCTCTATCTTTACACCTTTTCCTGTTTCTTCTGGTTTCAGTCTTTTTATCAGACCGTTGGTTTAGCTCATGGTGTTCATGCTACTGTAGCGGCACATACAGTGGCATAGTTTCAGACTTTTGGTTTAAAAAAATTGTAAATGAAAATAAAAATTTTAACTTAAAACTAAGAATTAAAATTCACTATCAGTTGGTGTCAAAGGCCTGAGAGAAGAGGTGGGTTTTAGGGACAGACGTAAGATCAGACATGATGAACAGGAGGAGGTCATTCCAGATCTCTGGAGCTAAGCACATCTCCTCTGAGCTTGAGCTTAGTCTTTGGAACACACAGGAACAGCTGATTGGTGGACCTGAATGAACGTGAGGGTGTGTGCAGCAGGTAGGGTATAGGGCACGGCCATTCAAAACATTAACAGCAAAAAAAGAAGTTTGAAATGGATCCTAAAACAAATGGCAGCCAGTGCAGGGAGGCTAAAACAGGAGCAATGTGATTAAACTTGTGTACAGGTTCACGGCGTCAAAGAGAGAAAAACATGAATAAAAACCATTTCTGCCTAAGCTGTCAAGACAAGAGGCTGTAAAGAGGGGGGCCGTTTAAGGAAATTAAAACGTGACATCAATGAAACCTGAGCTCATTCATTTAATTTATCAGTGCCTGTAGAGCCAGTTCCCACATAATAACAGCTCCTAAATTCTGTTCCTATTGCTGCAGCTGTTCAAAAAACAAGTGCTTCAATGAACTCATGTGGAAAATACACTTGTATTATACACTCTAAGAAGTGAAGTGTTGAAATTACTTTACCAGGTTGCGTCAACTGGTTCCACTAAACCTATAGTTACTTTAATGTAAAGAGAAAAAAAGTTTGCTTTTAAAATACAACTAAATCTTATATTAAGTTCAACAAATCCAGCATAGTAGACTTAAGTTTGTATCACTTACGTAATGCTGGTAAATTAACAGATGCCATTAGAACTTACTTTTAGTTACTTTTTAGTGCAGTTTATTCATCAAGTTGCATGAAGGTTCATGGATTTCATTGATTGAATCCAGTATATTCATGTTCCAGGGTTAGACCCATCCCTGAGTAGCAGTGAGCTGCTATAAAGACAGCTGGGAGGACACTTTGGGGTTCAGCATCTTGCCCAAGGATACTTTTCAGCACATGTTCTGCAGGAACCAGGGATTGAACTGCTCACCTTCAGATCAACGTCCTCACCAGCTGAGCACCAGCTGCCCTTAACCCATTACTGCGTTAAGTATTTACATCATACACATATTCTGTTTTAGATCAATTAGGTGAATCTAGCAAATTTAACTCACTCAACTTTAAGTCATAACTTTTGTGGACAGGATTTCTAGGTGCATCAATGTGCTGAGGGGATCAGTTTTGGTGGTCTAAGGATCAAGTCTCTGCTTTTTGCAGATGATGTGGTTCTGTTGGCTTCAATGGACTGTGATCTCCAATGTTTGCTGGAGCAGTTCACAGCCGAGTGTGAAGGCAGGCAGGATGAGAATCAGCATCTCCAAATCCGAGACCATGGTCTTGAGCCAGAAAAAGGTAGAATGTCTTCTCCAGGTCGGGGAAGAGGTCCTGCCCCAAGTGAAGGAGTTTAAGTTTCTCTGGGTCGTGTTCACGAATGAGGGAAAAACAGAGCGGGAGATTGATAGGCAGGTTGGTGTTGCGTCTATAATGCGGGCGCTGTACCGGTCTCGTGATCATATGAGGGTAGGAATGTAAATCGACCGGTAAATCAAGAGCTTTGCCTTTCGACTCAGCTCTCTCTTCACCATGACAGACCAGTAGGGATGCATGATACTGGTATCAGTATATCAGTATCAGTATTGGCCGGGCCAATACGCACTCGCGGGCATCCGAAAGAGGCTGTGCTGAAAACTAACCACTCAGATACCGGTCCTATCAGCCCAGAGTCACCATAGGTCAACTGGGGAAATGTTTGTCCAGTGGCCACATCAGTGCACATCAACACCCAGGGCATGACGGTGCAGTCAGCGTGAGTGGCTTGGTGCGGAGTCTGCGGACCCTTGTTCAGGGTAAGGGCGCTCCTGGGAGCACAGACATGCGTGCATCACGAAGCAAGGGGCCCTCCAGTCGAGGCACGCCTCTTTCCCCGGGTCATAGGTCCGCGCACAGCAGAACCTCAGACTGCTGTAGAGGTCTCAATATCTGCCCGAGCCCGACCCGATAAATTATTACGTTAATTATTTCAGGTCTGGTTGGACACAGAGAGAGAGGGGAAAAAAGAAGAAAAGAAGCTGAGAGCGCACCCTTTAAAGATGTGACAGCAATGTTGCTGTCCATGGTTCTGATTCTGCAGTCTGTCAATCAATTATGAGCAGCTTTCTACTTGTAAAGGTGTAGATTTTCATCGTTTGCTGTAAATAATGGTGAATGTACAAGCCTGTGTGCCAGCTAGCAGCAGCAGCTGGTCGCACAAGAGGAGAGGAGGAGGCATCTAATCCAGACACTGTTGACACATTATTTCTTCACAGTGTCTAAATAAGAACTCTTTGTGTAAGTTTTACATGTTCATTGTATTTTTAAAGTATTTTGGCATTGTTAAGTAGTGACTAAGATAATGCACCTTTAATTTCAGGCTCTGTGGGGTGCGTGGTGTTCCACCGAGTTTGCTCCAGAATCTGTGAATTCCCTGCTGGCCTGTCCTATGTGGACTTTTGTAATATTATTATTATTAAATTATGTTTTATTCACAGTTCATGCTCAGAAAGTTTAGTGTTTCATTTCTAATAAAATGTTTGAGTTGAAGTATTGTTTGCTGTGTGTGTAACTTTTCCCCTACATAAAATAATAATAATTAAAACTCTGGTTCGGTCTGGTCGGGCAGAATGTTGCACGTAACGGATCGGTTTGGATTCAGGTTGAACTTTTGGGCCCATTGAGAACTTTAGTCTGCTGAGCTGGACATGCAGTGCTATTTCTGCACCCTTGCTGCATCTCCTTGTGTTTTCTCGAGGCTTCCCAAAAAAGAATAAAATCCACTTTTGCGCCATTTGTGGTAAATACAACTTTGAGGTCACAAGCAGGGGGTGCTGCAGCACCCCCAGCACCCCCACTTCCTGTGGTAAAGGCTGGGTAGAGGGAAGCCTGCGCTTCTTTGCTTAAGCTGTTGCCCCCGTGACCCGACCTCGGATAAGCTGATGAAAATGGATGGATGGAAATTTAAGAACAGTTTAACCAAACATAGCATTAAAATAAAAAAAGGTTGTTTTTCCAACATCAATGTAAATTACACATTGAAAACTTAGCACTCAACTGGTGCTTGTGAACAAATGTATTTTTAGCTGAAATTACAAAATTTGTTTAAAAAATAAACAAATGCAAAATATATAGCCTTGGCCGATAACAGACATGATTAAAGTGCTGCAAATTTTTAAAAGAAAACTACTAGAAAACTACTTCTGAGAAGTGAGTTCATCTTTGTAGTCATGTTCACACAGCTGTCATGTTTAGGGCAGACTCTAGTGCTGGCAACAAATAAAACAGTAGTAATTATGGACAAAAGGCTTTATTTGAGCGGTGGAGTTTACTTGGTCTGTGGTGGGATTTGGTACTGGAATCCAGGAAGGAGAAGTTATTAAAGCATTGAACTGGGGGTTGCCAGAGGACCTTACTGTCCAAGGCTGTGTGCCATTCCTGTTGGGCTGGCAGGAGCTAGATGCAGTTTGTGCATCTGAGGATGGACAGGCAAATGATAGAGGAGCTAGGACTCGAGGTGCAGAGACAGGAGTGGTAGGACTCAACCCGGGGCAACCAGGTAGACAGAGGAATTCAGATAACTTAAAGTGGAGAGGAAGGAAGTGAGTATCAAATATCGGATGGTGGTCACTGAAAAAAACAGAGCATAGGGGTTTCTATATCACAAATATGAGGATGGTGGCCTGATTACCCACTCAGGAACGCAAACAAACTGGTGTGTGTGTTAGGTCTAGCTCCTCCTGAAGTCAATCAGCAGCTGATGAAGTTCAGCTGAGCCTGTCACACCCTGGAGCAGAGAGATGGATAAAGCACATAGAGAATAAAAGGGCAGGAACCGACATAAATGTGCAACATGGAAAGCAACTGTGAACGACAATAATTTGCATAAAGGTCCAATGGGTTTAACTAAGGATGCACGGATACCAGATTTTTTCTAACTGAGTACGAGTGTAAGTACTTACATATAAGTCCTTGCTGATACCGATTGATCTAAATCAGGGTTTGGTACAACTGAAAAAATAAGTCAAATTCTAGTTTAGCCTTTTTAAAATATAGTTTTTAAACACAATAACTGATCATCAGCAGCAGGTCATCTTACAGCAAGACAGGATCTGTTAGCTGGCTGATTCACTAGAGAAAAAAGTCACATTAATCTGAAGTAAAGGTTGATCTTTAATCAGCTCGACTGGTTTCTTCTGTGTAGCTGTTCACAAAACGTTAGCAGCTAAATTTAACATGCTAATGACTTGGGACTCGAGCATTATTACTGGTACTTTACTGAAACAAACATACTGTGAGGATTCAGACTGTGTATACTACTGCTACATAAAAACAACAACTGCTACTACTAACATTACTACAACACAAGTAAGTTGGCTCCTTCTGCTCCAGAGTTAGCTCCAGTTATGACCTTAGTATCTGACCAAAAGTGACATAATTACGTTAGATTAAATCACTTCTGTTTAGTTGTTTTAAGATCTCATGTTGTTGTTTAAATACAATGAAACCTGTCCACTTCACCATGAAAATGTAATTTTTCGTATTTACATGAAATAAAACTGTTGCAAAACCAGTCATTATTAACTAGTAAGTCCTGACTCAAACTGGGTTGTGGACCAGTTTTCAGTGGGTCATGGGGGTCCCCTTAGGCCAGACCAGGTGAGAACCACTGCTGTAGAAAATAAGATATATAAATGGTAAATGGCCTGTAGTTATAGAGCACCTTCTTCTAGAGTGTCTTTTTCACACTCCCCAAAGCGCTGTACACACACATTCACACACTGGTGGTGATAAACTACTTTTTTGTAGTCTCAGCTGCCCTGGGGCACACTGACAGAGGCGGGGGTGCCATGAATTGGTGGCCGCCAAGTTCCTCTGACCACCACCAGTAGGAAAGGTGGGTGAAGTGTCTTGCCCAAGGACTCAACAACAAAGTAAGCCAGCTGGAGCTGGGAATTGAACTGGCGACCCTCCGGTTGCCAGACCGGCCACTCTACCAACTGAGCTACACGTCGCCCCATATATAAAATAGTTCACTGCTCATGTGCACATAAATAATCATCAGAAAGGTGCTGGAAAATTCTGAAAGTTCACCTTGAAAGTACTTAAATTTGATTTTGGCAAAGATGTATGAATCCTGAACATAAAAAATGAGGGACACACACACGCACACGCACACACACACACGTCAGTGCCACAGTCCATCAGAGGGATGTGCTGATACGTCTTATCATCACAGCCTGGGTGACATATTGTCTTGACGGAGCGGAGATGCAGATAAGCGACTCAGACTTAAACAAACACTGAAAGGTTCCTGAACATCCAGACAGGAAGCGGCTTTAAAAGCTGCTGTGTGTCCGTTGTTTTTGTGTATGAGAGTAAGTGCACGTGCCCAGCAACGTGCACTAAGATCAGTATTTATTACACCTATTGACTTTTGTCAAAGTGTGTTTTACAATTTTAGAAATGCCTTACAAATAGCTATGTAATGAAGGAAGTTGAAACTATGCTTGTGTGTGTGTGTGTGTGTGTGTGTGTGTGTGTGTGTGTGTGTGTGTGTGTGTGTGTGTGTGTGTGTGTGTGTGTGTGTGTGTGTGTGTGTGCGTGACAGGACTCTGGGTTTTATCAGTCCAGTTTAAATGCTTCCTGCCACTCTGAGCATTTCCAACCTTTACATCTCTGCTGTTGATAAAATCAGGAAGAAAACATGTTGTTTTCTATGAAAACTGTTGTCTCTTCCAACATTCTAGATAAAGCTAATATTTTTAAGAACATAAACATAAAATCCATGACTTTTGGAAAATCATGTAATGGATGGATAAATCAGTTTATCCAGGGGGTCATGGCGACGAGCCCGTGGGCCCCACCAGCTGCCAGCTACACCAGGGCAGAGATCCAGGTCCAACCCGGACCCAGAGACCCGACATCCAAGGGCGACAGAGGCCCGACAGAGCTGGCTCAGATCCCATCCAGCAGTCACCGGGAAGGAGCCACCAGTTGCCCCAGCACCCAGCCCCGGGCACCGAGACCCACCAACATGCTGATAGGCGGAAGCACCACTCACCAGCAGGAGGAGAGACAGGGAGAGGATAGGCCTCACATTTTGGAAAGTCTCTGTACTCGTACTCATTTTCAACCAGGTCTGAGTCACAGCAGGGAAGCCCAGACCGTCCTCTCTCCTGACACTTCCTCCAGTGGGACCCCAAGATGTTCCAGACCAGACTAGAGGTATACGGTAATCCCTCCAACGTCTACTGTTGTTGGTTTTTTTTTTCCATTTCTTTTGCCATCCCCTGTCTGATTCACCACTGCACACATACCCTGATCGCTTTATGTTCTTTTTTGCTTTCTTGTGAGAGGAGCTGTCTATTACAGTTTTTGCCCATTGCTTGAACACATTTTGCAAAACTTGGCTCATTGTGCCAAAACTCTACACACAAGTAAACATGACACAACACTGGGAAATATACCATTCACATCTAACCCTATCAAAACCTAAACTCTGCTATCAAAACGTAACATTCCTTTGTCAAAATGAAACTCTGACGACAAAATGATACACACTTGCATCATGTGAATACACTTTCAGATTGGAAGCAACACACTAGAGTACTTTATATAAAACAATGCAGTCTTTCATTGTCACTGTTTTTATTCTGTTCATCAGTTAGCTTTCTGTGAAGCTCAGTGGAACACAACAAAGGATTCCCCAACAATCAAAAGTGAAAGAACTGAAAGGTTACAAACAATATCAACTCAATACTGCACATCGCAGTACTATAGTATACTTTACAGTACAGTACTGTACATGCAGTAACAATAAAACATACTACTGTAAATAAAGGAAAAACTAGGCAATTGGGATAGCAAAGTTCTGAAAATGGCTGAACTGAGGCCTTTTTATGTCTGGCTGATTGGTGTTGAGTTTTGTAAGTGAGTGTTGTCAGGTGTGTGTCTGGGTGTTTTCAGGTGTGTGTCTAGGTGTTTTCAGGTGTGTGTCTAGGTGTTTTCAGGTGTGTGTCTGGGTGTTTTCAGGTGTGTGTCTAGGTGTTGTCAGGTGTGTGTCTAGGTGTTTTCAGTCACCCAATGTGTTTTGTATTTGGAAGAGATGTGTTGTCCCAATGGTACCATGAGATTTCATTTATGAACGAAGTGTCTTATGCATGAAATAGTGTGTAGTGTGCAGGAGCAAGTGTGTTGCAGAAATGGAACTAAAGTGCAAAGCAGCACTTTTGTTTAAGGAATGTTACACTGTGTTTAAGGTATTGCATAAAAGCTTCAGGTTTTGTTACTTTGGTCTAAGCATGTGTCTATAGTGTTTAAGCAATGGGCAAAAACTGTAAAGGGTATAATAATGAAGTATTGACAATCAAAATCTGGGTGATTGCTTACATTGATTGATTGTTGCAGCCCTACATCTGGAAATGTCTGCTTTATTTCAGTTTTCACTCTGTCAACATGCTTTAAGAAGTTCAGGAAGGGGAACGTCTTGCACCAGTCTTTAGTAGAAGTTCACTCTGTCTAGTCTAGCTGCATCAGGGCTGCAGTGCAGGGCAGAGTAATATCTATGAATTTGGTCTTAAGTCAGAGCAGCTGCTGCCACAACAGACCTTTTGTTTAGTTTAGGCTGCAGCAGCAGCACATATAGAAGCATAGGAATTCAGACGTTCAGACATTTTAGAGCAAAAGTTGTTTTAAAGGCATACTTTGCAACTTTTTCATATTTTAAAATCTTTTTCTTGAGCCAGCATGTACTGATATGACCCTTTGCAGGGTCAATGAAGGTCACTTAGCCCCATCTGATGCTTAGATCTGGAATACCACAATTGCAAGATCTCATTCTCCGGTCCGATGCCCGGAAGTCTCATAAAGCCACGTATCTCACGAGGGTTAGGCTAACCCAATGTGGCTAGTTGTTATGCTAGCACCGGAGTGTTTTTAGCTCATGACTCCTGATTTTTTTATTTCTCTCCCTGCTTGAACACAGCTGATTTCTTTGAATGAGTAAATAACCACTCGTGTAGAAAGCAATGAAGGCTGAGGAGACATTTCAACAGGTAGATTTAGGTGTTTCTGAGCAGAAACAATGGTACTAACGTTTTAACAGCAGTGATTTAAAAAGGACACCAGGGGGAGCCAAAACAAGCAGGATATTCGCTGCTAATTTGCCACTGACCTGCAACAGTGTCTCCCCTGATCTGACTAGCCATGACTATTGCTCCAGTCAGAGGACTATTTCCTGCTTCTAGTGACTCCATCTATTTTTGAGTGATGTCACCAGTGGGTGTGGTCTTTACTGTAGATAAATAACTAATAGAACGACACCTCACTGTTGTTCTGTGATCCAAAAGGTTTGAGACAAACCAGGTCAGCCCATCATTATTTTTAACATTTCTTTCTTTACATGTTTCTAACTTTTGGACAGGAAAAAGATTGTGAGTCGAGCATCTCTGATTTTGGGACAAATCATTGTAATTTCAGACTATAGGATTGTGTTTTTCCACCCAGTAACAACACAGTTATACTGTATGTAATGGTGGTTTGCAGAAGCAGAAAATGACAGCTTATCGTAGTGGACACTAAGTTGACATCATCAGGGCAATTAAAGCAGGCTAATAATAGTAGATTTTGATGAGTAAATATGCTCAGTGAGTGCTGACCTTTCAGGCGTTACTGACATTTGCTTTCTACTCACCAAACGGGTAACAGATCATTAATTGCTTCTACATATTTGGGTATTTTATTTGAAACTGGAGCTGATAAAACTGCCAGTTCCTCTGAACTCCTTCACACCCCAAACCCTCCCCCCAGACTGTCTCTCTCACAGAGCACAGTCAGTCTTTATTGGTTGGTTCAGTTGACCTGTGAATACATAACTACCACATTTGAAATAATTACATGTACAATGGTCAGTGTAAATTCTTGTCTTAATGCAGAACAGACTGTTGGTTGGAAAATATGAGAGAATTAATAAATGAATGATCAATGTATTTTGAGCTAATAACAAACAAAACATTTTTGGGAGAATATCTACTCTAAAATGTACACTAAGTAAAGAGTGTTTTCATGGTTTGCTCTATACACCTTTGTAGTACTACTGCAGTGTCAAATGAGTCACATGACTTGGCGCTTCGATACCCTACAGCTATGTTTGAACAGAGGATTAGGGTTAGCGAAGTTTCAGAATAATGGACGCTGCTTTGTTTTTGACAATAGCCAATCAGTGATGGACACAGGTAGGTGGGGCATTGCTTAATAATGATGATTGGTTGAAATGTGTTTCAGTAAGGTTGGTTGAAAACCGCAGAACTGACTCCAAACCTGCCCAAAGCAAATGTTACCTGAAAATCAGAATCCAAACCGTCTGATCATGTAACACTGATAGCTCCAGTTAGAGGAAAACTTCCTGTTTCTAGAGACTCCACCCACTTTGAGTGATGTCACCAGAGTTTGGTCTTTACTGTAGAAAAAGAACTGATAGAACACTACTTCAAAAGGACCTAAATATCCCTTTAAGGAGGAGACTCCAGGTACACTGCATCCAGAACCCCAGCAGCAAAATCTCAGTCAATTCAAAAATGTACCGTAAAAATGTAAAGGAATCTTGTGTTTTTTTCACTGGAATTTTACCTGTATTTTTGATTTTTTTTTTCCACTAAACTCTGCCTGAGTATTAACAGAAATGTCCAAACACTTGAAGAGGAGGAAATGTCCATGAATCCATTCCTATTGATACATCTGGATTACGTAGTTTCCTTGATTAAAATGTAAGCCGTGTTTTTTGGTGGATAATCCCCATAAGTCTTTAAACATAAGGCCCCTGGTGTCTATCTGCAATCACTGGGTGAGAGTCCATCACAGGGACACACAGAGAAAAATGAAAGTCAGCCATTCACAGACTCACTCACACCCAGGGACAAACGAACATGCATGATTTTAGTCTGTGGGAGGAAACCCCTGAATACATGGAAAGAACACAATAACTACTCAAAGAGGCTGCAGCTGGGTGTTGAACCTGCAACCTTCTTGCTGCCATTTGGTTCTGTTCATTATTATTTACTTATTTCCTTTCTGTTTTCCAAGATGAAGCTTTTTGAAAATGACCACGAGGACTAACTTAGCTTGTAAGAAGGCATGCACACTAAGACATGCACACTGAGACATGCACACTGAGACGTGCACACTGAGACATGCACACTAAGACATGCACACTGACACATGCACACTGAGACATGTACACTGACACATGCACACTGAGACATGTACACTGAGACATGCACACTGAGACATGCACACTGAGACATGCACACTGAAACATGCACACTGAGACATGCACACTGAGACATGCACACTGAGACATGCACACTGAGACATGCACACTGAGACATGCACACTAAGACATGCACACTGAGACATGCACACTGAGACATGTACACTAAGACATGCACACTGAGACATGCACACTGACACATGCACACTGAGACATGCACACTGAGACATGCACACTGAGACATGCACACTGACACATGCACACTGACACATGTACACTGAGACATGCACACTGAGACATGCACACTGAGACATGCACACTGACACATGCACACTGACACATGTACACTGAGACATGCACACTGAGACATG
>SSNR01000470.1:80392-101676 GCA_006937965.1 Callopanchax toddi
ACACTGAGACGTGCACACTGAGACATGCACACTGAGACATGCACACTGAGACATGCACACTGAGACATGCACACTGAGACATGCACACTGAGACATGCACACTGACACATGCACACTGACACATGCACACTGAGACATGCACACTGAGACATGCACACTGAGACATGTACATTGAGACATGCACACTGAGACATGCACATATACTGTCATCTGTAATTGCCCTTTTAGCAGTCCATTATCACAGGTAGTTGTGGAGGAAGGAACCACGGTGCTGCAGCTTGTCCAAACAGACAGTACCCTCCATCACCAGCACACATTTACACACTCTCAATAAGAGTTTAGCTCCTGTGTTTGCTCAGAAAACAGACCTGAAACTCAAGACGTGTTTTTATTGCTTCCTCTGCATGAGAGAGGAAGAGATAAAGACTCAGCTGGTTGAAAGAGCAGATTGTTGTTAAAACAGTGGAAGTGTTCTCACTGATCAAGAAATCTTTCCACATAATTTGATGTACTGTGAGACCCCACGGCTGTTAAAGCCTAAACACTGGAGACACGCTCTGTGGGATCTACTGGTAAATTAAAATCCCTTCTACATCAGACTGGAGTTCATCAGTACATCTCATTTACACTTTGAAGGAAAAATGATTGTAAGTACATTTTCCTCCTGCAGCCAATAATATTATTAATAATAATAGTAATATATTACAATCGTAATAACAGTACACTAATAATGACAACAATTAATGATGTATAATAATAATGACAATAGCATTTAAAGTAATAATGATAACTGTAATATTTATAGTAGTAATAATAATAGTAAAAAAATTATTGTAATTACATTGAGAACAATAATCATTATAATAACATGACAATATATTAGAAATATTATAATACCATTATTACTGTAACAATGCTATTAATAAGTCCAAACAATGCTAGTAATAATAACAACGACAATAAGAAAATGTGTTATTATTATTATTATTATTACTATTATTATTAATTTTTTAAATATTTTATTACAATTACAATTGTATTTACAGTAATACTGATGATGATAACAGCAAGGTAATATATTATAATAATGGCAATAATACTATTATTAATGACAATAATATTATTACTAATCATAATAATAAAGGTAATCATTATGGTAGCAGAATAATAATAGTAAACATTATGATAATTGTAATACCAATATTGGCAACAATAGTCATCATAGTATATTACATATATAAATAATAATTATTATTATACAATATATTAGTAATTAATAACATATAATATAATATTATAATAAAATAATAGTTTTAATGACAATGAGAATAGTTAAAATAATTCCTACATTAAAAAAATAATAATAACAATAATAACAGTAATAATAATAATAATAATAATAATAATAATAATAATAATAATAATAATAATAATAATAATAATAATAATAATAATAATAATAGGGCAGGACTACAGCTGTAAAAGTAGGCCTACTAATGCATAAAGTAAAGAGCTCATCTTCCCAGCAGCCTTCACTGTTCTCATAGCATCCTGAAACATCCTTACTGCTGCTTTGTTTGTCTTCCTGTTTCCATCTCGTTTGTGTTCATGGATATTTGTCTCAGTGTAATCTGAATATCGTCACCGTAGAAGATTCATTTATTATCTTCCAGGAATCCACTGTTTCTCTTTATTTAAAAACAGCGTAAAATTAAACTGCAGATACTTTTAACTCACTTAAAGTTAATTCATCTTCATTTATCTGGATTTTCCACATAAAGAATCATTTTGTCACACGGCAGCAGAATAATTACATTTAAATAAATAGATTTCAGCCTTCAGAGGAGAAACTCACACCTGGTTGTATCTGTTTCTACTAATATTAAAATGGGATTTTGTTACACGTGTCAAATTTTGTTACATGTGTAAAATTAAACAAAACTACGGTTATTATAATCTCTACAGACTAAAGAGAAATAGTAAAACATTCATATATACAGTTAGTATATATCCTTATCTTGTGCAGAGACCCTCAGATTGGTCAGCGCTAACCCTCTACATGACAGGGTAATTTGTGTGAGATCCTCTGATTTTGACTCCTAAATTCCTCTTTAAATGTGGTGAATTCTTCATGGACACTTGGAGTGAAGGACTTGATGTTGAATGAATGTTTTGGTACAAACAAGAGGAGGTATTTTTAATGTGTTCTTATCGGAGGCTCAAACAGAAAAAGCAGGTTTAGACAGGAGGCGTGATTTTTTCTCTGGGAGATGTGTAGCTCAGTTTGCGTTGTGTCAAACAGAAACAAGACTCTCAGCTTGTCGTCTGGTTTCCTCCTTAATCCTGATTCTTTTCTTACTCTTGTTTCTACCAGTTCAGATTCTGACCAGCTTGTTGCAACGATGAGTTCAAACTATTGTCACCTCAGGAAGAGAATCAATAGGAGGTCCTCAGATCAGGATTTACTGCTGGAATTAAACTGGTGTGTGTGTGTGTGTGTGTGTGTGTGTGTGTGTGTGTGTGTGTGTGTGTGTGTGTGTGTGTGTGTGTGTGTGTGTGTGTGTGTGTGTGTGTGTGTGTGTGTGTGTGTGTGTGTGTGCGTGTGACAGACCTGATCAAACGATCATGAAGGAGAGCTGAACTATTCGTTTTCCGTTAACTTTAATGTGAGCTTTTATCTTCAACTTTAACTAAATAACCTGAATGCTTTGTTACAGTTTGGATGATTTTATATCAAATAGTTAATTTTACAATTAAACTATGCCTTTATTTCCTCTTAACCCAACTCTGTGCTCAAAGCCAGAGACAGGCGTAACATTTTTACTTCTGTCAAATCAATAAAAGAGAATTGGAGAGTAAATAACCATTTTAAAACCATGAATCATGGACACTAATGGTCCTAAACCTGCTGAAAACTTTAATCTGATCCAAAAGAAACTACTGCGTTTAACAACTAGGGATAAAAGATCTGGGTTTGGAAATTCTTCTCATTAATTGTTCATTGCGATGACAATAAAAATAAGATAATATTTAAACTTTTGGCTCAAATGTCAAAATATTGTGCTTAAAATAAAATGTACCCATTATCCATAAAAACAGAACTAAACTATGTTTCCAATTAATCATATTTAGAAAGCAGCATTTACTTATTTATTTAATTAAGCTGTTATGAAACAAAATTTGGAATATAAATAGCAAAGTTACCATAACAACCAAACTATCAGCTCTTTACAGGTTGTGAAATAAACCTGACAGATTAGGAACCATGAAAATGGCATTTCTTTAATAAAAGATCAATACTTTTTAAGTGTGTTTGATTATGTGATATTAGAGCTTGCCATGCAGCAGTGCTGCTGTGGGTTGAACTTCTCCTCTGCTGATCAGAAACAGACTGTTGGATGTTTAAGTTTCAGCGTGTTGTTCTGTAGCAGACCTTCATTTAGAGCTTGATGTTTATTTATGTGGCTGTCAGCTGATTCATCACATGTTCTGGACCTGAACTAAGGGATACCTTCAGACAGTCTGAATATCATGTTTGACACAGAATCTAGTGCATCTTCGTTTATATCCAAATCTTGAGGGGCCACATCCTAAGTGGGAATCCCGTCCAGCCTGGACATAGTCTTCCTCCAGAGTGTCCCGGGTTGCCCTGGGGGCCTCGTGCTGGTAGGGCATGCCTAAAACACCTCACAGAGCACTCCTGGGGACAGGGTCATATGGGTTTGCCATTAGTTGTTTGACTATCTCAGCAGATTTCTACCCCAGTGACTGATTCTCTCCACTCTGGTACCTCGTTGGTTTGTGTGTTGGTGGAATTGGAAAGCTCCTCAAAGTATTCCTTCCACCACCCGACTACAGCCCCCGTTGACATCAGCAGCTCCCCATCCCCACTATAAACACTGTGAGAGAGTTGTTGTCTTCTTTTCCTGAGGTGTCAGATGGTTTACCAGAACCAGTCAGTCCATCAGGTCTGGTTTGGGTCAGAAGCCAAACAGGACAGAAAGCAGTAATAACCCAGTTAGCACTACAGAACACAACACTGTACGCCAAAACCACTAAACAAGGCAGTCAGCGTGTTGAATAACACATACACAGTAATGCAGGGGGGAAAAAAAACATCACTCATACAAACTATAATGTAAATAACACCTGCACATACAGGCTTCACATCTTCAACTTCTGTTTGTTTAGAAATGTATTGTTCTGAAAAAGTCTGCATCAGCACAAGAGCAAAAGTGAGACCAGAGTCCTATAGGATGAAACAGAGTCATGTTCAGCAACTGTCTGCACTGAGCTGGATGCTGTTCTGAGAAAAGCCTAAAAAGAAACCCTGGTGTTTTGTGTCAGATGTATTTGCTTCTTGTAGAATGGCTGAGTTTAAAACAGCTGCAAGTCTGCAACCAGGAGGAGGATCAGACCAGAAACACAGGAAGAAGGAGTCACTAATATCAGAGAAAATGGAAAAATCAGAGGAGGATCGAAGAGCTGAAGCGTGAAGTTGATCAACAGATAGCAGATATCCTGATTGACTTTGATACTCTTCTGATGAAATACCTGTCTGTCTGTGTCACCTCTCCTGTTATGACGCTGACTGCACTGAAGAAGGAACTGAAACCGTTTAGTTGTACGACATTAGAGATTCATTCATTCAGAATAATGTAATAAATAAACTTTAAATGTTTGACTAGTCCCTGTAGGCTCTTATTCAGGTTGAATCTAAATATGGATCCAACATTTTTATTCCAAATGATATTTGTTTGTTTGCTTGCAGGTTGCTGATATTCTTTCCTCTGGACCTCCATGTGGTCTGGGCTGACCCGGTTCAGACCATGTAGAGGTGTTCTGGTATAATTTACTCATTTACAGGAATTTTCCAACATTGTGTTTTATCAGAATGCGTTCCTCTGAGCATCGTGGCCCAAAATGTCATCTGTTGACTGTCAGAAACTAAGTGTGTGTCTGACGCATCAGTAATGTCTCCATCATCAGCACCACCTGACGCACTCCCCCCCCCCCCTTCCCTGGTGTAACCCCTCCCTATTTGCTGCTGCTCATCTCTATAAATGCCTCGTGTTGCTGTTTGGAACCAAAGACCTGCAGAGAGAAGCCAGACTGAAGAGGAGAGGACAGAACCTGAGACCACCTGTTAGTCCGACTCACACCTGGACCTGCCAGCCTGCCGAGGTGAGTCCCACATTCCTCACCCATCACCTCTACCAACGCTTCACACAGGATTAGTCTGGAAATGTGTTTCTTCTCCTAAAACAACAACAATAATAAAAAATATTAGTTTGTCATTTAACTTTATCTTAATGCACTTTATAGATTTTATTCCTCTTCGTTTAAAAACTGCACAAAATGAGCTGCTGGTTTATAATCAGAAGTTTCAACAAACTGTAAAGGAAAAGGTCTAATCATTAGTATTAGTATTAGTATAGTAATAGTAGTAACAGTATTATTGGTAGTAGTAGTAGGACTAGACGTAGTACTATTAATGTTATTGTTAATAGTAGTTCTGTTGTTATTATAACTAATATTATGAATTTCATATTGATGATGATTATTATTATATTGCTGAACTAACACATCATCAGAGGGAACCAGTGCAGCAGGTTTGATTCTGTGATTTTTCTGTACTAAATAGATTTTTTTCAAATTTCATTAGTTTTTTTTTTTTTTTTTTTTTATGGAAATGATTTCTGTGTAAATGTCAGGACAAATAAAAAACTAGACATGTTTTAAACAAAGAAACAAGTCAAATGTGGTGGTAGGGTGAATAAACCGTTCTGGAAGTCCTGCTGGTGTTTCCCTAAAGACTGAGAGCAAATACCAAACCCTAAATAAATAGAACCAGTTTTATGCTAATAATTTAGTCTGATTATAAAAACTTTGCTTTTTTGTGAACAATATTGTGACATTATTGCAGACCAGTGAGACGGGGATTACCTGTAGGGAAGCAAACGCAGGGATGAAGAGGGAGAGTCCTGTTTCAGTTGTCTTAACCTGACCTGAGAGTTAGAACAGGTCAGAATAATGTTTCTGATTTAAGAAGCCACTAAGAGCTCAGGCGCTTCCTATTGACTGGTCACTGCTGAGGATGGAGCCATTAAATCCATGATGAGATTTACTCCTCATCTAGGACAGAACCCTCCCCAGCACGCCTCAAACCAACCGACCTGCCTACCAACAACAGACCACCCAATCAACCAACAGACCACCCAATCAACCAACAGACCACCTAATCAACCAACAGACCAACCAATCAACCAACCAATCAACCAACAGACCACCAAATCAACCAAGAGACCAACCAATCAAAGAACCAATCAACCAACAGACCACCAAATCAACCAACAGACCAACCAATCAACCAACAGACCACCCAATCAACCAACCAATCAACCAACAGACCACCCAATCAACCAACAGACCACCAAATCAACCAACAGACCACCCAATCAACCAACAGACCAACCAATCAACCAACAGACCACCCAATCAACCAACAGACCACCCAATCAACCAACAGACCACCTAATCAACCAACAGACCAACCAATCAACCAACAGACCACCTAATCAACCAACAGACCACCTAATCAACCAACAGACCAACTAATCAACCAACCAATAAACCAACCAACAGACCAACCAATCAACCAACCAATCAACCAACCAACAAACCACCCAATCAACCAACCAACAGACACCCAATCAACCAACCAACAAACCACCCAATCAACCAACCAACAAACCACCCAATCAACCAACCAACAGACACCCAATCAACCAACCAACAGACACCCAATAAACCAACCAACAGACCATCCAATCAACCAACAGACCAACCAACAGACACTCAATCAACCAACCAACAAACCACCCAATCAACCAACCAACAGACACCCAATCAACCAACCAACAGACACCCAATCAACCAACCAACAGACACCCAATCAACCAACCAACAGACACCCAATCAACCAACAGACCGACCAACCAACCAACCAAACAACCAACCAACTGACCAACAGACTACCCAACAGACCTACCAACTGAACAAATAATAGACCAACCTATAGACCAAACAAACAATAGACCACCCATTCAACAACCTCAAGACCAACCAACTAACCAACCAGCCAACAGATCAACAACTCAACCAATCAACCAACAGACCAATCAACAGATCAACCACTCAACCAACCAGCAGACATTCCAACCAACTAACTGAGCAACCAACCAACCAGTGTTTTCAAAACCAAGAAAAACACCAGTAAACCGATGTTCATACATACCACAGAGTACTCACATAAATCACCACAGACCTCAATGGTTCCTAAACCTGGATTTACTCCACCATGGAAGAAGAATGTTTTTATTATATAAAAGAAAAATATTCTTCTTCCATCCTCTATATACACATGATCAGTCATCAGAAATATCCAACAACTTGCTGTCCTGCTGCAGATGGTTGTGATGCTGAAGCCGTGGACAGTACTCGTGGCCACTGTGTTGTGCGTACTGGTGTGTCTGGGAGCACTGGCTGATGCCTACCCCCCAAAACCAGAAAATCCTGGTGACGATGCTCCACCTGAAGAGCTGGCCAAGTACTACACCGCCCTGAGACACTACATCAATCTGATCACCAGGCAGAGGTATGCATTCACACGACACGACGGGTACGGGTGGAGCAGTCAGGGTGATGAAGTCTGGAACAGAGATGGGTTTTTGAAGGGTATTTACTGAAATACCTGGAAATTTCAAGTTTCAGCCATTAGGAGTTTTTGAGGGTAATTAAATGGAAATTTTCTGTTCATTATTAAAAAAAATTTAACTGTTAAATGCACTTTAACATTTTGTACTTTTAAAAGATTCTTTTCAACTGTTTTTTCTTACAAAAAAAACTTTTTCAAGCTTTTAGGGAATAGTTTCAGGTTTAGGTTGCAAATGAAATTTAAAGCAAGCATTAGTGATCAAATATGATAATTTAAACCTATAAAAGGTTAAAGGCTTCTAAGTGAAATATTTGGAAATGTTACAACCACTGAGTGATGGGATATTAACCCTTTAGAGGGAACGTGAACATATTGTTCATTTTTTAACTTTTGATTTGCATCCTAAATCTGAATAATTTACACAAGTTTGAAAAGGCCTTTTTAAAAGTACATAATTTTTGGTTAAAAAGTAGAAAATAAAAATGTTTTAATTTGATTTTTAAAAACATTTTGGTCATTATTTTTTCTTCTTCTGGTTTGAGGCGTGATGGGGAGGGTTCTGTCCTAGATGAGGCAACAAATCAAAAATTTTATTTTTTTTTGTTTGTTTTGTTTTTGTTGCTTTTTTGTATATTAAGTTTGATTGGTAGTTGTATTTTTTATTTTTTTGTATTTATTGTACTTTTAGTTTAGTTTTGTTTTGTTCTTACTTTTTTGCATGTTGTACAAATCAAAATTTAAAGAAAGAACAAGTGATCAAATATGATCACTGACCTGTAAAGGGTTAAATAAGTATTTATTTATTTATTTGTTTTTTTTACTATTTTATTTATTTTACTTCAAAACATTTGCACTTTTTAAATGTCTTGTTACATTTACCTAACTATTTTTTTTGTAAATGTTTCTACTTTTGGCAGCAAATCAAAGTGTTTAGTTTGGTATCAGTAATCAAATATAATCACTAGACCTGTATAGGGTTAATCGCCACCAAATCAAGTCAAATCAATTTTTTTTAAATCATCAACATCACTCAATGGTTGAAACTTCACATTTCAATATTTCAGTAATTTTTATTAAAAATAGTTTTGTTTTTGTTTTCTTCCACTACATTGTTTGTTTCTTTTTACCAGAATTTTTTATCAAGAACAAACAAATAAATGTAAACCGTTAAAAGTCCCACCTTCCTGTCCTCCTCTTGAGGACCAGTGGACTGGTGTTAGGATAATCTTATTAGCTTCAGATCTAGGCTCAGTCTCAGCTTCCCTCTTCATACTGGGGTCCAGATTTTAATTTCCTTTAAATTACATCACACATTCACACTGAGGACCAGAGCGCTGTTAGTTTAGAATTCTTCCAGAATTCTTCCACACAACTGAAGCACCACAGATTAGATTACTGCTCGCTGTCCGAAGCCTCCAGGCCTCCAAATCAACAGAACCAGGACAATAAAAGAGACTCAGACGAACCTGAAAAGAATCCTAAATCCAGTTACCGTGGCCTGAGTCCAAGCCCGAAGTCTCCAGGTAGAAAATCGACTGTGCGGAGACCCGAAATGCCCATCTGTCTCCTGAACTGTTGTATTCATGAAAGTCAAATAGCTCATTGATATTTGAAGGGTGAAGGGATGCAGCACAGAGCTGATAGGTTTGAGGAGGTTTTTCTGGAGCCCTGGAGAGCTGCTGATGAGGACAGATGGCATCTGATAAAGGGGTCAGGCTGGAGATGCTCTGCTCTTATAACCTAAAGGTGCAACTTTAAAGGAAGACTATTTCAAAATGTTGCAAATTCCACCTTAAAATCTAAATGTTCTTAATGATTTAAAGCACCCATAAGAAGTGGATGAATGAATATTGCTCCTGTAAGAGGACTACTGCATGTTTAGAGACTCCACCCAATTTAAGTGATGTCACCAGTATAGATGGTCATAAATAACTGATAGAACACCACTTCACCATGACCCAAACATCCATTTAGACCTTAAATTATGAAAAAGTTACATCAACTCTACCCACCTCCATTACTACACTAGGGCATGAAGCTCCTGCATGAAAAAATACAGAAAAATGCCTAAACAACAAAACTCAGGCTTATAATAAAACATGCTTTAGGGAAAATAGACAATCCTTTGCTAAAACATCAACGTTTTTATATTTTGCTTTTCTAAGAGATCAAAGAATCCTGAGTAGGAACCATTAGACTGGACTTTGCCTAAAAACAAAAAGGTGATCAGAAATAAAAGACGTTTGAAACTCCTTGTAGACTATTGTCACATGCAGATTAGGATGGCTGTCTGCTGACCAGAAGGTGAGCGGCTCAATCCCCACCTCCAGCAGAACACATGCTGAGGTATCTGTGGACAAAATATTAAACCCAAAGTCCTCCACCAGGAAGTGGCAGCTCACTGCTCCTCATGACGAGCCAAAGGCCAGGAAATTATTTCCCCAAGAGGACAAGAAGGGATCAATATTAGCATTATTATTAGCATCAAACCATTTCTGTCCTTAAAGTGACAGGATGGAGTATTAATGTTAGTACTTTCATCAGAAACCTGCCATATCCAGTCCTCTACATGTCTGCTGCCCTCTAGTGGACGATCTACAGGTGGCTACTATTACAGTGTATTGTTATATAATTCATCATGTTTTAAAATAAAATTTAATTATATAGTTCTTATATTAACAATAGCCAATAAAGAGTTCAGTTAAAAAACAGATTATTTCATCATCATCATTATTATTTTATTACATGTATTTCATATTTCAGGCTTTGAAAAGTTAACTAATTACTTACATTTTATGAGAGCATATATACTATTATTCTTTTGTCATACAAACTTTCATTTTATCACTTAGTATATTTTCTCCTAGGACAGCAAAGCAGTAGGACTATTTGAGATATAAAGCTGCAGAGGAAGATGAGGTGAGATGAAGCGATGCAGATGCAGACCAACCATGGAGATTCATGGGTGATGCCAGGTCATTACTGGGGGAGGAGGCGAATCCTAAAGGCTGATATTTTACCAGCTGGGACTCTGCATGAGTGTTACTTGATGGCTTTTCTCCAGACTCACACACACTCAGACACACAGGAAGTGACAGAGCGTAGGATTAGATACTGTGGTCATAGGGCGAGGTGGAACAGGTGGCTGATGGGAAAACAGTGAAACTGCTGGTTGCTCTGCTGGGGTCGCCTTGATAGCATCACATTCAACAAGACAAACAAACTTTTCCAGTCAATTTTCTGTTAAACAGGACGGTGGTTTTATATCAGCAAGAGCCCTGAGTCTTTCAGCTGGTCGACATGTTGCACACACACACACACACACACACACACACACACACGCATGCACGCATCATCATCTCACACACACACACTCTACAATCAGTATGTGAGTAAAAATCTGAGCAGAAAAACAAGTTTTCTACAGAAAGGACCACACCCACTGGTGACATCAAGGGGGGGGGGGCGGAGTCTCTAGAAATAGGAAGTGGTCCTCTGACCAGAGCAATGATGATAGTCAGAACAGGAGAGACAGTGCTGCAGATCGGTGACAAATTAGCAGCTAATTTTTACTAAAAATTGTAACGTGTTAGAACTCCGCCCACTTTGAGTGATGTCACCAGTGGTTAAATTACTGTAGGTAAAAAACTGATAGGATGATCCAAACATTCATTTAACTGCTTGTTCAACTTACTAAAAACAGCAGCTGTATGTTGAGAAGCTAATGGTCAGAAAACCTTTTCTACATGGCTGCGTTGAATGTGGAGCAGAAACACATGTTAGCATTAAGATGACAGTCTGTGACCCTGGATACCTGATCTTTCCTCTAGGTATGGGAAGCGCTCCGCTCAGGAGGATGTGATTGCAGAGCTGCTGTTTGGTGGAGACAGCAGCAGAGATCAGAGGTCAAGGTAAAGACCCTCACACACCGATCGGCCCTGTGGACCAGTCATCACCGTATGTGAAGGTTCTTATGCTGTCAAACCTCTGTTTACCTTTCAGCAGATATGATGACTCCTACATGTGGTGACTCCACTGCTCTTCTACCTCCTCATCCAGCATTCCCTCTGGGAAACATCCCAGAATGCTCCTGGAGGGACCAACAGTTTCCCTTTCACCCCTGAATCCCCCTCTTGAAGCCAACGAAATTACCTTCACTGACTGGAGCTCACTCTCAGCATGTCTAGACGTCCTCATTACAACAAAGCTGTAAATAATTTATTGTCGACATGTAAACACACAAGATCACAGCAATCAGTCAGAAAGTGGAACTTTGTCTTTGTGTCTTTGACGTCCTTCTGTCCCTGTTTGTGGGAGGAACATCCTGCTTCACTGTTTCTGTAAAAAGTCAAATCAGAATACATGAATAAAACTGTTTTCTGTGAGAATAAAATGAGTTGTGGCTTCTTTGTCTTTGCAGGCAGGGGATGGGAACAACATGGTTAAAACAGCTTTTGGAAAACAGAGATTAAGATTAATTTATGCTAATGAGTCCTGTTAATGACTCGCTCAGGCTGGCAAACAGCTAAAATAAGTCATCAATAAACATCTAAAATCATAATTAGAAACAAAGGTCAGAGGTCAGGAACCCCACAATCCCGGGGAGGAAGCTGTTCCAATTTTTTTGTCCAGGCTGTGTTTGTGTGTGTGTGTGTGTGTGTGTGTGTGTGTGTGTGTGTGTGTGTGTGTGTGTGTGTGTGTGTGTGTGACTCCACAGAACAGTGTTGTTGGAATGCTTGTAGCTTTCACACCTGCTTCCACAAAACTCTGCAGTTACATCAACATTCCTGAGTGTGGCGTGGTGGACTAAATTTATGAGCTCAGCAATTCTTGCTTAAAACCCACAACAACGCCACCTGCGGAATTTCAGCCCAGGAAATAGGACAAGCTCTAGTCTTAAAACATAAGGCACGCAGGTTCATTTTTAGCTGTAAAATGCCACATGCAGTAGCTAATATTAATTCTCTATCAACTCGCCCTCTTGTGGTCATTTTGTGACATTACAACAAGCATTATTTACAGTGCTTTTATATGAAAAACCTTGAAAAAAAACAGTAAATTTAAAAAAACAAATTCTCTGATCTAAAACCATTATTGAACCATACATAGGACGTGTTAAAATACTGTAATTTCTAAAGAAGCTCATTATAAATCAAGGCAGTAATCTTTGAAAACAGCTAGCTAATGAAGTGAAGTGTATTCAGCAGGAAAGGTAAGCACGTCGGTCCGCTGGGCTGCACATATTATTTGTGGGGAATGGGGATACAGCGCTACTTCTGCATCCTTGGATTGAATTATTAGTGGGGACAATTCAGTGATAGCTGGGTATTGGTGGGGACATGTCACCTCTGCCCATGTCAAATCATGCAAACCATGCTTGTGACAATATGCCAGGCGTTAATGTTGTTGAGTTTCCGAGCGCCAATTGCTTTGGGCCGGGCCTAGTCAAAGTTCAGGGCCGTTTTTTAGTCCCAGTCCATCCCTGCTGTAAAGGGTCATATTAGCACATACTGGCTCAAGGAAAAGATTTAAAATATGAAAAAGTTACATAGTATGACTTTGAAAGAAAACATTTTTGTTGAAACTGTTAAAATATACAACAGCTTCTGCTCTTGGTGACTTTCGAGGGCACGGGACGCCCCCTCCGTTACCAGCCATTCCAGTCTCTGAGTCCAAGCCAGTCTCCACTTGGCCTGGTGGTCAGTCCGGACCCTAGCCGCGGCCCGCCAAGTGTTCCCACTTCAGCCCCATCAGTTCACTCACTCCTGGCCAGAGGAGCGGGCACAGGATGAACGCAGCAACATCGGGAGTGGAGCGTCTTGAGACCAGTGGGGAGGACCGAAGACAGCTGGAGAGGCTTTGGCTGTCAACGAGGCAATCACGCACCCCCTCCCTTTTTCCTCAGGGTGCACTGGACAGCAGCAGAACAAACCCAGGGCTCCTTGCACCCCCGTGGAGGACGCTGCAGAGAAACTGTCATGGCCTATGCCTCACCTGATTAGGCTTTTATACAGGTCACCTGGAAGCTGATTGGTCAACTCCCCAATCAGGCCAAATACTCCATGATGCCACACTGAGGTTATTCCTTTCCTTTCCCCTATCTCTAAGACTTAGCCCGGCCACCCTGTTGAGGAAACTTGTTTTATGATCTTGTTCTTTCAGTCATTACCTAAAGCTCATGACCATAGGTGAGGACTGGAACGTAGATCAACTGGTAAATTGAGAGCCTCGCTTTCTGACTCAGCTCTTCCCTACAACAGACTGGTTCAGCTTCCTCATCACTGCAGATGCTGCCCTGATCCTCCTGTTGGTCTCCCTCCCTCCCTCCTTCTCCCACTTGTGAACAAGAGCCCAAGATATTTAAAATCCTCCAATTCATAGGCCAAGGGAAAGAAAAGCCAGGACACCAAGGTTCAAACCTTGGCTTCAAAATAGGCAAGGTATTGAACCTCCAACTGCCTCCCAGGTGCCATCAAAAATGGCTGCCCTCTGCTCCTCAGGGATGAATCAAATGCAGAGAACAAATTTCACTTTGTTGTACTGAGGTCCACGTAATCTGCAGCAGGCTCAGACATGATCCTCCTGCATCAAACTTGACACCCATGACTAGGCTAGAAAATTCCATCCATATAAAACAAAACCGGTGACAAAGGGAAGCTATGGTGGAATCCAACTATTAATGAGAACAGGGACAATTTACTGCTGACTCCATGGCCTCACCATACTCCTCATACGCCTGAGATTTTGCCTTGGCAACTGACACGGAGGCGCCTTGCGTGGCCCTCAGGTACCTGCTCAGGCCTGCTGCTTCTGAAGATCCACAGACCAGCAATGCCCTGTAGGATATGTAGGCCTCCTTCTTCAGCCTGACAGCTCCCATAACCTCTGGTGTCCACCAGCAGATCTGGGATTTTCTGCCATGACTGGCACCGGACACCATGCAGCCACCAGCTTTCATCAGGCTCATCAACAATAGCGTCCCTCAAAATGTGGTCATAGCTCTGCTGGAGGTGGGAGTTGAAGACAATATAATCGGTTCTGGCTGGACCCCATGAACGAAAGCCTGGCTACCAGGCTCTTGCACACGGGCCCCAACACCAGGCTTGGCTCTAGGACAGGACCTTGATGACCATCCAGGCCAGGTACACTGTTGTTTGCCTCATGAAAGGTCTGTTGAACCACTCTTTGTCTCTTTCTGCACCTAGGACCAAAATGCCATGGCAGACCCTAGGCCTAGGGCAAAGTGCCCTAGACAACATAACTCCTATTAGAGGAACTCAAGCTCCACCACCAAGGTTAGATGGCATTTCAAAGTTGTTGTCATCATAAGGAAAAAATGCTCCCAGGTGATCGTCTCCATGTTTAAACTCAGTTAGCCATGAACTGCTATGTGACCGAACAGGTGCAAAAGAAATGTTGTTTTAGGCTCCTGTTCACAGAATCCACAGAGTTCCTGCAATTGGAGCAGTCTTCAGCCTCGTAGTTTTGAGGTGTGGTGGTTTTATTTTTATTTTTTTCTCTAGGGGCTGTATGTTTCATGACGTCTCGTGTCATGCTTTTATTCTGAAAAGTTGGCGGAATTTCTGCGCGTGTTTCCGCTACTTGACGCCGCTGCTGTTGTTCACATCCAGAAGAAAAACGACAACAAAACGCCGCGAGATCCAGCAGGAGGCTGGTGTGCTGTTAACGGTAGGAGCGCTTCTTGTTGTGGTTCTGTTTATGTAGATTTCAGCATTTTGTTATGCAGTTTGTGTAGTTATTAGCGTGTTGTGGTGTTGTTTTTGTAGACATTAGCATGTTTTTGTATGGTTTTTGTGCTGTCCGTATAGATATGAGCATGTTTCGGTGCAGTATATAACGATATTAGCATATCGTGGTGTTGTTTTTGTAAATATTATCGTGTTGTGGTGCTGTATGTGTAGATATTAGCGTGTGTTTGTGTAGAACATTTTTGGTGCTGTATATAATGATATTAGCATATTGTGGTGTTGTTTTTGTAGATATTAGCATGTTGTTGTGTAGATATTAGCATGTTGTGGTCCTGTATGTGTTGATAGCGCGTTCTTGTGCTGTTTGTGCACACATTGGCGTGTTGTGGTGCTGTTAGGCAGCGTGGTTTTTCCGGTTTCTTGCATGTTCTTGAGGCAGCAGTCGAACTATGGTGCGTTCAGGATAGTTTCTTTGTTCCGTTTAAAGGAGAATCTCGTGTTTATGTGCAATCTGTAGGTGTTGTGTTTCGTCATGTGTCCCCTGATTAGAAGGGCTCTCAACTTCAAGAATGAGAGAGATTCTATAAATGTGAATAAAAGTAAAATATCTGCAGTGATTTTGGTTGTTAATTAATACATCTACATGGAAACAGAGCAGTTAGAATCGGGTTTGGCTGCTGAGGAAGCCTCTGTGTGAGTGTGAACATGACATTTGTTTTCTTTGTTTGCAGCAAGGCAGATGGATGATGGTGGGAGAAGAAGGGAGGGGTGTGTGCATAAATAACGTGTGTGTGTGTGGGGGGGGGGGGGGTAACGAGGGGGTGTGTGTGTCTGTATTGGGTGAGACAGGACAGGAAGTGTGGAGGAAGGTGGGAAGAAGTGGTCAGCTGATTGAATTCACTTTATTATGGAATTAATTACTGAATTAGTTTCTTCCCAGATGCAGTCAGACTGATGAACTCATGAGATTAAAGGGACATTTGGGTCATTCTGAAGTAACATTCTATCAGTTATTTATCTATAATAAGGTCTAAAGCTGAAAAGATCCCTTGAATAATCCAGTTACATAAAATCCTTGATGCAAAATTTAGAGAATTAGTGATCACGTGTTTCACTGGGGCAGTTATTAGATCATTTTCAGCATCATAGCACATCAACACCCTCATACAAATGATTGATGTTTTTGTGATTAAAACTGAATTCCCATCAGTCAGACATCTTTACAGTGAGACCAGTGAATAATTAAAAAGATAGCTTTCTGAAGGTTAATTATCATCACACGTTGTTCAGTTTTTTCCACATCCTGTTTTGCCTGAGGTGTTGTGTAATGCCCAGTATGGCAGTAAACAGTGGAATGTGTAGAACAGGAGGACCCGTTTCCATGGCAGCCAATCACGGCACCAAACTGGGAGGGATGGACTGAATGAAGGATAAATGTTCAGGGAGATGTGTACTACTTTCTCTGAATTCCTGCTTTGTTTTCATGTGTTGCCATGGTGATGTACAGATTAGCTACACCCAAATGCCCCTCCTTCTTCCTCGCTCTCGCTGTCCCATCAACTCTTTCTCTCCTCCATATTTTCTTTACGGATGTTTGATTCCAGAATAATCCCAGGAGCTCCGCCCACCTAGTAATGTCACTGACTGCTGTGTGTGTGTGCATCTCCTCTGCTGTTATAATTGGGGATGAAAGGAGTGTGTTTGATATAATTCTCACTGTCAAACACACACACACAACTGGTCTTCTCTTTTTGAGCACAAGTCATTTTCTTTGTTTATTAAATGAAATATTGTCCAACAATCTGGTTCCAGATTATTTTAATGCCAGCAGACAGTGTCCCCTAATACTGACTGGCACTCAATTCTAATTGGGCTCTATGGGACAGAGGGCGGACTTACCAACAAAAATTGACATATTATAGGGTCAGACTATCACTGATATGGATTTCTAAAAAATCATACATAATTCCTGAAAGGGGGAAAACAGTGTGTGTGTGTGTGTGTGTGTGTGTGTGTGTGTGTGTGTGTGTGTGTGTGTGTGTGTGTGTGTGTGTGTGTGTGTGTGTGTGAAGGTCTACAACTCTGAAAATGTGTCTTAAATTCACCATGTTACCATCTCACCGGCTGCACTGCCAGTTTCCCATTTCCAAAATGTGCTTACGTCGGGGACAGAGTTTGATTAAAGTTACACACATTTTTTTTCTATAAATCACAAATTTTGCGTAGAAAATGACTCACACAACTTTCAGACCTCGTTATGTGTGTAAGTAAGCTTTATAAATGATCCTCCTCCTGATCAGTTCCAGATTCAAACCTGTAACTTCTGGTCCGAATCAGTTCATAATTTACATTATTTGTAGCTGCTTCCTATTCTTCAATTTCTTTTCACACAAAACTACAAACAAAAAAAGCCTAACTTCAAACCAAGTGAGAACATTCAGTCAGGGGGCGGGGCTACTAGATGTAAATACAGGAAGAGGGTTCTATGTTCTGGTCCTAAGATCGTCCACAGCAGCTTCTAACCCTGTATCTCTGAGCTGTTTATCAACTCTTTGAACCCTGGGCTATTTCCCTCCTTGACATCTTTAGTTCTCATGAATGATCAACAAAGTCTGTTAGCTCACTAATATCAGAGCAGATGACTAGATTCATCAGCTCTGACTCATAAAAATACTGAAGAGTTCAAATAGTTCATAAACAACTTGAACCCCAAACAGACAGTACTGCAGCTCAGTGACAAACAAAGCAGATAATTTTCATGCATTTAAAACAACTCTTTCTCAAAAACACCAACCTGTGTTACACTGCATTATTAACGTTATAAACATCTGCAGTTTAGCATGAGAGCGTTTATGTTGTTTACTTGGCTGCAACAGTATTTACAGTAGCATAGTAATTCAGATGTTTAGTTGAAAACAAACTAAACAAACAATCTCGTGCAAAATTGTAGAGCTTTTCAGACCAATAATATAGCATTCTGACTCAGCGCTGTGAGTTTTTTGGGTGACAGTTGTTTAAAGGACCAAAACAATTGGCTGCTGATTTTCAGTAGTATCTTCTGATCTGACTAGCCATGAGTGTTGCTCCAGTCAGAGAATGATTTCCTGTTTCAAGAGACTTTGAGTGATGTCACCAGTGGGTTACTATAGATAAAAAACTGATAGAACTCCACTTCAAAATGACCCAAATATCCCTTTAATGAATCAGATTGTATGCAGATTATGTTGAGATCTGTATCGCTTCAGACCAGAGATGTACAGGTTAAAGCTGCAGTTCGGAGTATTTATTTATGTGTCAAAGTTTTATTAATGTTTCAGTGCACACCCAATGTTCCATGTATTCCTGTTTACGGTCACCATATTGAAGAAGTCTGAGCAAACTTCTACTTAAAAGTTAGCTATTCCCTGGCTACCGAGGGCTACATCAACTTCAGAAAGAAAAACAAAGAAAAGTCAGGCGACTAAACGCATCAGAGACCAGAGTGACGACACTGTAGAGGTGGGGATTGAGGAGCGGGAGGGGGAGAAGGAATGTTTTGGGAGGGGCCGTGGTACGTTGGATAAAAAAATTTGTAAAGTGGTAACGAAAACTCTACCAGAATATGTGTACAGTAATTTAGATGGTGATTAAATATTTAATTGAATTAATGTCAAGATTTCTCTGGCTAAGCTGTATGGTTGACTGGGTTTAGTTACTGGAAAATATTCTCACATCTGCTTTTTGCTCAAATCTGACCCTGTCTCTGTCTCTCAGGTTGACTGAAGTTTTGCCATGCCTGTAGCTTCCACCAGGACAGAGCCTGGTGAGACCCAACACATCTATTTAATCAGCTCACAGAGAGGCGTAGTCAGCACAGGGTCCTTGAAATCCTTGAAAATGCTAGAATTTTGTTGGAATTTTTTAGTGTTTTGAAAGTACTTCGATTTTTATTAAAGTGTTTAAAGTCAGAGATGCACCAAAAGGTCAGCTGGTGGCCGATATTCAACACGATCAGCCAGTCTGAGAATCAAAAGGATTTTTTTTTTCTGTCATTGAACACACCATCACCAAGCAGCTATATAAATCTGACATTAATGCTAACAGATCTGCCATGTGGACAGTTTTACTTCTAGATTGATCAATTTCCAGTTAATCAGAAAACTAAAAAAAAACATGTTTTGGTATTTGTAGTTCTCCCGGGCGCCATTAAAATGGCTGCTCTGCAGGGATGGGTCAAATGCAGAGAACCCATCCCACTACATTGTTCTGTGGTGTAGATGTATGTGGACACACATTTTTCTTTCCCTTAAGATAAATCAGACTGCCAAATTTGGTATCAGTGGGTAGGAGCTGCACAAAAACCAGTTTCAGCTCTCAGAACTGCAATCAGTGCATCTCTATGAAACTGGAACTAAAAAACTGGTTTTAGCTGAGTAACATTTACAAGATGAGAAAGTGAAATATTCATATAAATATTAATGTGTGTGTGTGTGTGTGTCCCTGTTTGTGCGCTCATGCGTGTGTGTGTGTCAGGGCCCCAGGTGTTGGATGCGATGAGTGACAGCACCACCAGCTCCACCATTGCCAATGACCTGGACCTCATCTACCTCAAAGGCATCATGGAGAGCCCTCCGGTGCGTTACACTGACGAGCACACTGATGTGGAGATGTTTTAGAGGCCGTTAATAACTCCCCCTCCTCCTCCCTGTGCTGAATGTGTGTTAGGAGCAGGAGGAGAGCCCGAAGGAACCACGACTGTCTCCAGTCCGGGAGAACAACGTGGAGCTCCTGCAGGAGATCCTCAGAGACCTGGACCCCTTCACACATCGCTCCGACACGGCGGCAGAGCTCACTCGAATCTTCATGCAGCCTCACTTCCAGGTGTGGATGGTGCACACTGTCCAACAGCACTTTAATTCAGTTTAATGATGATGTGTTCAGGTGCTCAGATCTGACATGGAACGCTTTGTGTCTCAGTCTCTGCTGGAGACTCATGATTCCGTGGCGTCCCAGGTGTGTGACAGCCCACCCCCCAGTCCGTGTGACTTTAATGATCATGATGCAGAAGACAGCCAAATGAACAACCTGCAACCCCCTCCTGATGCTATCCGCATGGTGGGCGTACGCATCGTGGCCGGGGAGCATCTGGTAGGCAGACAAAGAAGAACTCCGTCCACCTCCAGCTGTCTCCTCATCAGCATAACAGGTGGAGGTACTGTTTTAATAAAGGAGGCCTTTTTTAACCTGTGCAGGGGATAACATTCAAAGTGGAGGGTGGTGAGCTGGTGATAGCCCGGATCCTCCACGGTGGGATGATAGACCAGCAAGGTCTGCTGCACGTTGGAGATATCATCAAAGAGGTAGGTGTCTTCTACTTCATCGTCCAGTACAACTTTATTTATAAAGCACATCAACCCTCAGGCATCTGGTTAGTTTAATACCCTGTTTTGTTTTTAAACCTTTAAGTTTAATACCCTATTGAGTCGTTAGGGATACAAATGTTCACTTCCTAAACACTTTATAGATTATTATATTTCATAGATGTTTTAAACAACTTCAGCCCTGCTCAACCTAGGAGTGCAACGGATCAGAAAACTCACGGATCGGATCGGTTCATGGTTTTGAGTCACGGTTCGGATCAATTTTCGGATCAGCAAAATGAAAAAGAAAAGACAAAAAACTTTGCTCTCTCATTATTTTCTAAAACACTGAGCAACTTTTTTATGCTCAATCCTCATAAATACAAACTGCATTTAACTCAAGATGTCAATCTGATGCTTCAATAAAGTTTTGAATCATATTAAAACAAATTAATGGGGGAGATAGACTCATATGCCACCTGAGGGTCACAGACCTGCTTCTGTCAAACTAGCGGTCAC
>SSNR01000470.1:112221-136312 GCA_006937965.1 Callopanchax toddi
AAGAGACAGCTCAATGGGGTTCAGATCAGGTGAACAAGGAGGCCATGTCATTAGTTTTCCTTCTTTTATACCCTTTCTCTCCAGCCACGCTGTGGAGTACTTGGACGCGTGTGATGGAGCATTGTCCTGCATGAAAATCATGTTTTTCTTGAAGGATGCAGACTTCTTCCTGTACCACTGCTTGAAGAAGGCGTCTTCCAGAAACTGGCAGTAGGACTGGGAGTTGAGCTTGACTCCATCCTCAACCCGAAAAGGCCCCACAAGCTCATCTTTGATGATACCAGCCCAAACGAGTACTCCACCTCCCCCTTGCTGGCGTCTGAGTCGGACTGGAGCTCTCTGCCCTTTACCAATCCAGCCACGGACCCATCCATCTGGCCCATCAAGACTCACTCTCATTTCATCAGTCCATAAAACCTTAGAGAAATCAGTCTTGAGATATTTCTTGGCCCAGTCCTGACGTTTCAGCTTGTGTGTCTTGTTCAGTGGTGGTCGTCTTTCAGCCTTTCTTACCTTGGCCATGTCTCTGAGTATTGCACACCTTGTGCTTTTGGGCACTCCAGTGATGTTGCAGCTCTGAAATATGGCCAAACTGGTGGCAAGTGGCATCTTGGCAGCTGCACGCTTGACTCTTCTCAGTTCATGGGCAGTTATTTTGCGCCTTGGTTTTTCCACACACTTCTTGCGACCCTGTTGACTATTTTGAATGAAACGCTTGATTGTTCCATGATCACGCTTCAGAAGCTTTGCCATTTTAAGTGTACTGCATCCCTCTGCAAGATATCTCACTATTTTTGACTTTTCTGAGCCTGTCAAGTCCTTCTTTTGACCCATTTTGCCAAAGGAAAGGAAGTTGCCTAATAATTATGCACACCTGATATAGGGTGTTGATGTCATTAGACCACACCCCTTCTCATTACAGAGATGCACATCACCTGATATGCTTAATTGGTAGTAGGCTTTAGAGCCTATACAGCTTGGAGTAAGACAACATGCATAAAGAGGATGGTGTGGTCAAAATACTCATTTGCCTAATAATTCTGCACTCCCTGTATATTTAATGCCTCCGTGCGAACCGGTCTTTCTACGACGTGGCGTTGCGCTCTCCCTGTTGCCACTCTCAGTAACTATAATGGTTTTGTTTTTTATGACGGTGCGGGCGCGACACATTGTCTTCTGTGTGCCCCAGGCTTGAGTCGCAACCTTATGCTCCTATCCTTCATGAGAGCACAGCAGGAGGTAAGAAAGCTGCTTCTCAGCAGGTGAGGACCCGCTGCAGCAGCTGCAGGCTTTTTACTGCGACTAAACACACGGTGTCAGTCAGACACAATTAATACATTAATTAAAGGAGTGGTTTTCTGGATTATTTTATAGTTTTGCACTGTTCTCTAGTGTAATTCAATGCTATTTGTGTAATTTTTATAAGGAAAGAAGCTTTGATGCTTATAAGCTTTAGAAGTTTCCCATCTGACACCTGAATTTGAAACAGCAGGATTCTCATTAGTATTCATGATATGCACAGCACTCGCTTCTGATTGGATGACCGAAACGTCAATACTCTGCCCCCGAAATGTCCCGAGATACTTTGGAAAGTGAAAGAGTGAAAAAGTTAAACACCCAAAACAGTAGCTTCTAGTCTTTACTACAGATTAGCTTTGAGGGAGCCTCCTACCTGCTAAAACTCATTTCCTCAGCTTTACTCCTCTTTTTCTCCTCTTGCTGTGTGTCACCCGCGCTCCCCTCCGACAAGGGTGGGGGTGGGGGGGGGGTCGCGCAGCGTGGCGCTTTAACGGCTTAAACACACACACATACACAGAGAGGGAGGGGGAAAAAAACAGAGAGAGATGGACCTGTGGCAGGCAGCCAGGTACAGTATATCCCAGAGTTTGCAACACTGCGTCTGCGTGCGTTCCGCCATGTTGAATTTTCAACAAAAACAAAAGCTAGCAGGGCAGACCGAAAGGCGTTACCATTTCAGCCAATACACATTGTGACGTCAAACCGGGCACAAATGCAGATGCGCATTTTTAAGTTTCATTTCTTACAGATTCTGTTTTTTGTTTTTTTTTTATAACCAGGGAACAGAGAGTTTTCATGTTTGGCCTACATGACAGGCTCAGGGGGACCTATTAGAAACTATGAAAACCTGAAAAAAATGAATTCTGAATAAACCACCCCTTGAAATTATTTATTCTGCCGTTCTGATGGTCTGGTAGTGTTTAAACAAGGGAGAATGATGTGAAAATGTTAAAGCAGCTCTCTGCATAATTTTTCTATGTATCAAAGTTTTCTAAATGTTTTAAATTATATTTCAGGTCTAAACTATTATCTATGGGTAGAGTTCCACAACATGTGTCATTCTGATGAAGCCCCCCCCCCCCCCTTCCTCCTATAGACCCCTTTGCATTCTTTCTGGCCACCAAACTTTTTCAGCCAATAGAATTCAAATTTCGGCATTGTTGGCTTTCTGTCAACGTGCACACGCTTCTTGCAAACCTGTAGCAGTAGGGGGCGCTCTCGTACAGGACGCTCCGTGTTTTTCTCTGTTTACCTCTCAGCCGTTCATGGAGGAGGCAGAGCTAATTTCTACTATAAACTTATCCATTCCCCAGCTAATGACGGATTTATTTTTATTTTTAAACCTTTCACCTCACAGAATGGCAAGGCTTGCCAAGGATACACGTTTATTTTGGTCAAAAAGTTAATTCAGGGCCGAGTCATTTCTGTGTTCAGCTACAGAGTACAGCAGCAGCTCGCTGCTACAGAGCTAAGTATCAGAAGCAGCAGGGACAGAGAGGGCTCATCAGAGCCTGGTACAGTGTTGGAACGTGATTTGTGAACTGTGAGTGATTAAACCCTACAGTTTGAGCTGCACAGTTTATGCCCAGCTTACAGACCGAAGAAATGCGCACGAGTCCGCACGCGCTTGTCGAGGTGTTTTGAGGAGGAGCCGTTGGAAGTTGGATTCAAAAACTGCTCTCTTGATCAAATAATCCACAATGCAGCTTTGACACCTGTCTGAGAAAAGTGTATAATGTGTGTAGTGAGGGGTTTTACAGCCTTAAAACATCTGGAATAATAGTTAAAAAATTAAAACTTCTACATCACGGATTTCACCTAATGCAGGGGGGGGGGGGTTGGAACGTAACTCCCGTGATAAATGAGGGATCACTGTACATAAGTTTTCTTTGTCTGATATTTAAATTAGTTTGATGATCTGAAACATTTAAGTGTAACAAACATACAAAAAATGAGGTGTTCTGTTATTGGACTTCTGTGCAAGTCACAGTTTGGCCATAACAAACACCATGTTTGAACTTATGGATGCCCATCGGTATACCTGGTACCAGGACAGCCTAAGTTCCAGGTCAGTGATCGACCTTGTTGTATCATCTGACCTGCGGCCATATGTTTTGGACACTTGGGTAAAGAGAGGAATTGAGCTGTCAACTGACCTGCTGGTAAGCTGGATCAGATATCGGGAGGATGCCACACAGACCTGGTAGACCAAACGTATAGTGAGGGTCTGCTGGGAGAAGAACCTGTTAAGATGGTCTTCAGCTCCCACCTCCAGCAGAGCTTTGATCACGTCCCCAGAGCAGTGGGAGACACCGAGTCTAATTTTTGTCCTCCTAGCTTCTTAAAACTCTGAACTTGTGCTTTGAACTTGCTCTTGCTGAAGAGGTTTGAAGCTAAATGGGAAGCAGCTCCAAATCTGAGACCATGGTTCTCGACCGGAAAAGGGTGGTTTGCCAACTCCAGGTTGGAAGAAAGGTTCTGCCTCAAGTGGAGGAGTTTGGGGTTTTGTTCACAAGTGAGCGAAGGAGGGAGCAGTAGATCGGCAGGTGGATCGTGGCAGTGTCTGCAGTGATGGACGCTGAGCCAGTCTGTTGTGTTGAAGAAGGAGCTGAGCCAGAAAGTTTGCAGGTACCTATGGTCATGAGTTTTGGGTCATAAGATCACAAATTTTGCAATATGTAACATTGATTTGTGATGCCGCTGGTGGGCGTGGTCCTTACTGTAGATGAATAACTGATAACACCACTTCAAAATGACCTAATATCTCTTTAAGATTTTTGCCATTCCTCCTCCTGACGACTCCTTTGGATTTTGCTCTCTTTCAGAGTTTGATCGACATGAGATCCTGCTGTACGAGGAGGTGGCTAAGGTCCCGCCTTTCAAAAGGAAAACTCTGATTTTAATTGGTGCTCAGGGTGTCGGTCGACGTAGACTTAAAGCCAAACTTCTACTGAGGGATCCACAGATATTTGGCACCACCATTCCATGTATGAAAGCTGACAGACGTCATCATTTATTTAAATCACAGCCTAGGAAACCCATGAATATTAGTGCAGCTTTATAATCTACAGTTTAGAACCTGAGTGGTTTGGATGGCTGGTGTTAGGAGACTGACTGATGGACCTTTTTTGTGTTTTTCCAGACACCTCCAGAAAACCCAAAAAGGGCGAACGGGAGAGTCGGATGTATGCTTTCACGAGCCGCAGCAAGATGGAGGCTGACATCAAGAATGGGCGTTATCTTGAATACGGAGAATATGAAGGCAGCCTGTACGGCTTGAAGATCGACTCCATTCACGAGGTGGTGGAGGCGGGACGCGTCTGCATTCTGGACGCTAACCCTCAGGTAAAAACACAGAACCAGACCTGGTCGTCTGTGAGGAGGATGTGTGAGGCTCACCCAGGAATAGCTAGTCCAGGTTTTAGGAGCAGAAGAACTCTGACTTAAAGGGCATCTGGGTCAATTTGAAGTGACACTTTTTCATTTGTCTATACTTAGAACAATAATTACTGGTGACGTCACTCAAGTGGGTGGAGTCTCTAGAAACAGGAAGTAGTGATCTGACCAAAGCAACACTCATGGCTAGTCAGATCAGGAGAGACGCTTTTGCAGTCACCAATCTGTAGAGGATGCTCTGGGTTGTCCATCATGTTCTTCACTTTATGAAGCGTCCGCCTTTGTCCAATCAGCTCTAGAGGCTATTTTACAAAGTTCATCATGTTTCTGTTTGGTGGTCATTGAGGTTCTTGTTTCCGACATATACGTTTTTATTGACCTTTTTTTTTCACTTGACATGTTTCAACCCACATCTGTACTGCAGTAACACTTCTGATGAAGACCGCAGATGTGAGTCGAATAGGGCTGGGGGAAACCGATTATTTTTAAAACGATTATTCGGGCGATTATTTGATCGAAAAGTCGACTATTCTAATGGATAATTAGACGAATATTCTAACGATTATTTTTCTGTTGCACGGTTAATAAAAACCATAAAATTTCAAATAAATACCCCCCCGCCCCCAAAAAATGTAATAAATTACTTAAATGTAAAACTGTTTTCCAAAGCCAAACATCTTCTGCTTCAAACAGAATCAAAGCAGTGTTCTACAACATGGAAGAGCTGTCAGTATTTACTCTTTTACAGGACAATAACTCTAGTTTAAAGGTTTGGAAAAACTACTAAGTTGTAGTACTAAACAAAACACTGTGAGGTTCACAGTATGGACATTCCTGAGTGTTTAACACAAAATAAAGTGACAGTTTCTAAGGAAGAGCTGCAGTTTGACATAAATCTCTTGTTTTAAAGATTTAAAAACTGCAGAGCAAAAACAAACACTGTGCAGTTCACAGCAGACATTCCTGAGTGTGTTAGTTAAACTATTTCATCGTCTCAAAATAAAACTGAACTGCTGTTCTGTTAGTGTGTGCAGTATAGCACTGTGTTCCTCCCTCATCACCTCCTCTGTATTACACTCTGAATCGCTGTAGAACAGGAGGAGTCATTATATTTATATTTGGCTAAAGAAACTACTTATTATTTAGGTTATTATCTAGGTTATTATGCATTGGTATTTAACGTGAGTCTCTGAAAACAACTGAAGTTAAAGGAAGACTAACTTCTAGTCATCGACAGATAAATGTGGTTTTAGTGTTAATATTGTTGAAGCCACAGCTGTTGACAGTTAGACTGAGAAACACGGCTAGACGAGCGGCGCGCGCTGCCGTGGCGACAGGCGCGAGCACCGCTGACCGGACGGTCACCTCCTCCGCTCCGAACCGAACCTCATGGTGAGGTCCAGTTAGGGCAGGGGGCGAGCCAGGTGTCGCGCTAACCGCGGGCCCTTGTAGCTCCTCAGGAGAGCTCCAGTGTCTCCTTGGCTGCCCCCCCTCCCCAGGACCAGGTTCTGGGTTTTCCCGGTCTGAACGGATCTGGGTCTGGACCTCCATTTGATGGTGCCTGCTGCAGAGGAACATGTTGCTCTTTGGTGAGCCTAGCTTTTTTTTTTGCTTACAATCGTCCCTGTTGCTGAGAACAAACGTTCAGAAGGTCCATGTAGGATTTTACCACAGCAGCAGCAGCAGCAGCCAGGGCGGTGAGTCTCTCTTCATTCTCCTTCCACCACTGGAGCGGGTTTCTGTCCTTTGCTGTGTTTAAAGTATTCCTAAAACTTTGAGGTAGGGCGGCAGGTTGTGTTCTGGTGACATGTAGAGCTTGGGAGTGCAAGCTGCTGAACCTGAAAGCTGTTAGAGACAGAGTTCTGTTCTCCATGCGGCTTTGTTTTGGTTCCCCGCATGCGTGTGGTGCGCGCGCAACGCGTCGACTTGGGGATTTGACGTCGACGTTTTTTTTAAATCGATTCGTCGACGTCATTGACGAATCGCTCCAGCTCTAGAGTCGAAACATGTCAAGTCAAAAAGGGTAAATAAAGACTTACTTATTGACCATATATGTCAGAAAAAAGAACTTCAATGACCAGCTCTAGAGGCCCCAGAGTCCTCGGAACAGACCCCACCTTCTTTATCGGTTTGTTCAACCATTTAAGATCTCTGGTTCTGATGCTGCTGCTCCAATAGACTGTAGACATGATCAAACTCTCCACAACAGACTGATAGAACATCTGGAACATTTTACTGGAAACACTGAAGGATCTCAGCTTCCTCCAGATGTCCAGTCTACTCTGTCCCTTCTTGTAAACAGCTTCACTGTGTCTCCAGTCCAGTCTGCTGTCCAGGTCAACACCCAGCCAGGTATTTAGATTCCTCCACCACCTCCACTTCTTCTCCACGATGGACAAAGTGTTGAACGTATTCCCGCTTCTTCTAAAATCCACAGTCGTGTCCTTTGTTTTGTCGTGATGTCACCAGTGGGTGTGGTCCTTACTGTGGATAAATAACTGATAGAACGTCACTTCAGAACGACCCAAACATGCTTTAAAAACAGCTGAAACTGAGAAGCTTAAACCTCGATGGCTGAAAGTGTCTGAGCCGTGTTGTTTTGAGCTCTGCTGTCCTGACTCCGTGTGTGTGTGTGTGTGTGTGTGTGTGTGTGTGTGTGTGTGTGTGTGTGTGTGTGTGTGTGTGTGTGTGTGTGTGTGTGCGCGCTCTAGTCTCTCAAAGTGCTGCGGACCTCAGAGTTTTTGCCCTACGTGGTGTTCCTTCAGTCTCCAGACTTTGAGGTGCTCAAGGCGATGAATCGCTCTGCGGTGGAGGCCGGTGTGGTCACGAAGACGCTGACGGTACAGCGAACACGACTTTCTTTCCCCTCAGTTATATGTTTATAAAGTTGAACCCTGTGGATTCACAGAACCGTTAAAGAAGTGAATGTGTGTCTTGTTGCAGGACGAAGAGCTGCAGAGAACGTGTGACGAGAGCGATAAAATCAAGTCTGCCTGCGGTCACTACTTTGACCTCACCATCATCAACGAAAACCTGGATGAGACCTACCGCACCGTCAGAGCTGCACTGGAAACGGTTTCTAAAAACCCTCAGTGGGTCCCTGTGACCTGGGTTTTTTAGAAACAGTTTGTAAAGTTCACCAGAGCGAGGGAACAAAAAACCCCAACAACTTAAAACGGCCAATGGACGAGAATGGATGGATGAACTGAAAACAACAGATTTGTATTTTTCATCAGTTTTTAGACATCTGGTTTAGCTGTAGCTTGGTATAGGTTAGACTCCAGGACAAACTGCACCGGGACACATCAAGGACTCTGTGTGTGCATGTGTGTGTGTGTGTGTGTGTGTGTGTGTGTGTGTGTGTGTGTGTGTGTGTGTGTGTGTGTGTGTGTGTGTGTGTGTGTGTGTGTGTGTGTGTGTGTGTGTGAGTGAGTGAGAGAGAGAGACTTTACATCTTTTTGAGGACCAAACGCCAGTTGCCATCATAGAATTCATCAGTTTTACAGTACAGGTCTGCTCTCAGGTGCAGGCAAGTCTCAGAACCTTAATCCAGTATGTCACTGAGCTGTGGCTGGTGGTCACCAATTCCAAATGACAATTACCACAATATCTGAAAATGTATATAAATGTTCTCAGTGTCATATAATCCTCAACACCTCGCTGTTCAGTCACTTGTAACCTTCCTTCCTTTCAAAAATGTTCCAGATGTCATCAACCAGTCTGGAACTGGTCTGGGATCAGTCTAGTACCTCTTTTCCACTACACTGGTGCTGGTGCCAGGTGCCGGTGCTCGGCCGGTTCTGAACTAGGAGCCGCCGAGAACCAGCCCGCATTTCCACTATGCAGGAGCTCAGCGGGAGCCACGTGATAATACGTCACAGGTCACAGGAGCACTTCTTGAGTTTTTTTAGTTTACTAACAATTTGGGCCGTTGTTCGCGTGAACCGTGCAAGCTTCAGTTCCTCTCTTATCTCTTCATACACCTTCTTTTTTCTAGTGACACTTTCCAACTTCTGTTTTATGTCAGCCGATGTCCAGATTGCTAGAAATGCTTTGATTTCCTCCGCGCTCCACGTTACCGAGCCTTGGGTGTCCGCCTCTTTTTTTCTTCTTCTTCGTGGGATTACTCCGCCCGCCACTTGTCACGTCACGGGTTAAACTCCGCCCGCCACTTGTCACGTCACGGGTTAAACTCCGCCCGCCACTTGTCACGTCACGGGTTAAACTCCGCCCGCCACTTGTCACGTCACGGGTTCTCGTGCCTGGACCAGCAGTGTTTAGGAGCTGGTTCGGAACACGTTCTTTTTTGGCACCAGCACCAGTTTTCTTCAGTGGAAAAGCGCGGAACCGGTTCTGAACTCGGGAACCAGGGCAGTGGAAAAGGGGTTTAGGACCGGTCTGGATCCAGTCTGGGACCGGTCTAAAGCCGGTCTGGGATCGGTCTAAAGCCGGTCTGGGATCGGTCTAAAGCCGGTCTGGGATCGGTCTGAAACTCGGATATAAAAGCTCTTGTAAACTTGATGTATTTACTGAATCAGAAGGGATTCTAACTGAACATGTTCTTGTTTTTTTTTTTTTTATTTTATGTCTATCTGCCAGCAGTGAGCTACTGACTCAAGTCAACATAAAGCATTCCCAGCAGAACGGTGTGTTGATGAGTAACATGTCTGTTTACCTGAGAACTTTGTCACTTATTGACAAGAACTCACTTGACCTCTAATCAACAAGCTAAAAAAAACCTCCTTTAATTCCAGACAGTTGGAATGTGCTGAGGGGTTTACAGTCCTTAAACATGTTTTTATTTTAACTATCCACTGATAGAACTTCTAGCATTCAGACATGATGGAACAGAGTACATTTAGCATCACTTTGATGATCATCTGCACTTATTTCTACCCAGAGTTTCATTCAGATTTTCCCCTAGATCTTACAGAGGTGATGGGAGGGTCTGATTCTTCTCCAGCACATCTCCATGGAGTTAAAGAGATATTAGCCATTTTAAAGTAGAGTTCTATCATACATGTATTTATTTATTTATTTGTTAATTTGCTTGTTGGCTTGTTTATTTGTTTATTTATTCATTCTAGTTATTAAGAAAGCATCATACCCACTGGTGGCATCACTCAAAGGGGGCGGGATCTCTAGAAACAGGAAGTGGTCCTCAGATCAAAGCAATACTCATGGCTGGTCAGATTAGGAGAGACACTGATGCAGATAAGTGACAAATTAGCAGCTAATTTTTAGGTATTTAAAAAACATTTGCTCACAAACGTCACACTGAAGCTTTGAAACGCTTTATTTCCTGTTTAAATTCGAGACCTTTGGTTTCAACCAGGGTTCTTCTACCTTCACTAAAATCAGAATCAAGGACTTTCAACGTGATTTTTCAAAGATTTTGCAGCACCTTACATAGGTGATGATTTATCCACCACGAACAAATCACAAACACTCAAAACTAGACTACTTCCTACTTCTAGAGACCTCGCCCACTAAGAGTGATGTCACTGGTGGGTGTTGTCCTCACTTTACTTCAAAATGACCCAAACATTTCTTTTTTGTTTTGTTGTGAAACATTTTGGAGGCGGAGCGTAGAAGTGCCAATCACATATCAGGTGTTCTAGAACTGAGATTCATCTGGTTCAGAAGGAAAGCCACAGTCACACGACGTGTTTAACAAACACTCATTCCCAGCATGCACTTTTAGGTTTGACATATTTATTACCTTGTGCGTATTTATTTCACAGTATGTAGATAGCATGTAGATAAACAAGGATATAATGAAACTGCCTTGTATTTAAGATTTGTGTCACTTTATTGATGGTGGTCAGAATGTCTTTTGTACAGAAACGCCTTCGATAACAATACCACTGTACATGTGCCATCTCTTATTATCATTTATAATTTCAGATTGTTGTTCTCTCGGGTTGCCATACATGTCTATTGTGCCAACAACAGAAATGTTTCCTAACAGATTGTTTAATCTTTGAGTGGATTTTGTGGCAGCTATTTCAAACATTGAACGAATTGTTAAATTATAAATGATAAAACTAGTGTTTGTTGACTTTTTCAGCTGTTTTCTAATCAATTTGATCTCTAGTTGCTGAATGTAGTTTGAAGGTAGTTTTTTTTCCTGGCAGCTATATCTCTGGATGAATAAACCATCTTCACTTTTTGAGGACGTTCCAGAACTTCGTGTTCTTTTTTTTATTAAATCACATTTGGTGCAATGAGTTGCTGTTTGGTCATTGTATAGAACATATCTACTGATATACAGCAAGTAAAGTGTTGATCACATCATCACCTTTCTAAGTAATTATAGGATTCTTCATTGTTTGTAATGAATCAGTATTTTGTCTTTAGGTTGGTTCACGTTTATAAATTCATACCATGGTTCTATAGGGACACCCTGTGGGGGGCGCTCCAGGAATATGAGGTTCTGTTAAGTCATTATCAGTAATGGTTTTCCTTACCTGTAGCAGAATGACTTCACCTCACAGTGAGTTTGTAGAGAAGTGACTCAGTCCTCAGACCTGTGGAGGTCTCAGATGTTCTCCACCTTCAACCTCCTTCCCAAGCTTCAGCTCCCTCCCCATCAGAGTGGTGGTGTTCATGTTCCAGGAGCCTGTTTCTGCACCAGACACTTTATTTTCTTCCTGTGGTTGGTGGGTCCACAGAAGGACAAACCCATGTGACCAGTGGGCAAAAGCTGGCCCACCAGGCCCCAACCCCAGAACCAGGACACAGCCAGAACTTCACTAAGTCCATTCTCAAATACTTCCACTTGTCTCCCCTGCAGTTTGACTGCAGATTATCTCTTAAGGTTGGTATAGATTACTATACTTGTTTTCTTTTTGTCATCAGTCTTGTGACTTTATTAATCAATCCTTTGATATATTGGAAACCATCTGGTGAGTTTTATTAAGTTAGACCTGCCACAGACTTCTGTGTATCAGGATGTATTCACAGCACACATGTAGCAGAGCAGTGTTTCAGCGAATAGCCAGAGCCGACCTGAGGTGATGTGAAACAAATCGTCTCTTCTTGTGGTTTGTGTTTCAGAGGATTTGTAGGTTTTAACAACAGTTCAGGAAACAACTTTGTTGTTATCCTTTGCAGTAATTGACCTTCCAGGACCTTCCTACTCATGCTTGCCTCATGTAATTAAATTTTTTTCGATTTGTGGAAATGATTCCGTTGTTCTCCAGGTAAGGTGAGCTCTTACCCTGAGCTAGATGAAGAGATTGACCTCCTCTCCGCCGTCATCAGTGAGCAGAGATCTGGGTCCAGGGTGACGGACACATGGACCTGATTTGGTGTCCTCTCTGTATGATAACTGTGAAATATTCCTTCTGTTCCTCAGCCCATCCTTCCCAGGATGAGAGACTCGAGCAGCTCAGTGGACCCAGTTCTATTCATAAAGGATCCTCCACCAAGCACCCCACCAGTCCCAGCATCACTCACACCAGTTCTACTCCTCCCACCACCCACACCCCTGGACCGTTCAGAGATCCCATCACCGTCCCGTATCCCTCCAATGACCATGTGTTCATCAGTAAGTCATCAACTGGTTCTATTTCAAACTAGACGTCTGAGAGAGGTTCTGATGGTCTAACAGGTCCTTTTGGAAGGTAAAAATAAAGGAAACCATTCCAGGGATCCAGAAGGACTCCTGTTCTCCTCACATCAACATTTTAGATCTCCTAAACATCAGTCTTCTAAAGACAAATGCTACATTTTTTTCATTCATGTGTGATTTGGTTCCTAACAGCTATCAAATGAACATTTTTTGGTAATATTTGTATTTTTGTCGTTGCTGCTAATAAAGCCTGAAATGGCTTTTTAACTGATCATCACAAGAAAGCTGGATAATCCAGATGATATCTGTAAAGTTAGTGTTTGAAGAGCTGAATTCAATGTCTTCCATGTATTATGATTACAGTCTATAGATGCAGAGTGTTACCTGATTTGTTCAGGTTAATGATGATGTTTTACTCCTATCTGGATCTTCATCAGATCCATCATTTAACAAGCTGAACACTCCTTAAAATTCTCAGTGAGAAACTCCAGGTGTGGTGGTTTCATCACTTATTAGAGCCCTTTATGCTAACTTCATGCACGTTATACGTTTGTGTATTTAACCTTGAGCCCTAAAAATATCAATAAATCACAGCTGATGATCACATTTATGAACGTTTCACACAAAACCCGCCAGTTTAAAGAAAATCAGAGATCTAGAATAGATCTATGGTCGTAGTTACTCTAGGCACGCTAACAACTCACGTACACATGGAAGTAAATGATGTTCTCCAGAAACTCCACACATCTCACTCTGACTACAGGATTCATCTGATCTCATCTTCTGATTCAGACCTTTTTAGGATAAAGATGTAGAAGCTCCTTTAATCTTCCTCCTCTTGCAGTCTGAACATGTTCAGTTCTAACAGACTGAGCTCCCTGAAATCTGCTGTCACTGGGTCACTCTGGAGATGCAACATCAACTGACCCAGTTTCAGCAAAAAGATCAGCATAGGAAATCAACCTTTTAACAAACTGACGTGAACAAACATCCTAAGAATGTCTGAGAGCAGAACGGCTGAATGCGAGCTTTGTAACCAGTTCTAACCCTAACCCTTCTGATTTTCCTCCAGTCCTTTACAAGCAGAACTCGTACAGTTCTGGCTGTCAGTTCTGCTTTACTTAGGACACTCTGAGCTCTCACAGATCCTCCTCTCTCTCACACACACACTAACCATCTGTCTCTGTGCTTTCTCAGTCATGATGAGCGGTGTGTTTGTCGGGGCGGGTTCACTGGTCTTGGTCATAGGAGCCTGTTCAGGTGAGACCTTCTCAGAATCCAAGCCAGAATTTCTTATTGAATGAAGTCACTCAAAGAAGAGTAGAAGATCTTCTGATAGCTGCAGACATAATAATGGTATTGCTCTGGCTTCAGTTTTGATTCATTTGATTTTTTCTTTGCTGTATTAATTCAACAGAGAGGCGAGCGTCTCACTCAGAAGGTGGACTATCCTGCATACGGAGTGACAAAAGCTCAAACATTTCCCAGTGTTGTAAGTAGAGGATGTCTGTAGAGGCAGAAATCTAAATGCAGTTTAGTGATGATGTTCCAGGTCACTGCTTCACTCTCAGGGTGTGGTTTTAAGCACCAGTACACAGTCTTTTATTCATCAGGTTCTAGACAGAAGAACTTGGTGAAAAATCTGTTTTTTCTCCAGGTTTTGGTATTTTTTCTCACTAGGTTTTAAAAAGTGACAAACTCAGAGGAGAGAGTGATGCTAAACGCAGTCATCTATTTATCATTTAGTGCCGTTTCTTTATCAGCAGGACTTTCTGCAGGAGACGTCATTCTTTTTCCCATAACCTCCCCCTGCTCTTTCATAAAGTTCTTGTGAAGACAGTTTTTGGAGGACAGCGTGTCCATGTTTCCATGTATCCATGCACTCAGGGTAATGTCTGCTCCATCTCATCAGCCAGCAGGTGGAGCTGTTGTGCCCTGGTGGCCCTCTGCTGCTCTCAGGTGGCAGGTTTCTTTCACTCCCTGCCTGCAGTGGTGTGTGGTTCTGCACCGTGGCCTCCAGGATCAGATGGCCTGCTGCTGGATCAACACACCAGCAGAGGTGTTTTATAGATGTGTTGTATCTAACAGACGTTACTGGACTGAACTTCTTTCACTGGAGAGTTACAGAGCTGGAAAAATTCAGATTGGAATGAAGACAACAACTGAGCAGCACATTTTGTTTGGTTTATTTCATTCTCAACATCTCCACTGCTTTACTGTGCTAATGTGTGCTAGGTATTATTAACTATTACGGTATATTAGCTATTGGTTATAACACACACACCCCACCCCCTGTGTGTTGCAGCCTGGAGATAGGAAGCTGGCCCACAGCGCCCAGATGTTCCACTACCAACACCAGAAGCAGCAGATGCTCTCGCTGGAGAAGTGGGTCATGTCCTGTCTCTGTCTCATGTCTCCGCCTCTCTGTTGGACAGAACCTGTGGGATCCTTGTTGAATACTTAATGGCTCCATGTTTGACCTCTGCGGGAACAGGGATGAGGCCAAACCTCCTGACTCTGGAGCATCAGCAGATGAGGAGAACGAGGACGGAGATCTCACAGTGTACGAGTGTCCTGGACTGACACACACACACACACACACACACACACACACACACACACACACACACCAGAGCTGAGAAACTACAGAGGTCATAAAGAGTTGTGGAGGTGTGGTTTGTCTCTTTGGGTCCACTGGGTCGTGATGGAAGCATCAAGCCCCACAGTCTGACTCCAGTCATGGATCGTAGCTGCTAACATCCTGACAGAGAATCTGATGTTTTCAGCTCTTTGATCTGACGACTCACTTCAGTCAGACCTGTGATGGCATTTAAAAATGCAATTCATAAACTTTAAACTCTCTATTTGATTTTTTAATCCTCTGTTTTAAAACAAAATGTCAAATCTGAAGTCTGTTCTAGAAGAGGATCAGCTGATTGAGCTCCTCCAGGAGGTCTTACTGTAGATAGCTCATAGAAGAAGGATAAGTAGTCCTGTGCGTGAGTGCGTGTGTGTGTGTGTGTGTGTGTGTGTGTGTGTGTTTCTGATGGAGCCCTCTGTTTGTCTTCAGACAGGAGAAATGGAGGTGAAGAATCCTCTGTTTGATGACGCCAGCCTTTCCCTGCAGAGGTTCCACAAGTAAACCTGGACCTTCGGACCTTTTCTGGCTCTGCACGCAGCACGTGTGCGTTCCTCTCATCAGCTCACACGCACGTGCACACTCTACCTGCTGCACTCAGTGCAGGTTTTTTCCAGAACAAGACTGGGAGCGTAAGATTAACGGAGGAGGGAGAGGATCAGGAGGGAGGACTAAAACCTTTCTCGGGCTAGAAATGAATCCGGGTCTCCAACTCTGCAGCCACATCTGGTTCTGTGTGTGTGTGTGTGTGTGTGTGTGTGTGTGTGTTATTGTTCTGATGCCTTTGTTCCAGTTTAGTATTGACTCTTTGACATCTGTGTTGTTTAACCAGTAAACTCTTTCGTTCATGGCGTTCGAGCTGCAGATGTTGGTTTTATTCAGTTTGTTTTTAGGAACTAGGGTGATTTTAATCTTTGGACCTGCCTGTGTGCAGCACCAGGACCTGTATCAGTCTGTTCAGTAGCCACAGTGTTCTCAGCCTATTCCTCTATGCATGAAGTGATGCTATGTAAGAAACCAGAGAGTGGATATGCATTTACAGCTCTTTATCCTGTATATATGCTGTAAGTATGTAAATGACCTCAGACTGATAATGAAGCGTCTGAATCAGAGTGTGTATATCAGGCTAACATGCTTTAGTGATCTGTATAGAGCACTTTATGTTTCCAGGGTTCCTGCACAGGGTGAAGGAATTGTTCCAGTCAAATAGGTTTTAAAAACATGAATTCATTCATTCATTATGTGGCTTTTATCTGAGAAATGTTGAGCAGATGAAGAGGAAAGCAGAGAGGATCCACATGTATTTCTACCCACAGTTTAACATTGTCACAGCAGCCTACAACCTCCCAGCTCCACTAGAAACAGGAACTCTGACTTCTTTAACTTTGGCGAACACGTTTTTAGATTTGTTGTTATGTTTCAGATAGATCAGCTGACGTGATTTTATTCATCGAGTTTAAATAACTCACTCCAGTTCATCAGGTCTAGTCTCTTCCTACGTCTCACAGGCGGGTGTTGGAGGCGTTTCAGCCTCCTCTCCGATGGGCTGCATTAGCTGCACTAAATAAAAGCTCCATGAATCTGAGTCAACATGGAGGTTCTCTTTAATGTGGTGTGGACTGAACAGGTCCAGAAGATGGTTCTGGTGAGGAAGGCTCCAGTGTAGGGCTGTGCTCTATCAGAAAATTAGATATTTGATGATATCAGTAAAGATGAACCATCATTCCTCTCACTTAGTGTCTGTTCTGCACACACACTCGGTGTTTTAACCAGTAGAGCTCTTTGGACTGGTCCAGTCCAGTGTGTAAAAACACTCGTCTCCTTTCAGTGAGTTCTCATGTTTGACTGAATGGCTGAGCGAGTCCACATCATGTGTTTTTAGTAAGCGCTGTTCTGCTGATGGATCTTCTCTGCTTCTCCTCCAAAGCATCTCTTTGACCTGAATGTGGAGCTGACCTCCAGACTGAACGTGTGCTAGAAAAACTTTGGACGAACTCTTAGGAGCTTCACTCAGACCAAACATGAATGCAATCTTTAACAAGACTCTTAAAACCTAAGTGAGCCCAGGGAACAAAACTATGGACTGTTGAACAAATGATCAAATCCTCACGTCAGACTTTTTTCTTTCACCATCGCTGAAAGCTGCAGCCAAACCCTGCTGGCTGTCTGAATGAGCTCAATCCCTTCATCATTAGTTTTAGAAGAACCTTTAATACCAGCTGTTTTTAGGATATATGTATGCTGCCTGCATGTGGATAAACCAGAGCTACAATCAAATATATGAATCAATATTTATATTATAATCTAAAGTAAAAACAGAGTCTGATTTTTCTTATGTCCATGTTTTAAAGCAACAATAAACATTTAAGTTTTATTTTAGAACCATTTGTTCTGTTCTTTCTTCACATGGCACATGTTCTGTGCCATACAGTGGTTGATCAAGTCACACTAAGGTCTAAAGGACTAACACAGACCATACGAGACTTATCAGACGCACTTAAAAAATCAGCAGTTCTTTTATTTAGGGTTGAAACTCAACACAGCAGTTGTTAGCCGTTGACCCAGGCCTCCAGGTCGTGGTAGACCTTCCTCCTGGGTAAGCTGGGATACCTGAGGCAGATCTGACACAGCCTCTCTCTCCAGTCGGTGTAGGTTTTAATTCTGTGAGCTCGACGCCACAGGAAGTACTCCTCATAGGCCCGTCTGTCTGCAGCCACGTGTTTCAGATACGCAGCCAGGTCTGCTGTGCTCTGGAAATCAGCCAAGTGGATGAAGGAATGCGGTGGGGCCACAGCCTCGTAGGTGTCCCTGCTGGGGCCGAGGACCACTGGTACGGCTCCTGCCTGGAACCCGTTCCTCCACAGCTTCTCGCTGATGTAGTCGGTTGACTCCGAGTTCTCAAATGACAGATAAAACAGACAGTTTGAGATGGTGGGCAGCAGCTTTTTGTCCGGCAGAGGATTCTTGTTCCACCTTCCGTACACCTCAATGGGGATGTAGTTCTTTAGACTCTGGTAGACACCAGCACGGGCCTGGTTTGACCTGTACTTGCTGACCACCCAGCTGGCAAAGCAGGAGCGGTTTGAAGCAGGTGGGAAGGCTTGTGTTTCTGTACCAGGCACAGTCCTTCCATAAGGGATGGATATATCAGCATCTCGCCTGTAGCTCATGGTCCAGTTGAACAGGCCGTTCAGCTGCTTCAGGTTTGCGTTGTTGACCGGAGGCTCCAAAGACAGCCACACCCAGTGCTGGGAGGCGGGGCGATGCTGAGGTGGAGCAGGCAGGCCTCTGCTCAGCTCCTGGTGGTGGAACACAACCACATCTACTGTTAGATGGGCAGAGTGGTCGTCGGTGAGGAAACAGTGGCTGATGTTGAACATGTCCAGACATTTGTCCCCCTTCAGACTGTAGGCCCGTCCAAACGGCCAGGACCACAGCAGGATGCTGATGTTTCTGCTAGGAACAGACTTTTGGTTCTGAGGAGCAGAGAACCTCTGCTCTAACAAGCTGGAACAGAACAGTGCTAAGAGGGAGCAGAGGAGGAGGCAGAGGAGGAAGAGAGCTCTAGGCTGAATCAGAGAGGATCCAGGTGATGTCATCGCTGCTGGGCAGAATCTGGGTCAAGAGGTCAGAGAGGGAACGCCTGAAAGGATGAAAGCCTTGATCAGACTTTAGATCAGAACCAGAACCTCACAGTGTCAAACAACAAAAATGTTCTCGACGTATCAGAGACTTTCAGAGAACTACAGTAAAGGCTGTGATTTTTAGAATGAATGTGATCTCTGTGTCATCATTTAGGAAAACTCTGTCTGAAGGATCTCTTTACATCTCAGGTAACATCTGTTTATCTACTGCAGACCTTAAAATGTTGCTATTCTTTTACCATGTTACACATTCTCTGTCTCTAACTGTGAGGGCTGTGTGGGTCAATGATATGAAACTGACAGAAGATCATCTGACGGCACATCCTGGGAACTTGTTGCAACACAAACTTTGAGCCAATAAAAAAGACTGACATTGCGAGAGTTTGTATCTCTGAGCAGGTTTTCATTGAGCCATAAACCTAAGCAGGTGAATCTAAGGAGCAGAGAGAGCACTTACCTTCCTGAGGTGGCATCTGACTGCTCGTGGCTTGCCAGCCTTTTGTAATGTGAAGGAAACCCTGCCCTCATTCACTTCTTGACTGATAACTTGCATCACACCCTGAGTTTCTGAGCGTGAAGGTTGATCTACATCCTTTATCGGTGATTATTAAAAGCCTTTTTTTTTTTTACGTGAATTTGTTTCCTTCAGATGAAGTTTAGATCTTTTCTGTGTGTTTGTATCTCATCTTCACTCTCCCAGCCTTCAGTCAACATGCTGCTTTGCTCCTGCTCTGGCTCTTTTAGTGACACTACACATGACTAATGTGTCAGCGTTGCAGCAGGATGTAGCGTTGATGTGGTCTTCTGTCGGTTTGATATCAGGCCTCAGCATCAACCCTCACAATAAGCTAGCTACCAGCTGGGGTTTCCCTTCCTGTTCTTGCACCCGTGCTAAGTAAAGTGGCTTTTGAAGGTCCAGACCATATCAGAACTGTTCTGCTCCCCGGGTCCCAGGTCAGGCCTTTTTTAAAAACACAGCAGAACAGACTGAACATGGTCCTGTTGTCTGTTTGATCCACTGATCTGTTGGTTAGTTTCTAAACAGTTGATCTGTTAGTCTTTGTGCTCTTTGTGAATTGCCACACAGCTGGAACCAAGCCATCACTCTCTCTCAGTACACATAGTTCCTGTTTTTAGTTCCCTGTTGTCAGATTATGGTGTTAGTTTACTTTAGGTGTGTCCTCACTTCAAATCTTGTTCATATTTTACCGTCACTCATTTAGAAATTAAAGTTTTTGGACACGCCGCCCTCAGCCACCAAAGAGCATTAGTTGACTTATAATAATTATTAGTAATTATTATTATAAACTAAACAAAGCATGGTTTGCTTCTGATGTCTCTTCTTTATTCTTATACTGTATCATCCATATCTGGAGCCTGTAGTTCGTAAGAAGCATCCTCCACAATCTCTCCCCCCGGACCTCAACTTCTACCGCCCGACGCAAAACACTGAAGGAAACTGTGCGTCGACACTCCGCTGGACCTCCTGCCCTGGCTCAGGAGCAGAGCCCCTCCACCTCCAGCCCTCCAGTTCCTCGGCCCCGCAGGATCACAAACCCAGAAAGATCAAACCCAGAACCCTCTTCGCCTCGTCCACTGTTCTCCCCAACCACTCTGCTGGTTGGTGACTCAATAATCAGGAACGTTCGCTTCTTCAACGTCATCACAAAGTGTTTTCCATCGGCCACCGTTCAAGATATTCTGGAGAAACTTCCAAGTCTGCTGTGCTCCGTCCCGACTTCAGTCAGAAGAGTGATCATTCATGTTGGATCCAACGATGTCTCCCGTCGGCAGTCTGTTGTCACATTACAGCATTTTTACCAGCTGCTGGAGATCCAGAAGAGCAGTGGAATGTCTGTCTTCATCTCCGGCCCGATTCCCACAGTTTCTTGTGGAGATGAAAGTTTCAGCCGTCTGCTCTCATGGTTACAGCAAGCATTTTGATGTGTGCATTTTAGTCAATGGAAATAAATGGTGTTTTTGTGACAAGCTGCTGCTAACAGCTAGGCTAAATCCCTGGCATCAACTTTGTTCTTTGCCAAATAAATATAAAGAGACACAGCAGCTGACTGAATGAGGACGTGGTACAGGGTGTGGCTGGTTGGGAAAAGCGGAGGATGGATCTCTTCTCCATCTCAGCAGCATCCTCTTCTACGCTGTCACCTCTTCTAGCAACCTGTCCTGTTCTGACTCATCAGCTGGAGCCATCAGCTGCACCTGAAATCACTTAAAGCGGCTCTCTGGAGCATTTTTCTCTGTATCAAAGTTTTCTAAATGTTTTAAATGATATTTCAGGTCTAAACTATGATCTATGGGTTGAGTTCCACAACATCTGTCATTCTGATGAAGACCCTCCTTCCTCCTAGAGACCCCTTTCCATTTTTTCTTGCCGCCAACATTTTTCAGCCAATAAAATTCAAATTTCTGCATTCTCTCAACATGCACGCTCATCGACCAAACCTGTACCAGTAGGGGGCGCTGTCGTACAGGACGCTCCGTGTGTTTCTCTGTTTACTGTCTCGTTCACTGAGGACTCACGGCTCATTTCTACTAAAAACCTACCCATTCTCCAGCTAAAGATGGATTTATTTTTATTTTTAAACCTTTCACCTCACAGAATGGCAAGGTTTGACAGGGTTACGCGTTTATTTTGGTCAGAAAGTTCATCCATGGCCGAGTCAAGTTCAGCTTCAGAGTCCAGCAGCAGCTCTCTGCTAACAGAGCTAATATCAGAAGCAGCAGGGACAGAGAGGGCTCTTCAGACCCTCGTAGTGTTGTTGGAATAAGATTGTGAACTGTGAGTGATTAAACCCTACACATTGAGCTGTACAGCTTATGCCCGAAGTATATGCGCTGTGTGCACGCGCGCACACGCGACCGGACGCGCGTGTCGAGATGTTTTGAGGAGGAGCCTTTGGACGTTAGATTCAAAAACTGCTCTCTTGCTGAAATAATCCAGAGTGCGGCTTTAAAGTGCCTGTGACTCCATATTTAAATCACTTTATATTAAACAGGTGTAATCTTTGATGCCTCTAGATTATCGTTGCACCATTATAACTCAAAATACGCTGTAATTATTTCCTAACGAGCAACTCAGAGATCAGAAGAAAGCGCCGCCTTCCGGTTCTGCTGGGTTTCTCCTTATTTGGCAGCCTGACACTTCTGCTGCAGTAGGGGGCAGTGTCGTCGCGTGAAAGAGAAACGAAACTGAAACTAAACACTACACGGTCTATGGGCAATGGCGGCGGCACTGCCTCGCTCCAGTTGTCGTGAACGTGCATGTGGGAGGAGAATTTACCATATAAGCAAGTCCGGATCACTATGACCTCATAGCGGGCTGGAGTGAAAAAAACTGTTTGAAACCTGGGTCTGAAATCTGGAAGAGCTTCTCACTGGCTGGACTAGGAGACAGATGGACGCCGTGTTTTGCTCTTTCTGGCAGGTTTAAGGTGAGAACTCAACGTTGCAACATGATAGATAAGTCAGAAAACATGGAAACCGATGTCATGGGACCTTTAAAGGTCCAATTCAACTTGAAACCCTTCAGTCATTTTGAATAGCTGGACATATATAGAAGCATTTCAGATGTGAATATGGTTGATTTATAATTATTAAAGCCTGTTTTGGTGCCTTTATGGGGGTTTCATGTCACCCTGCTGAAAAACAGCAAACCCAATCAAAAAACCAGAAGTGACCTGTGAGGAGGATTAGAAAGATGAACATTTCTAATGGAAAAAATAACTCATGCTGGGGCTTTTTGAATGTCTGACTTGATGAAAGTGAAGAAATTGATCAGGGTGTCTGATATGACGGTATTTTTACAATGTGTTAAGGTTAGTGTTGACTGACTTCATTTATATGATTTTATAGTGATTCTCTCATTAAAGACACTTAAGCCAGTGTTATCAGATTATTACATTAAACCATGTTGCACATTATTAATGAAATGAACTGGTGCTTCAACATGTTGACCTTAAAACGCTTTACTCTATGTCAGTAAAATCAGCAAGGCACTGCAGGGAATTGAACGCCGTCTCATTACCAGTGCCTTTTGCTTTTTGTGGTGACATGAAAAGGAGCAAAACCTGCATCAAGTGCACCTCTAGTTGTCTGTACAGCAGGACAAGTACCGGTAGAGATGCTGTCTCGATGCAGTAAAAGGAACCTTTGAAAACTATTTTAACTTATCATTTTTAATCCTTTAAAGGTCCCATGACATCGGTTTCCATGTTTTCTGACTTATCTATCATGTTGCAACGTTGAGTTCTCACCTTAAACCTGCCAGAAAGAGCAAAACACGGCGTCCATCTGTCTCCTAGTCCAGCCAGTGAGAAGCTCTTCCAGATTTCAGACCCAGGTTTCAAACAGTTTTTTTCACTCCAGCCCGCTATGAGGTCATAGTGATCCGGACTTGCTTATATGGTAAATTCTCCTCCCACATGCACGTTCACGACACCTGGAGCGAGGCAATGCCGCCGCCATTGCCCATAGACCGTGTAGTGTTTAGTTTCAGTTTCGTTTCTCTTTCACGTGACGGCACTGCCCCCTGCTGCAGCAGAAGTGCCAGGCTGCCAAATAAGGAGAAACCCAGCAGAACCGGAAGGCGGCGCTTTCTTCTGATCTCTGAGTTGCTCGTTAGGAAATAATTACAGCGTATTTTGAGTTATAATGGTGCAACGCTAATCTAGAGGCATCAAAGATTACACCTGTTTAATATAAAGTGATTTAAATATGGAGTCACAGGCACTTTAATGGAGCCAATATGTCAGTAAAGGTGAGAGAAGAGCAAACTCACATTTTATGAACTAACCCACTTGTTCATGTTTATTCACTTGGTTTTGATCCTAAGCACCTTTCAGGCATGTTGTCGTCCGTCTGTGGGAGGATGGATCCAGAGATACACACACATGCATGGGGAGAACAAGTTCACACAGAAATGCCACAGCCTGGATTTGAACCTTCAACCCTCCTGAGGGGCAGCAGTGATACCAGCTGTGCAGCCCACATGTGTGACAGCCAGGTACTAAATAAGTGAGCATGGGGGCCCACCTACAGGGCCCAGAGTCTGTGCTGAACCACTGACCACACATCCATTTTGAGTGGCGTTACTCAAAACAAGTGAACGTTATGATCAGGCCTCAGAGCAGTCAGCAGGTTGCAGTCATTTGGGAGGGTTAATGTCTGTGCAAAAGTTCATGTCCAAAATTCTGTGTTTCCATGTTGACGACCTGCAGGACAACCTGTAGCTTCTGTCTGTAAATGTAGCTGATCACTAACTGACTGCGAGAAGCCAGCTGAGGTGGTTCATCTGGTCTGGATGCCTCCTTGGGGAGGTGTTTCAGGGATGTCCTTCCAGCAGAAGGCCCCTGGGTCCACTCCAGGCTGGCCTGCATGGGAACACCTTGAGATCTCACCAGAAGAGCAGGTGCAGGTATGGGAGAGGACAATCTGGATGTCTCTACAAGGGATGCAGTCCCCGTGACCTGGACCCAGATCAGTGGAGGACAGAGAGGCGAAGACCTTTGTTCTGTCTCAGAC